>CM052798.1:75624009-75652355 GCA_028533885.1 Nasua narica | reverse complement strand
ACACACACACACACACACACACACACACACACAATGGAATATTATGCAGCCATTAAAAATGAAATCTTGCCATTTGCAATGATGTGGATGGAACTAGAGGGTATTACACTTAGTGAAATAAGTCAATCAGAGAAAGACAATTATCATATGATCTCACTAATATGTGGGATTTGAGAAACACTGCAGAGGATCATGGGAGACGAGAGGAAACAATGAAATGCGATAAAACCAGAGAGGGAGACAAACCATAAGAGTCTCCATACACTTTTAAGATTCTGACAGCACAGTATAGAGATCCGCTCACTGTCTGGAGGCAGGAGACAAGCCTTATGTGTTAGCTCCATTGCTTCTTAAACCTGTCATCCACCAGTGTGGAGTGATCTGCCACTTTCTTCCGTCTCTGCATGCCCTCCATATATGGGGGCCAGTCTCAGAGGACGCCTGGGAAGCTCCTGAAGAGCTTGCGAACCAACGTGTGCCCTGAAATCTAAGTCCGTCTTGACCTCTCCTTCCCCACCCCCATATCAGATCCATCAGCAAATCCTTTCCTCATGCCTCCAAAGTCAAACCTGCATCTGTCCACTTCTCAGTGCCTCTACTGCCACGGCTATTCTGTGGCATCTCTACCTAAACCTTCTAACCTGCCTGTTTCCGAAACTTTCTCCCTTACCTGTCGGACCTAAGCAGCCAGAGATCTTAACACATGTGTAACACATCTTACTTCGCTGTTCAAACCTATCTCCACATACACTCAGGAAAAATCTAAATCTGTAAAATAGCCCAAAAGACTTTATTCCATCTGCCCCCCGCCACGATTCCACATCATGCCCTTGCTCCCAGCTCCCCCTGCTATGTGGTTTCCCTTGAGTTCCTGAAGGGACCAAGCTCCTTTGCATCCAGGGCTTTAGCACAGCCATTCCTTGTGCCTAAGATGCTCTTCCCACACTCTTTACCAGGCTACGACTGATTTATTCTTTGGGTTTCAGCTCACATGTCAGTTCTCTACAGAGGCCTTCCTTGACACAACAATCTAAGTCAGTTACCTTTGTACCTATGCCTCATAACAGCCCTATATTTTTTTTCTTCTTGGATCATATTCATCCTGCACTTATGTTTTTATTTATGTGACTTGTGTTTAGCATCTCGACTATAGGTACTCTACACCAAAAGTACTATGAGATTTATGTCTGCTTTACTATTTCCCTAAGTAACATAATACTGAAACACAGTGATCAATAAACACTAACCTAGGGTGCCTGGGTGGCTCAGTTGGTTAAGCAACTGCCTTCGGCTCACGTCATGATCCCAGAGTCCCGAGATCGAGTCCCACATCGGGCTCCCAGCTCCATGGGGAGTCCGCTTCTCACTCTGACCTCCCTTCTCATGCTCTCTCTCACTCTCTCTCTCTTTCCTAATAAATAAATAAATAAAATCTTTAAATAAATAAATAAATAAATAAATAAATAAATAAATAAACACTAACCTAGTAAGTAAATGATTGATTAAATCTTAGAAGTAGAGGTTTGAATGGGAAATAGGGGGTCTTTTTTGATGCTTATGTCTCAAACAATAATACTTATTAACAGTCTTGGGGTAATTTATAGCAGGGAAAAACAAATGTTTATGATCCTAAACCACCAAGAGAAGGCTAAATTATTTTGTTGAGCTGTCTAATTAAGGACATATGTAACATCTTTTGTAAACTCTTTAAAAAAATTCACATATCAAAATGACTATTTCAGTTATTTTATAAAGTTAGCTAAGTCAAATAACTCTTTGGGTTTTTTTTTTTTAGATTTTATTTATTTGAGAAAAAGAGTGAGAGAGAGAGAGAGAGAGAAAGGGAGAGCATGAGCAGGGGGAGTGGGAGAAAGAGAAGCAGATTCCCTGCTGAGCAGGGAGCCCAATGTGGGGCTTGATCCCAGGACTCTGGGATCATGAACTGAGCCAAAGGCAGGTGCTTAACGACTGAGCCACTCAGGTGTCCCCTCTTTGTTTTATTAATACTAGATTAACAAGATATTATTTTGGAAGTGAACATTAAAATGTGTATTAAATCCATTATGATCCAATGGAAATAAGAAAGTAAAAAGATCTTTTTAGAAGCGATTTACCTAGGGAAACTCCTTGGGTAGGGTTAGTATACGTAGAGAGGGCATAAGAAATGGCTTCTAGTCAGAAAGAAGAAAATCAGCACAGATTCAGAGATAGCTAGGAATAAGTATATGTGGGAATTATGGGGCATCTGCATGAAATGGAGCAAAAGGTCCACACTATAGCAATAAAGTTGCCTGGATGGGCCGGGGATATTCGTGAGTATGAGGGTGGGAGGAACAAATGTCCAAAGCCCTATGCTCCAAAATATAAGTGTATGCCTTTCAGTGTAATAGGGATTTCAGTAACTTCAAATTAAACAGGAACTATAACTCATTCCCTGAATGAGACTGTCATTTATAATATGACACAGCTTTGGGGAAGATGGGTTTCTTGATGCCAAATGCCTAAAAATAATGCAAAAATAATGCAAATGCACCACAATAAGTGCAAATTGAGTGATTACAGTTTTTGTGGAGGCTTTTTCCCTCTAATTAATACCAAACTCCTCAGTAAATATGGGCAAGAAGACTGAACACAGCCACTTTACAAGACACCTGGGGTCCAAGTTCAACAATTGATTCAGATATTGAAGAGGCCAGCACCTTCCTCAGGCTCAAAGGCAAGCTCAGCCTCCCACACCTGAGCCTGGCCAAAACAACCCAGGCGGGAGACAACCTTTACTTAACCATCACAACACAGGGCTTCCCATAGGTTTCAGCCTAGTCTTTTGCTCCCAAGGGTCTGAGGAACATAAAGAAACAAAATTCCTTTCCAGAAAAATGGAGAGACTGTCCTACTTAAAAAAAAAAAGTATATTGCCCAAAACAAACAATTAAATAATTGGTGAGAATATGGAGCAATGCAATGTTTGTATAAATCAATAGGATTATCAATGACATATATATATAACATTTATAAAACACAAAACAGGAAAACAAGCACTAACACATTCAGTGTCAGGGTGAAGAGACAGCAAGGTATTACACTGAAATGATAGGTTAAATATGAAATTTAATAACATAAATGTTCAAAGCTATTTTGGTTTCCAAAAAAGAATGATTGCATAAATAATTAATATGCTCCCAAGTAGAATCATATACAAAAAAGTATTCAATTGATTGCAATTATATCCTAACACTACGAAGATTTAATTTACTGGCACCTCCTTACATTTTAATAGTGCTGTGCACTTTACAAAGTGCTTTTATTTGATGTTAGCAACAAGCCCATAAAGTATGTGGCAGCGGCAAACACTTATTGAGCACTTAACTATGTGGTGGTACTTTATATGCATTAATTCCTTCAACGCTCAGACCAAAATTCTATGTGATAGGTGCTACTATTATATCCATTTCACACATGAGGAAACAGGCTTCAGAGAGTAACTCGCTGAGGAGCTTATTTTATTCGCTTGAGCTTTCCTGCCGCTGAGCACCTTGTATACCACAGAGAAAGTACTAAAAAAGATTGTGTGTGTGTGTGTCTGTGTGTGTGTGTGTGTACTTCAGCTTAAAGAAAGCCTTTTCCAACAGAACAAGAGAAAGAAAACTGGAATGAAATGAGTAGCTCATTATAGGATTTTATATCAGAAAATCACTACAACCATTTCTAACCCAAAAATCTATTGTCCTATCGTTTTTAAATAAAGAGGAAGCATATTGATTTCAAATTATTTTAAATGTCTCCCTCAAAATTTAATTACAAGCAAGATTAGGAAAATGTTAACTAAGTTGAGAAAAGCAAAAAATAAAGTTCCAAAGAAGCAAGTAATTTAAAAAAGTTTATACATCTTTTATCTCTAGCAATTAGGAACAGCTCAGAAATCTGGGAAAAAATTTGTCAAATTTTGGACAATATTCCCTGTTTCAGTGGATAAAAATATACATAATCAGTTATTATTTACTAATTTATACCTTTCCTTGTTTAGAACAGATTTAATAAAGTTTCCAAAAAATGCAACTTATGACAAAGTATGTGTTAAAATCAGGAAAAGGAGAAAATTGGGGTAGGAAGGCAATAAGAAAGTGCAGGACACAAATTAGTAAACAAGTTAGATACTCCAGAGATCTTGTACATTTGCTACGGATGTCAGAATTGTGTCTCTGAATTTTCTAATACCCTGCAGAGAAACAATGTCAGCTTTTCGATTTGCCATTTCTTAAAATAAAGCAAATCACTTGCTTTGGAGAAATACACAATATCTGATACTAAGAAGAGAAGAAAAATTCTCCTGCATAATGGTACAAGGGACAGTCTCAACAACACTTAGAATAAAAAAGACAAAGATTTCATGAATATAAGCAGATAGTTCCATGCTAATGTGCAATCTAGCATAAAAAATCTCTTGTCCATTGATGCAGGTTTTTGCTGACTTGCCTTAAAGAAAGGATACATTTTCGAGAAGATTCTAGAAAAATTAACTTACATACTTTATATAGGCATTATATATGTTATTGCTTTCAAAAGGTTTTTTATATTTTTTTATTATCAAAGGCATAAGTTTATATATGGAGGGAAATGGTTAGAAAATATTAAGGGTACTTATATCAAAGACATCTAATTTAATAAATCAAGTAGTTTTGTCCTACTTATAAAATGTAGTTCTCTATACCCTCTCCATCACCTACTTCCTGATTTCTGACAGACAACAGTCTTAAACTTTTCTGTTTCTTTTTGACACTGAACTATGTAACATAAAAAAACAAAACAAAACAAAGAAACTTTTTCAATGTTAGGTATTATCTACTGACTTTATCTAAAAAAATAAAGATTTAGCTTTCCTTCATCTGACACAAATATACCCTTCTCTTCCCTCCATTTTCACAATATACTTCTATCATAATTTTATTTATATCAATATTCAGTATTAATTTAATATAGTTTATAACTATGGAAATACTCATTACAATGGAACTATATAATATAATTGTATTTTTTTCCTGCACAATTCTTCCCCTGGAATGCATTTATTCTTTCATTCACAAATAATTACTGAGCTCAAAACTGTTCTTGCTGCCTAGGACACACTGATAAACAAAGCAAACAAAAATCTCACCATTGTGGCATTTACATTCTAGTAGGAAAAAAACTGGGCAAATTTTATATTAACCAATATTATAAGTAAAAATATATATACTATATTAGAAGATAATAAATTCTATGATAAAAGAGAATAGGAGTGAAAGTAGGATGTAAAATTTTAAATGTATGAGAATATTCATATACATATTCAATTTCCTAATCTGTCAGTTGAGAAGGCCTAATAGACCAGACAATCCAGTTGCAATTAGCATATCTGACATTCAGATCTTGGTGTCTAAATACCATTCTCCATTGAAGGGTACCAGGAGTCCTGGGAGAAATGGCTGATTCCAAGGCTAAATCAAGAAAAATACAAGGTAACCTTGTTATGCCAAAGTCTGAAAGATTTCAAAGAAATGGTGAGGACATGTCAAAGTGACACAAAAGCCAGCTTAAAGTGGTTCCCACTGGTCAAATCTGGGACAATATCAAAATTAAAAATAGTATTGCATGGAGTAGGAGGTCCATGTGTCCTCACTGATGGAAAAAAAGATAAGGATGGTGTCCCTTACTTCCAATAGAAAGCCAACTAATGGATGTAGACAATGACATAATTAGAAAATTACCATTTGGCAACTGTCATAATAACAGTTGACTCAAGCAAGAATTATCAGTGGATGCTAAAACTACAAGGTAGAATTTAAGGGAAGTAATAGGATATTTGCATAATGTCGTAGTATCTACCCACAGGATACATATTAATTACAAAGGGTAAAATAATAACATTTCAGGGGAAAAAACTGGCAGACACTACCTTAACCAAATAATCAATAGCTCTAATAATGAGACTAATTGATAGCACGTGCCTCCTGACATAAGGCACTGAGGAGAATTCAGGGTTGGATCTGCCAACAGATCATAAATTGATTCAATCCTGAGGAAACACCAAACAAACCCAAACTGAGAAACATCCTACTAAGTAACTGACCCTACTCTCCAAAAATATCAGTATCATGAGAGACAAAGAACCAGAAAGTTAATTAGAGAAAATTTAAGATATATGATCACTGGGGTGCCTGGGTGGCTCAGTGGGTTAAAATCTCTGTCTTCGGCTCAGGTCATGATCTCAGGGTCCTGGGATCAAGCCCCGCATCGGGCTCTTGGCTCAGCGGGAGCCTGCTTCCCTCTCTCTCTCTGCCTGCTTCTCTGCCTGCTTGTGATCTCTCTCTCTGTCAGATAAATAAATAAAATCTTAAAAAAAAAAAAAGATATTTGATCACCAAAGGTAACACATGACCTTGGATTTTTTTTGGCTAGACAGGACATTACTCATTTAAAGCCTCGATTAAAAACTGTTTAAAGACAAATCTGAATAAAATCTGCAGTTTATATAATATATAATATATTCTATTGTGTTTGTGTTCATTTCTTGATTTTGATAATTACACTGTGGTTAAATAGGATTCTTTCTTTTTTTGGGAAAGAGACACTAAAATATTTGGAGACAAAAAGGAATCACCTCTGTAACTTAACTCTTAAATGGTTTGGGGGAAAATAATATAGTAGCAGTTATACCATAGTTGATCATTGAAAGGACTCATTGCACAGTGTATTCACAGAAGACTTTTACAAGAGTAAAGGATGTGGTACAGCAGGAAAAAACAAACCCAGGCCAACATCAGAGAGATGGAGCCTTCCAATCATAGTTCCCAGGGTCCTTTCTCAGTCCCAGAGAACAAACTTCGTCTTCAGATCGTGAATCAACAAGATCACCACAGTCTCATCTGAGGAAGGGTTTTTAATAGCCAATGATCACACAGCCCAAGGCAGGTTGCAGGACCAGTCTCAGTAGCAGAAACCAAAGAACAAATCTGAAACCAGGTGCAAACCATCAATCTGTACATTTTCTAAAACCAATGCTAATAAACTGCTAAGGTTGCCCCTGATGTTCTGCAGACCCTAGCACAGATCTGTACCAAGCACATTTCATTCGGGTTTGGCCAAAAGTCAGTACCATGCCCCTGCTGTCTCAAAGATAAGCACAGAGTTGAAACAGCAACTGAGATCAGACCTAAACTTCCAATCGAAGCCCCTAACCCTTAATTATAATTCTGAATTAAAAACCACTCATTAGTCTTTCTGCATCATTCAAAAGAAATAGAACTAAAGAAATAGAAAGATACACACCAAAACATTGTATCTTCCAATGAGGGGTAAGTATTGCTTTAAAGAAACATTTCAGTTTACCACATATTCCAATATGGACTTATTCATAACCATGTACAAATTCCTTCCACCACTAAATGTGACTTTATGGAAAGTATCAACAGACTGATTTAATGTAACAGTTAATTGATCATTAACAAAATCTGTTCTTTCTCAAGCCAATCAGATTTCATTAAAAGAACAGTTTGTGGAGTTCTTAAATTCATCCTCCAGCACATCTGATCGGTACACAGTTATTAACCTTGCCGATCATACCAGTATTACACCAGAATGAAGTTACATTATAACTGCAGTAAAGTGACTATAAAAATAAGATCTCAATAAAACACACAGGGAACCTCATGAATACCTGACAAGCTCTAACATTTTGGTATAAGCTTCAAGATAAACTGGTTGCAGACATGGACCTAAGTACATGAACATTCTGGAATAAATTACTTAAACTTTATAAACATGATGGCTTTTGTTTAATCCCTATGCATCATTTGTTAGAAAAATTTTTCTGGCCTTCAGAAATCTTGGTAACCAGACAAATTCAAAGTTAGCAGCTGTTAGTACTGGCTATTTTCAATTTAAGCAATTTCATAAATAATGCTGCACTGTTGCTAAGCTAAATATTACTTATCACTATATATTTTATAATTTCAGCAGATGAATATTTGAATGTAATGAATTACAAGCTAGTTATCTTGCTTTTTTTTTCTGTTTCAATATATTATTCATTGATTGAATATCACTTCCTGAAAAGGAAGCTAAATTGCAGCACACACACATGCACACACACACAAAAATCACAAATTCTAAAAGGCTAAAATTATTACAGATTCAAAAATAACACTTTCACTTAAAAATAGCTTAAAATACCAATGTAAATGAACATCATTTTATGGGGCATAGAAGTAGCTCAGTCAGTTAAGCCTTTGACTCTTGATTTTAGCTCAAGTCACGATCTCAGGGTCGTGGGATTGCATTGCACTCTGCACTCAGCGCCAAGTCTGCTTGTCCCTCTCCCTGTTTCCCCTCAAATAAATAAATAAATAAATAAATAAATAAATAAATAAAATCTAAAAAGAAAGAAAGAAAATGAACACCACTTTACTACTAAAGAAAAAATTTAACCTATATTTCTTTAGACAACATATTTTTCTGTGATAAAATTCTAGGCTAGGTAATAGGGCACCAAAATTAATAAATCATAGTCACCAATCTCTGGGAGATTACAGATTTCTGGGTAAGTCAGATGTGAAATAAGCAGTTACAATGCGAAAGTCTCCTCATCACCTCAGAAACAAAATAGGAGTAAGAAAAACAATTTGCCCTCAGAAATCAACACAATCTATCAAAGCAGAGATTTGCAAATTCCACTTAAAGAAATAGACTGCTCTCCAGGTCAGTAAAATTTTAAAATTTATTTTAATAAATTTATTTAATAAATTTAAAATTTATTTAAGTGCAATAAAATAATAAAGAATGTGTCAATTAGATAAGGGATAGTTCGGCTATTTAAATATAGAGAGAAAATGAGAGTCATATACAGAAAAAAAGAAGCAAAGTTTGGGAGCTCTTATCCAAATACTATCCAGGAAAGAGTTTTATCAGGCTTGCAGACTTATCTGTTTTGCCTAACATACATTCATGTTGTTAAGATGGTATGTTCAGTTAAGGGAACCTAATGTCATAAAATATTGAAATTATATAATGTATATAAATGCCCTTGTTCTGATTCCATGTTTCTCAAGCATCTCTCTGATAATCTGGCTTTCAGTATAGCTTATCTACAAGGACCAAATATACTTATCAAGCAAATGTGAATGTGAAGTTGGCTTCACAGATGTTTCTCATTTAAATTCACAAAATAGCCTCGGTCAGGTCTCTTAGTGTGAGTTAGCATCTTTATGTCCAATCATTCTTATTAACTGAGACATGGCTGAGGCTAGTTTCCGAGCACACAAGGCTAAGAGTCTGGTCTTGGATCATAGAGAGGTTACTGGGCAAATAAATAAATATGACTGTGGCCATCTGTCTAGGTGACCCGTTGGCCATGCATATCAAAATACTTCATTCTCATTGCATGTGTTCTTAAGTCTTCTAAAGTCACAACAGCCATATCAGAAATACACATGTAGTGTACCTAACTCTGTCTAGAGTGCATTACAGGGGATGGAGGGTAGGAGCTTACAATTTGACTGAGGTTTGACTTTGCCAGGTAGCTAACAGAGGAAGAATACTCCAGGGAAAAGAAATTTCCATTGCAAAAAGCTGAACATGTGTGAAAACATGTAGAGAGCAGAGTTTGGAATACCTAAAATATGGAATATGCTTAGGGAAGGGATGAGAGATGACATTGGAAAATGTGGACCATGACAAAATTGTGAGGGATTTTGCATATTTTTCCAGTTATATAATGCTACCATATGCTAGGTCCTATTACAGACCTTTGGGATACATTATTGAGTGGGCCATTGGGCTTTAGAGTGAAATTAACAGAGACCAAAAAGAAGTTTAATCAGAGACCTAATATGTCTTTTTGAAAGGTCTTCAGTGTAATTCATAGAGTGCAGAAGAGAGTTTACATAATAGCAGGCCAGAGATTGGTATTCTCAACCTGCTTGCGAGGTTGGTCTTTCGCTGACATCTGGAAATTTGGATTCCAGGAAGGTTCCCAACATTCCCCAACTGATTAAAATGCCTCATTGTACTCAAACTGTTTTCACAAACAAAGTGGTTTATGCTGAACGTATACCCTTCTTCCCTGGAATTTTCATATGTGCTAGGCAGATGGTGCTTATGTGACCAGTCACCAATAAAAACCCCAGGCAATGAGTTTCTAATGAGCTTGTCAGATAGATAACATTTCATACATGTTGTCACAATTTAATGCTAAAGAATTTAAACATGTCCCATGAGTCCATAGGGAGAAGACTCTTGGAAGCTTGTTCCTAGTTTCCTCTGGAATTCACTTCATATACCTTTTCCTTTTGCTGATTTTCTTTGTATCACCCAGCTATAATAAAGTTTAGCTATGAGTACGACTCTATGCTGAGTCCTGCACGTGCTCCTGGTAAATCATTAAAGCCAGAGGTGGCTTGAGGGACCGCCAACACAGAGAGATCAAGACAGGATATGAATGGAAATGGAAGCAGTAGTTGATGATCAGAAAACAATTCAAAAGCAATACTAGGATTTTTTTAATGAGCTACTAAAAAATATTATTATTAAGCCATATTTTTTTAATTCTGAGAAGCAAATTTGGGGAGAAATTATTTACATTTTAAATCTAATACATTTAAATTAACTGCTGAATATTCAAAGAGGACAATTTTAATAGGTGATAATAAACATGGGCTTAGAAACTAGGACAAGGACATTGATTAAAGATATATATGTAAGACTCATTGACATGCAGGAAGATATCTATTATGGACCCAAGGAATATTTATGAAGTTAAGGAAGAACTGTAAAGAATATCAACATTTAAGAGGTACATGGAAAAAGAGGATCCTACAGAAGAAATATAATTGTGACAAACTTAAAAGAACAGTATCAAATGCCACAGAAAAGTCAAGTATGGAGATGCGAACATTGCCCATCGGATTTGCCATACTAGAGGTTTCTAAAGACCTTGGAGGGAGCAGCTCTGCTAGTACATGTGGAGGAACATAACAGTGAGAGAAACCGGTTTAATCATTGAGTAGGAAACAAGGAAATGAGAACTCCAAAAATAACTAAGAATGATGCCCTGGTGCAAAGAGGTGGAGGGCTTTTCCTTTGCCATTACATGTATATGTTTGTGTGTGTATGTGTGTGTGCGCGCGCACACGTGTGCGTGTGTATAATTTTTATTTTTACTTATATATGAGAGTCTTGAATAGAATTTAAGGAATAAAACTAAAATTAATAAAAGTCTGGAGATACAGGAGACCCAGCTGGGCTGCTAACATATGACTATATTCTTTTTATTTTTTTAAGATTTTATTTATTTATTTGACATAGAGAGATCACAAGTAGGCAGAGAGGCAGGCAGAGAGAGAGGGGGAAGCAGGCTCCCTGCTGAGTAGAGAGCCCGATGTGGGGTTCGATCCCAGGACCCTGATATCATGACCTGAGCTGAAGGCAGAGGCTTAACCCACTGAGCCATCCAGGTGCCCCACATATGACTATATTCTTATGAATTATCTTAGTTCTTAACTGATCGACAAAAGACAGTTGAATGGTATATCTTGAAGGTCCTGGATGGGGCGCAAGTTGATACACTGCACATTGTACCAGAGTATATGCTTATAAGTATTATAAAAATGAAGGTATGTGGATCTGAGCCCTGTCCTATTAGCCCATTCCAATCCTAGGCATGAGCAAGTCTATCAATGAAGTATGTTCATTTCTTTATTAGCTTTCAACTTTGCCAAATCTCTTTGGTCCTGGCATTCCCATCATGCTCACCCACATCAGGTCCTTGATAGCCTCCCTGTTCATAGTTTAGGAGGAAAGTGTTAAACACAGGTGTTCAACAAGTACATTCAGAAATTCCCACAAAAATTGATGATAGTTGAGATTTAGGATCTAATAATTATTTTCCAAGCTGCAATTGTAGGAAATAAAGTTTTTTAAGTTATAGTTTCTGAAAGCTTAATAAGTATAATTTCCTTAATTTTAATCATAAATCCATGAGTACTATGACCACATAGACAAGATTTTTGAGAATAGATATTTCACATCTTTTTATCTTTTTCCCAAAAGTTAAAGTTAAATTAATTTATAATTAAATGTAATTTTATTATTTTTCCTTTATAAGATTAGTCATCTAAATAAATAAATGCACAAATAAAAATATAAAATGTCAGACATTGGGCAGAAAATAAAGTCACAGTATATATAAAATACTGAGGACCCTTCATTTCTGCAGAATGTGGAAGGAGAAGGGGGAGGCCAAGAGGGCAAACTCAAATTAAAATGATTTCTACCTAAGTGGCAAAAAAAGGTAAAACATAAAACAAAACAAAAACAAAACCAAAAACACACTGACCAACCAGCCAGCACTAGCATGAGCCTTAGAGAAAGTACCCCAGTCTCTATGGTAAACTATTAGCCATTTATAGGGAAAAAAAGAAAACATTAGCCATTCTCTTCTCAGTGTCACATGACCTACTTGTGTCCATGTTAATAACAAATGAATAATAGCTAATATTCATTATTTACTATATACCAGGCAGTATACTAACTACTTTACAGGGCTTGTCTCAGATAATCCCAGAATCAAATGGAAATATGGATATGATCACTATCCCCATTCCACAGATGAGGTAACTGAGGCTTGGATGGGGCTGAGTAACTAATGCAGCATCCCCCAATTAGAAAGCGAAGAAGTCTAAGATTTGAACCCCACAGTCTAATTATTTATCACTGTGGCAAGTCTCATGACTGCAAGGTAGAAAGTGTTGGGGTTTTCCCTGGCCTGGCAGGATTGGATATTTATAGAAACCTGGGGTAGAAGTAATATTCCCTTCTGAGGCATGCCTGGAGAAAGGGAGTGAGTTCTGGTTCAGTAATGAGTTTTTATAATCACCTGTCCATACTGCTTTAGAGCATACAAAACCCTCAACAAGTTATCACCTTATCAAACCTCCCAGCAATCCTATGCAATAGATAGGGCAGGCCTTAACTCCATTCCTCAATGAGCCTAGGACTGGGCTATTTGTTTGAGGTCATGTTGCTAAGAACTGGCAGGGACTCAGGGCCTTTGTTCCCAGAACAGTGCTATTTCCATTATGACACACTACTTAATGGACATGCATAGATAATTAGGTAGGATAAGTCAGACATATACAGAGTATGCATGCATTCAACTCCAAAAGAAAGCGCACTGATGAGCCCAAAAGGAAATGTGAGGGTTCCGTGACAATTTTTCAGCTGACTTGGAGAAATGCAATATGTACTGATCCTCTGCCCAAAACTGTCTCAGCTTTTCCTGAAACTCCTTGGAAGGAATCCTGAGCTTCCCATTCTGGGGAAGCGCTGACTTCAGCCCTATAAGTGGAAAGAAATGCCTGTGGGATGTGCTCTAGTAAAGAAGTCAAAGGAGAAAGGGCTGGATGGCACTCCGAGGCATAGGAGCTGGCAGGGGTGGGGAGAAATGATGATGCCTCATGAGTTCCAACAAACCCTTTTCAAGAGTGATGGGTAATTAAGAACGGCACCTGTGGACAAAAAGCCAATATAAATGAAGTGGTATATTTCTGACCTATGATGCTCCAGTTTAATCCAAATTTAAAATATGACTGTGCAACTGTTAGCTAGGCTTTCCCCTCAGCATGTGATCTCCAACCAGATGTAGGTAAAAATAGATTTTGCCCTAGTGCACTTTTCAAGTAACATTTTAGGAATGAAAGAAAGGGCAAGAGGCAGGAAGAGGAAACCTTTGAAGAAAATCAACCAAAATAATTTTTTTCATGTGGCTATAAATAAAAAGATCCATTTAAAGAAAAAACCAAAATAAAGATATGCGTAAAAAAGGAACTCATTTCGATTGTTTCTTTTTTAACTAGTGAAGATGAAAACCTTCTACTCATTTATGCAAATGATTTTCTGGTTTGATAAACAAAACTTTTTGAAAATGGTAAATGTGCAGGTGTGAGAAAGCCACGATTCCACATTTAAATGAAACCTAGTGCTACTGAAATACTGACAGTGTGAATGACATGAGCAACCATGAGCGGCCATCCATGGCTGACAGGAATGCTGGGAAGTGTAGTACTTTTGTTCAGATGAAGCATGATAACCAAAACAAAACTGGGAGCAAAAAAGGAAAACAAGAGGCTAGATACTGGGAAGGTAACTTGAAGCTCGGCCATAGACGGGAAGAAAAGTGGGGAATGGCATGACTGCACCTCAGTGTCAACCCCAAAGTTGAGGAATAGACCTCGGACACCAGACATTTTCATTTCTCATCAAAAATCTAGTATGATGTTATTAGCCATTACTTTAACAACCTCCTTTGTATTTTCAGAGTGTAACACAGCTTGCTTCCCCATAAAATAACTCAGTTCAATTCAACTGCCTTCATTTAGGGCTTTATATTTACCAAGCACAAGTTTTACAATATAAGAAATCTATGACTAGCATTTGTTTAATAGTTACTGTGCTTAGACATGCTACATATGATCTTACATAATTCTTAAAAGGTTCCCATTAACTAAATATTATTTTATTTTTATCTGTTTTGCTGACTATCATATCCCAACGTACCTATGCTAGTGCCTAGAAATGTCCCAATAAGTATTTGTGGAATGAATGAATCCTCATTTTGCAAATTGGAAATTTAAAGTATAAATAAGCATAAATTGTGAAACACCTACATTTAGTAAATGGCAGAGCCAGAATATAAACCCTGACTCCAGAACCCTGTCCTTACCACTATGACAGCTGATCTCAAGGAGGAATAAATAACATTCTGATGGAAAGAACCACAATTTACTGGTCTGTTAGTATCCTCTGTCTCTAACACAGTGCCTGAAATATCTTAGGTGCCTGTAAATTCTCTTAATGAATTAACAATAAGCAGAGAGGCAGACAGTAACCAGTTGGCCTACAAATCCCAACCTTTTATCAGATCTGGGTCAATGTGATAGTCCTGGGAAAGCCAGAAAAATTCTTTCAAATACTTAAGCAACCTAATCTTAGAAATCTCCATGGAGAATACTCTTCAACCTCTTTACCTTTATATTAGGCTTTCCCTTGCTACATTCTGTAACTTTATTTCCAGAAAAAAGAAAACTGAACAGGGGCGCCTGGGTGGCTCAGTGGGTTAAAGCCTCTGCCTTTGACTCAGGTCATGATCTCAGGGTCCTGGGATCAAGCCCCGCATTGGGTTCTCTGCTCAGTGGGGAGCCTGCTTCCCCCTCTCTCTCTGCCTGCCTCTCTGCCTACTTGTGACCTCTCCTCTCTGTCAAATATATAAATAAAATTCTAAAAAAAAAAAGAGAAAGAAAACTGAATGGAAAGCAAAGTACCTAACATTTTTAAAAAACAATTAAAGGAATAGGAGATATTACTTGAGCTGAAAGTTTTAAAATAAAGTTGCTATTTGTCATTTTCTATTTCTTCTGCCTGTAACTTTCTTCTACCAGATAATTGTATAACTTGTTCTGTTACTTCTGTTAGATCTCTGCTCAAATCATGTATCCTCAGATATACTAAGTGGCCCTCCTAGTCAAATAGTTTCCCTCCATTATCTACTTATCTTGATTTTTCTTTATAACACATAGTAGTCCTAGACAATATATTTTATATTCATTTTTGTATTGTCATCTCCCACTAGAGAGTAAGATTCCTAGAATCCCGTCTCATTCGGTTACTATTGTAACCCCAAAACTTAGAATGGTACTTAACATATTGTAGGATCTCACTCATTATTAATTTAGAGAATAATTGAATCAATGAAATTATTCAAGAATGTCATAAAAGAGGGACGCCTGGGTGGCTCAGTTGGTTAAGCAACTGCCTTTGGCTCAGGTCATGATCCCGGCGTCTTGGGATCAAGTCCCGCATCGGGCTCCTTGCTCCACGGGGAGCCTGCTCCTCTCTCTGCCTCTGCCTGCCTCTCTGCCTGCTTGTGTTCTCTCTCTGTTAAAAATGAATAAATAAAATCTTTAAAAAAAAAAAAAGAATGTCATAAAAGAAAACTGGTAGAGATCAGTATAAAGTACTCTTAAGAAACTGACTAAAGCCATATACAAAGAGGGCTAAGACAGACCAGGTCCTACACTAAAGTAAACATCAGCTATATCAACTAAAATTAATATACTTTTGGTTCTTGTCTTTAAAGAAATTCCTTGTATGTGCAGGGTCCTCCTGTGAAGGAAGAAGTTTACGTAGTTCTGAGTTTTATCTTGTGGGTTCCATGGGAACAGCATGCTTTATGTAACCAATTTACATAAATCATCCAATTTAAGAAGATTTCAAATATGTCCTAGATGCAACAACTTTCAGAGACCCTAATTGGTATTGCTGGTTTTAGATATAGTCCTGAAAATCATAAAGTTGAGTATCAACAAACACAATGAGGAGAGGAAGTGATGATAGGACTATTCTGCAGTCAAGAAACAAAATTTTGATACTACACCAATCATTCATCCTCTAACTGTACAGAAGAAAGTGTAAATGTTGAATTGAAAGAGTTTAACTTAAACAAATTGAAAATTTGTAAGTAGACATAAGCTAGAACCTACTGGTTCTAAAAGAAACAAATTATTAATACAATAGTTGTTGAATCATTGATTCCAGGAGTATTTTAACTAGAGTTTTTTATCTCCTTTGTTAGGAAAATTGAGATATAGACACGTCTTACTTAAAGGTTGAACTATATGACCCCTGTAGATACTGCTTTAGCCTGAATTGTGACTCCCCCCAACAAAACTCGTTTATTAAGCCCTAACCCCCAATGTGATCTAGGTTATTCACATGGCAGTGACAGAGTGGTATAGTTTCAAGAGAAAAAGCAGAAACATGCATGATCTCCTGAGGCCCCGGCTCATTAGTGGCACAGTGTCATCTGTGCCACGTTCTATTGGCTAAAGCAAATCACAAAGTTAGACCAGATTCATGGAGTAAGGAAACGGATTTACCTCTTGATAGAAGAATCTGCAAGGTCACACTGCAAAGGTCACGGATACAGGGAGGCTGTTAATTGTGACCTTCGATGCAATTGATTCACATTAGAGTACGTGAAAAAGCAATTTACCAAGTGAATATGAGTGGAAACGGAAGTGGGAGGGGGGCACCATATGGGAATAAATCAGAGCTGCCATTACTTAAGCGTAATTATCATAATTTAAGTAATAGTTCTACATATACAGGAGTGGGAGTGGTGAGAGTATTCTAATTTTCTTAATGAAAGAAAATTCACTTCTTTAAAAGAAAATTTAAAGGCATTTAAATGAGAAGGATCTTAATTACATAACCTTAACATGGAGATCTTCCTGTCTAAAATAAATCATGTTGTGCTGAAATGTGTGAGATTCATTTTTCTCTTCCTGTTGAATGAATATTTCCTTGTAATAATTCTCCTTGCAGAGCACAATAACTACCCAGCCAGTCTGCCAGTTCTCTCTGAGTGGGAGGTTGTCAAATGCTACACGAGAGTCAGGCAAAATGCATCCATCTTTCTGCATGGTGACATTCATGAATCAGACCAAAAGCTTTTAGTAATATGGAGACAATATGTGAGTTTTAGACTAAAGTGCACAGAAACAGAACAGAATTGTCATTATTATGACATGTTCCCAGACAGAGGAGGCAAAAGTCAAATAAAAAGTAAGCAGCCTTCAGTTTCTCTTAAAATCTCAACATGGTTGGGTTTTCTTCTTTTAGGTTTCCCCTGCCCTGGTTTGACAATGATTAAATATATATATATATATATATATATATATATTTTTTTTTTTTTTTTTTTCTCGGACAGTACAATCAGAGTTACATTAAGGTTGTCTCATCCCAAACGTAGGCCAAAATTAATTCCTGAGTCACCTGATAGTCGACACTAATGCAGGATAGTAAGAGGAAACAGTGAATAATTTTATGCTTAATGGAAAAAGGAGCTGACTTTTTGAAAAAGAGGTACGAATCTTCTTCTTTGTTCAATACTAGTATAAACATGTTTAATGATATTTTAATAAAAATTTGAGGAGACAAAGCAATTGTTATCTGTCTATTCCAGATGGGAAAATAATGAAGCATCTAATTCTTAGTATTGATATTCATTAAACATAAAAGCTTAAATTCTTTTTTATTTTTTTCTTTCTGTCTCTTCATTTTTTTCTTAAGTATATTTGACCACATTGGCCAAACTGCTCTGATGTTTCAAGACGATTTAGGCACAATCACCATCTTTGTTGAGGAAAGAAATCCCTACCGAATTGAGATGCAAAGTTATTTTTCTGTTAAGTACTAGTTATTACCTGTTAAGGTCCAGGCTATTGCTATGAATGTTCCTCAGGTGAGATAAATGGAAAATGATAGCAAGAGAAGATTAAAGTAGAAAAAGAAGATATTCAGTATTGTAGTCACAATTTAATATCTGCCCTGTAGTTCATATGTTTGCTTACTTTATTGTCATCATTATATAATCTTTAGAACAGAAAGCAAATTTTTTCACCAAACTTCAAAATTTTACCAAATAAATATTTAGATTTTATCTCTAGTTTTCAGTCTGCACATACATTCTGCACTTCAACGTAGCTGAAGTGGGACCAAACTTACCATGCCCTAGGTCTTGGCCCCAGGGTGAGGTAGTGGTGGCCTAGGACTCTGTTGGATCTTTTTGCTTTAATATAAAATAAGGGTCTCTCAGCAAGTTTCTCAAGAAGAATGATTGGTATCAAACTAGTTAAACCCAGAGCAGCCATTTTGAAAACAGTATCTCCTAAGTTTTGCTTACAGGAAATACCTAGAAATGGAGTTACACTGTGTTCTGCTTTCTTCCACCTTTCAAGGGATTCCATCCCCCAGATAAAGCATTTCAGGCCCACCAGGTTCTAGCAATGGGACATTGATATAGGTCAGAACATCCCAAGAAAGCTACCGCTGCTACTTTTGGACAAACTAACAAAAAGTTGTCAGATTTGGTGGAAATAATGAAGCTAAATTGAATACTTCTGGATATCTGTTTAACAAAATCACAAAAGTTGCACCAAAGTATACCCCGAAATACCTTCATAACCACTTCATTTACTGATTGCTATTCTCACTTGTGGAGTTAAACCTCAGATTTCCAGTAGTTCACAAAAGCAGTTTTGAAAACTTTGCTCATTAAACATGGGAACACACTGCCCTTGAGCCCTGAAATGAGAAAATTACCCCCCAATGTAATTGCTCCAAGTGAAATACTACATAATATTCACCTGCTTGGACATCCTAAGAACCTTTCCAGGGGCTCATTACCTCTGAAGGCTAGCAGTGTACTTCCTAATGGTTTCAAATCTTACTGGAAACAGGAAATGAAAGTGGAGAGCCAGGTCTTCTAAAGTAATCATAATAGTCATTCTGGCCTCAGCAAAATCACAGCAGTTATTATTCATTGAGTGATCACTAGGTGCCAAGTGCTTTGCACTTACTAATTCATTTCATCTGCACAAACATCATTATTTTCCCTCTTTACAATGAAGAAAACAAGGCACAAAGAGAGTAAGTAATATGCCTAGGGTCACATAGAAAAAAAAAGATGCTAATCTTTTTAGAGATGCTACTCTCAGTGCTAGTGAGTGACACAGATAGAATTTTAACGTGGGTCTGTTTTTATTCAAAGCTTGTGTTCTTCATTGCTACTCTAGTTTTTCACAAAAGGAAGTCTAAATTTACTTTTTACACTGATGTAGGAATTGCTTTTGTTGTATTAGTAATGTGTCTTGAACGGAGATCGCAGACAACATAGTTGCACGCATGCCTAGGGTCTCCAAGCAAGTCGTCAGGAGCCAAGAAACACCCAGAGACTTGAACTCCAGACCAAGTGGCAGTGGGACAGGGACTCAAGGGAAGAGAGAAAGCAGGGCAGACAAAATGGCAGAAGCATAGTCCTTGACACTGAAGTCATCCAGACTTTGCTGAGAGTGACCTTTAGAGCTCCATATTACTATAGGGTCCAGTAACTCTCATCTTACATTCAACGTGGAATCGGTCCCCAAGTTACAATTAACGTTCTTTCTTGTCAGAATTTGGATGTTATTCTTAATAGCATACTGTTAAACTCATAGTAAGTTTAATAATCAACCTTTCAGTACTACACAAGGGCACACTTGGCTGACAATTAGGAGAAGCTTAACTACTGGTTCTTTTTTTTTGTTTAAAGATTTTATTTATTTATTTTATATATAGAGAGAGAGATCACAAGTAGGCAAAGAGGCAGGCAGAGAGAGAAAGGAGGAAGCAGGCTCCCTGCTGAACAGAGAACCCAACGTGGGGCTTGATCCCAGGACCCTGAGATCATGATCTGAGCCGAAGGCTGAGGCTTTAACCCACTGAGCCACCCAGGCGCCCCTTGACTACTGGTTCTGAGATCTTGCTCAACAGTAACAGAAGATATGCCCACCTGAAATGTTTAGGAACAGAGCCATCTTATTTCAAGATGGCAAACTGAACCACAAATTAATTATTCAATGTGTAACTTTATGCCTTCTCGTAGTAGATATGCAATTATTTAACTCCATTGGAAGTTATAGTGGAGTGGACACTAAAAGATTGTTGCTAAATGATCAATTCATTCGTTACGACTCTTTCCACTGCAAGCGTAGGAACTCTTCCAAAATAGGATTACATTTAAACAGGGGAATTTTTGACTCGCATAGTATAAAATAGGTCCTAGCCTTAAGAACATCTTCGGAAACTAGATGTTTCCTGTATTTGAGTAATGCTATCAGCACCTCCTCCAAATCTAGTCTTGACACATCTCTGTGTTTTTCTTCTCTTGTCTGTATGGTGCATGTACAAGAAAGAGGTGGTGATGGAGACTTTTCTACACGCAGAGCAAAATGCAAGGTCTTCCCTGTCCTGCTTTAGAACTATTCCAGAGGAGGACTGGGTGTGACCCAACCAATCATTTGCATACCTTTGAACCAATGACTACTGGAAAGAGATGAGTGTCATAGTTTGCAGTCACCGTGTGGCCGGTGCGGTACAGTAGGGCCAGCAACAGGCCCACCAGATTCACATGGTAAGAATCTCAAAGAAAAATAGAATTGACTTTGCCAGAAGAGAAAAGACATGGTAGGGTGACAAATTAAAAAAAAAAAAAAAAAAAGCAGAAAAACAAATAAAAGTAGGTATTTGCTTTCTTCAGTTTAAAAAGAAAGAGATCTTATTTGACTTAATAAAATATCCATTTTAATTGTGTCTGAAATCCCCAAATATTTTACACTAAAGAATATTCCATGCACTCGACCTCCTTGTTAATTAAAAACAAACACAGTTGGACCAGAAACTGAAGAATTGTCTTTGGATCAGAGTCAAATGGAACAAAAGTTACAACCACGTGCTACCAAGAATTTGTGAATCTTTGTATGAGTGTTTGTTTGTTTGCTTGTTTGGGGTTTATTTTGTTTCTTGTTTTGTTTTGTTTGTTTTTTGGCCTGAACATTAGAATCTGAAGTGAGTTAAACATCACAGAATAAAATGTGGTCCATAGGCTATACTTGAAGACGCTTTGAGGGGTGCCTGGGTGGCTCAGTGAGTTAAAGCCTCTGCCTTTGGCTCAGGTGACAATCTCAGGGTCCTGGGATCAAGCCCTGTGTAGGGCTCTCTGCTCAGCAGGGAGCCTGCTTCCCCCTCTCCCTCTGCCTGCCTCTCTGCCTACTTGAAATCTCTATCTCTCTCTGTCAAATAAATAAATAAATAAAATCTTTAAAAAGAAAAGAAATGCTCTTTGAGCATTTCCTATTGTAGGCCCAAGATCAATTCCCATAAAAACATTACATGTATTTCTCATATTGTTTCTATTATTTACTTACTAAAGGTGGCCAACGACTAATTCATTAACTTATCAAGCTTAAAATTTTTCCTCTTTTAAATCCTGTCTTCCAAAAGAAGGACATTTCTATAAGAATCATTTTCTTTTTCAGTTTCACACACTTAGCATTCTGAAAAAATATAAAATATAAAACAGAGATAAAAGAGGAAAATCATCCTGTTATTATCTCACATATATAGTTGCTTATACCATCCTTTCAAAATATACAAGAATGTAAAGGAACTTGATGGAACTATGAGTCTTTTGTAATTAACATGGAAATTTTTGCTGAGGAAAGGGAAGTAGCTTGAAATATTGTTCTTACACAAGCTGGTGAGAATATTTTGAACAAGACTTTAATTTATAGACTCATATTATAGAATCTCAAAACATGGAAATCAACATGTAAATATATAATTCAATTGGTTTTATTTCAGAATATTTCAGAAGCTCCCCATAAACAATAATATTCTGGGAATTTTTGTTATGAGGCATATGCTTGAAAAACTATGTGGGTGGCTCACTGTTGAGTGGAAACTGCACTGTAATGCTCTGCAATCTTAGAGATGTTGGTAATTTTCAAGTGCAGATGTTCTTCTTGGCATCTACAGTAATATTTAGCATATATGAAAGTGCTGAATACATTAGGATGACCAAATGATAGGCTTTACTGTTTCTATCATCTCTTTAAAGCTTGCAGAAGGAAAAAAAAACTTAAGGGAAATGTTATTTAGCTCAAGGCTTGTAAAAAAAAAGAACAGAGCAAATCAAATTTATTGTCCTTTAGGTTTAGAATTCAATTGCAGTCTTTATCTCATGATAATTCTAGAAATGGCAACCATCAGTAACATATTTTCCTGAAGTGTTCCTTTGTGGATATTCCCTGTGTGGTCAATGAATACTCAAAAAGAAACTTGGAAGAAAAAAAAAAGAAAGAAAGTTGGGTGATCATTTTTGCTTGTCAATTTTTTTTTATAACAGAGGAAGAAGAAACACATCATTTCTACTCACATGCAAAAATGAAATCAGTGTTCACAAGAGAAGTTCAAATGATCTTGTTACATATTTCCATCTCAAAAATTAATCAGGATCTTTCTATTTTGGGGGTACCCGGATGGCTCAGCCAGTTAAGCATCCAACGCTTGATTTCAGCTCAGGTCATGATCTCAGGATCATAAGATTGAGTCCCACATTGAGCACCACGTTAGGCTCCATGCTGGGTGTAGAGCCTGCTTAAGATTCTCTCTCTTCTTCTCCCTGTGTCCCTCCCTATCCCTGCTTGCACGCACATGTGCACAGTCTCTCTCTCAAAAAAAATCTTTCTTTTTTTTAAACATTAAAAAAGTTATACATCTGTAAATGAAATGTTCCCAGTTTAAAAAAGATCTACCACTGTTTTATGGAGAGAAGAGGAAAATATAATATAAAGACCTTCATGAATTTATAATATTGACTCAGTAACTGATCTCTGAACTCCTATTACACATCGAGCACTGTCCTACTCACTGGGAAAAAGTATGGCGAGTGAGATAAAAACACTGTCTTCGATGAGCTGTGTCATTCAACTGTTATTGACCCTCTTTGTCAAGTGAGTGATCTAATGATCTTAATAAAATTACATCTTATTGGTTAAGTAAGGATATTACATATGAAAGAAAATCCTTTGGTTCTTAAAGTAGAAAAAAATTCAAAGGCCAAGATATCTGCTGTAAATTGAATAAGATGTGGCATACCAACTTGATCAAAACACTAATTTCCAACTTTAATGTACTTCCTCTAGGTTGAGGATCCCTTAGGAATGCCTGTGGAAGCATCAAAGAAAAGAAATATGAGAAAATCCATTTTTTTATCTGCTTCAATAAGTTTAAAAAAGGAAGAATGGTTAAATCCTCTATAAACATCCATAATATAGATCAATTCACATAAGCCTAAACATCAAGATATCAGGGAAAGCTTTCTCTTGTTATGTGGGGAGGGCAGTAAAAGCCTTGACTTTTATTTCACCAAGTTTTAGTCTCAAAAGATTAATGTGTATTTGGCAGGTGGAAGATTTCAGAAAGGATTCTAAGTTTCTCTTTTTAGACAATAGTATTTTCTAAACCAGAAAGGCTGCAATTATTATTGGCTGCAATAGAGGCCATCTATTAAGACTACGATGTGCTCTGATCAGAGGTTTATAGAGCTCTCATGGGTTCCAGTGGATAATTCCTTCACAAATGTCTTTCAAGATCATTAAAAGAGGGATGCCATCATTTCCTGGTTTCAAAACACATTCTCTGTCCTAAAACTGTCATAGAATATGAGAGCTGCCCCTTATCCATTCTCTCTTCAATCAACCCATCTGTGTCAGCTCAGCAATAACATCCCATTCTGCAGCAATGAGTCTACAGGGACTGCTGAGAGATGCCAACGCAAAATTCTGCCTGACCCCCCAGCCCCTCCAAAGAGGCTTATGCAAATCAGGAACAAATGAGGTCATTGCAAGGAGAACTTAGACTTACTCAGTCAACAGTCAGCCTGGGATAACTCCTTTTTCAGTAAAGGAGACATGAAGAAAAAAGTGTTTTTCAATTCCAGCACAAAATTGCATTTATGTTTCATATCATGTTCCCTTATATCATTATGAAATAATAAATTTTTAGCTGCATGACACTAGGCACGAAGTTTTTAAGTACTATCTCGAGATACCTAATCCAAAGGGCTGTTGCAAGAATAAAATAAGATGATGTATAAAAGAACTTACCACAGTGCGTGGTAGATGGACCACACTGCATGCTCCAGAAAGCACTACTTATGTTGATTTCTATGCATGGAAACCCCTGGAATTGGGCAATAATGTGATATACTGGCAAATATGCATATTTTTAAAAATAAGCATATCACCAGGCATATGCCATAGATATTCTTTTTCATTTCCTCTGTGCATCATTTAATAGTAACAGCGATGAGGCTGCTATCTGCTAAAGCTACCAGTTTCTAATCACATATCTACCTGTTGTGTTATCATCACACAGGGACAGTACTTAGGGCAAACTACTCTGGACATTTCTCTTCCTTCTCTTCAAATCCTCTCAAGTCACGGCATGCCTCCGGTAAGAGCTCTTTTCAATGGCTATTCATACATAGTTTTCCCATACTTCAAGGAAGCTGGATGTTTCTTTTTTTTAATATTGTATTTATTAATTTGACAGAGAGAGACACAGCAAGAGAGGGAATACAAGGAGGGGGAGTGGGAGAAGGAGAAGCAGGCTCCCCTTCAAGCAGGGAGCCTGATGCGGAGCTCAATCCCAGGACCCTGGGAGACTCTTAACAACTGAACCACCCAGGCGCCCCTGGATGTTTCTGATGCTCTTCAGAATGTGATCCTTAATTGCTTACTGATATTTACTCTTCGTTTCCTTCACTATTTCCTTGAAGGGAACTAGATAGCCTCCCCTCAAAAACAGCATAATCATTTTGGGATTTTTCCCCCCCAGCAGGGATAGCACTATTATTTACATAACTTTTGCCCAGGCTTTTTTTTTTTTTTAAGGATTTATTGATTTATTTATTTATTTGAAACAGAGAGATACACAGAGAGAGGGCATGAGCAGGGGGAGAGGTAGAGGGAGGGAGAAGCAGACTCCCCACTGAGCCAGGAGCCCGATGTGGGGCTCCATCCCAGGACGCCAGGATCATGACCTGAGCCAAAGGCAGATGCGCAACCATCTGAATCACCCAGGCACCCTCCTTTTGCCCAGGCTTTATAGGTCAAATCTATTCACTAGCATACAATAAATGGAAGAAAGAAAGGCCACAACAGAGGAAAAAAATTATAGAAAACACTCAACTCAAGATTGTAGATTAGAATGCTAGCTATTAGAAAGTGCACAAAGAGCCAGCAACACTAATGCTCAGAAAATGGAAAATAACTCACATTAATCATGTACTGACCGCTGGTGGGAGAATAAACTAGTCAAGCACTTTGGAGAGAAATTTGACAGTACATGTTTAAATTGAATTTAAACTTACCCTACAATTCAGCAAGTCCACTCAGTTATACACCTCGGGGAAACCAGCACATGTGTACAAGGAGAAAGAATTAGAAAATATATTTTAGAATTACTTCCATCAATGAAAAACTGAAAGGAACCCAAATATCTACCAAACAAGAATGATAAATTAAGATATATCCATCCAAGAGCCATCCAAACTGCTATTTTCCACATAGCAGTGGAAAAATGA
This sequence comes from Nasua narica, assembly GCA_028533885.1. Taxonomy (NCBI): domain Eukaryota; kingdom Metazoa; phylum Chordata; class Mammalia; order Carnivora; family Procyonidae; genus Nasua; species Nasua narica. The sequence goes on along the minus strand of CM052798.1, from coordinate 75,626,299 downwards.
ATCAACACAAAAAACATGAATAAATCTCAAAAATACAATCTCGAGTGAAAAAGCAGCTTGCAGTATTCATTTAATCAGTATTTTCAATAAGTATTTATTAAGCATTTTTTATATGTCAGAGACACAAGATTGTTGCAAGTAGAAGAAATTCAGCTGGGAATAAAATGGGCAAAATCTGAGATCTCAAGAAGCCCACACCCTCATGAGAGGAAAGAGGTAAGAAGAAAATAAATAAATATGCAATATACCAAGGATGAAAAGTGAGTGAAGAAAATTAAAACAGAATGAGAGTATAGATATTGAAGAGACTATTTTGTATAGGGTAGTCAGGAAGAGATTCTGATAAAATATTGTTTGAACAGAGACCTGAAGGAAATGAAGGAGCAAATGGGGAAGTGTTCTCCAGGTAAAGAAAACAATCATAAGCCTGGGTATGGGCTGGATATGTTCTAGGCCTAGTAAGGAGGCCAGCAAGGGAAAGAGTGGGAGGAGGGGAGTTCAAGAGGTAAGAGCACACAGCAAGATCAGAGGAAGGACTTTACTTGTGTTCTAGGTAAGAGAGAAAACCATCAGTGGATTTTGAAAAGAGGAATTAGTTACATAAGTGACTTATCTTCAAAGAATCATCCTGAATGCAAGGTTAAGAATCTCCTATACAGGAACAAAATGAAAGCTGGGAAACCAATTTATTATACTCTCTGAATGTTTTAACTATTTCATAATTTTAAAAAGCTAAAATGTATAGTGTCATACTTATATGCATCTGTGTGTAAAATGTATTTGTGTATGTATATATATATTTATGTATATAAAATACTTCAGAGACAAATAACATAACAAAAAATAGAAGATATGCCAGAGGGGGTACGCATGTAGTCTATACTGGGTAAAGGATAGAAATGCCACTTTTTAGCCAACCCTGGTCTAAGGGCCAACAAATAAAACTTTGGTGCCTAGTGGCGAAATCAATGCAACTTTAGTAACAAGATATTTACGACTATGCAAAAAATTAGAGTAAAAGAAATTAATTACTCATGCTTGTAGAAAAATTAGATCACAGAGGAATGTAACAATTAAACACAACATAGTGAAGAACACAGGGGACAAAAAGATGAGTCAAGTTTCAGAAGAGTAGCTGGCTACATGATCTTGAGGATTCTTTCCAGCTGTCATAAGAAAAGTAGTACCGGAAAAGTGTAACTCCGCCACCTGGTGTTAGGTACAAAAGCCCGCAGCTTAAATATCTTGGCGTGCTATATACGTCTCGTTGATCATTTGGAAAACGCAAAGTAAAGCCTCGAGGAGAAACCGCTCCACCAGGGTTTAGCAAAATTTTTTTGTCTAAAGACCAGATCATAAATATTTTAGGCTTTATAAGCTAGGTGGTCTCCATCCCAGCTACTCAACTCTGCCGCGGTAAAGCAAAAAGAGCCACAGAAAATATAACCACCATGTTCCAACGAAGCTTTGTTCCCAATAACCGGTGGCAGGCCAGATTTGGCCTGTGAGCCAGTTTGCTGGCTCTTTCAGTACAGCCTCTAGAATGGCTGAAATTGAAAAGATTAGCCGTACCCAGTATTGGTAAGGATGTCGAGCGACTAGAACGCTCCCATGCTATTGGTGGGAATGCAACACGATGTGACCACTCTAGAAAAGAGTTTGACAGGCTATTAAAAGAACAAACTATACCTATCACGTGACCCAGCCGTTCCTTTCCTGCGTATTTGCCCAAGAAAAATGAAGTCACGAAGTCTTTCGTGTGGTTTTCAGAGCAACTTCAGGTACACTAACCAAATCGGGAAACAACTCAAAAGTTCACAAACATGTGTACACGGATACACAAATTTCAGTTTATCCACACAATAGACTCATACTCAGCAATCAAAAGAACACACTCTTGATATATCTACAAACTGGATGCTTGCAGTGTCGAGCAAAGAAGAATACATACTGTATGATTCAATTTTTATGAAATTCTAGAAACAAACAGATAACTAATCTATAGTAACAAAGAGATCAGGGTTGCCTGAAGTTCAGGGTAGGCAGGGGCAGCAGAGAGTGGAGAAGGATTACAAAAGGGTATAAGGAACCATTTGAGAGAGAAAGAATTGTTCATTGAGTTGATTATGATCAGAGGTTCACGGGTGTAGACATAAATCAAAACTTACTAAATTTTAATACTTTAAATGTGTGCAAAACAATTGTGGCTAAGGGGTAAAAGAGAAATGGTAGAGATGACTTCCCCCAAGGAGCACTGTAGATCAGGCTCTACTTGAAACCTTTCCCCTGA
>CM052798.1:75499482-75623509 GCA_028533885.1 Nasua narica | reverse complement strand
TTTTTTTTTGCTGACTTAAAAAGTTACACTTCCCTTACAGGTACTTTGGGGTTCTCAGAGTGGCATTAGAGATAAATCATTATTATGTATTGAAAGTATTAAAATGAGCTTAGTCTTTATTTGGTAGATTCATGTCTAGGAATAAAGTCAGTTTTAATACAATCGTGCTCCCAAGAAACCTCGTATTATTAAGAATCACGTGTAAGAATGATTGTAGGAAGGGAAATTAGAGTCTAAACGATTTCAGAATCACAATTAAAGATTATGTTTCCTACAGGAATTTTAATAATACAGGTATTTGAAAACACTAATAATTTGTGTTTATAATACAAAAATTGAAGACTAATCAACAAAACAGAAAAAATTAGATAAAACATTCTGAGTAAGCCCTGTGCATTTTGAATGATAAAAATTAATGAACTTCTAGGTTACCATTGTGTAATTTTTATAATCCATGTGATGCTAAAAACTGGATTAAAAGTAGATGTTTTAAAAATGTATTGTCAAAGTTAGTTATAGCATTCATAACTGGCAATAGTTTTTAATAAGTAAAAAATGGGAGAAGGGCAGAACTAAGAGCTGTATTTAACATGCTTAACATTTAAAAAAAATCTTAATTGGTGATGCTATTTCCAGGGCCCAAGCTTCTTATAATTAATAGCAGTTCATATATTAAAAATTAGGGTCATTATGGAAATTGCAATAGAAATGAAATGCCAGTATAGCTCAAATAAATTAAAAATATATTGCTTAGATATATATACAAGGACATTCATTGCAGCACTTTTTTATGATAGAAAAAAATAGAAAATAACCTAAAATTTCGATAATAGGGGATTGGTTAACTACATTTTTGTAAATCTCTATAATGTATATCTGTATATGTTAGTAGATATTCAGGGTATATTATTAAGTGACAAAAGCTTGTTATAGAAGGGTATGTACATCATAATCCCATTTCGAATCCCATTTCGTAAATTTTCCATTGAAAGTGTCTAGAAAGATAAATAACAGAATATTCAGACTAGTTATCTAGAATCTGGAATTATGGATACCTTTTCATTTTGCTTGACTTGTTTTCTATTAAAAAATACCGATTCCTTGGCTAAGATTTATGATAATTAGAACAGTTATTAGAATTAATTATTGCTTAATAAGTAATTTTAAAAGAAATCATGTTCCCTACAGTACTATAGAAATTGATGTAGAGCTTTTGGAAAGTGAAAAAAAAAAAAAAACCCACAGCTGGGGCACCTGAGTGGCTCAGGTCCTGATCCAGGATACTGGGCTCGAGCCCGCTCAGGGGGAAGCCTGCTTTTTCTTTTCCCTCTGCCTGCTGGTCCCCCTGTTTATGCTCTCTCTCTCAAATAAATAAATAAAGAGATAGATAGATAGATAGATAGATAGATAAAATCTTAAAAAACTCCACAGCCATAATGAAAAAATTAAAAAAAACCCACAGCCATAATGAAAAAATTGTTTATAAGTGCATGCTATCCTATCTTAATAACTGATCCAGCATAACATTATTATAGAAATGTTAATAGAAAATCTCTAAAGAACAGAATGTTATATAACATTAATAAGTACATAGTTTATAGAATGCATCTAAGTTTAACTACTTAAGTTCTATTTTTTCTTAAGGGAAATTAAAGAAATATTACATAAATAGAAAAGTATATGGTTAATGTTCTCCAACCCAAAAAGCCGAGCTAGGAAAGAGGAGTAAAAAATGTGGTGCGGTGTGATGGCTTTACATATAAGCATGAACTTCTTATTTTTTTTAAAGATTTTATTTTTAAATAATCTCTACACCCAACATGGGGCTTGAACTCACAACCCTGAGATCAAAGTCAGTCATATGCTCTACCCACAGCTGGCCAGGCGCCCCATGCATGAATTTTTAAAAAGCAATATGACACTCATTTATTTGGCCTTTACCATGTTCTAGTTTTGATGCTATGAGAGCAAGACAGGGTGCCTCACCTCTAACATCTCACCATCTAGCCAGAGAGAAAGAAACATCTAGAACTTCATGATGTGTTACGTGCGGTACCAGTGGTTGAGACTAAGGGTTGTGGGAGCACAGAGCCAGCAGCAATAAATTCAGCCTGATATGGGAGATTTCACCAAGAAGGTGCAATTTGAGTCCCTCAAAGAATGAGTAAGATTTACTAGGTGAAGATTGCTGAAAAGGCTTTCCAGACCCACAGAACAGTGAGAGCAAAAGAACAGGCAGTGTGAGATGTGTCACGGGAACACCAGTCATTCAGAGGTGTGGGTAGGTTTGTGTCATAGGGCACTGATGAGGGGATATGGAAGGAGCTAAGTCAGCGCAAATATTTAGCTATGTAAGTACAAAATGTAAGAGGCTAAAAAAAGAGATGTGAAATTTGAAAATCGCAATTCTGAACATAAAAGTAGATTGTTTCTGTCATTTAAAATCCGTAGCAGAGGGGCACCTGGGTGGCTCAGTGGGTTAAAGCCTCTGCCTTCGGCTCAGGTCATGATCTCAGGGTCCTGGGATCAAGCCCCACATGGGGCTCTCTGCTCAGCAGGGGGCCTGCTTTCCCCTCTCTCTCCGCTTGCCTCTCTGCCTACTTGTGATCTCTCTCTCTCTGTCTACTTGTGATCTCTTTCTCTCTCTGTCAAATAAATAAATAAAATCTTAAAAAAAAAAACCTGTAGCAGAAAGAAAAGCAGCATTTATTGAGTTTCTATTGTATGCCTTTATAGCTATTGTTGCATTTAACCCTGATATCAACCCTAAAAGGTAGATTACTCTCAATTTACACCCAAGGAAGGGGAAGCTACAGAAATCACCCGAGTTCCTGAAAAGATGTAGCAGAAAAGATGTCGCATCACGGTTCAATCCAAGTTCACACAACTCCCCAAACTGGTATTCTTCCCATTACACCCCTGTCTTTCTGAAACACCTAGGGGATTCTCATACTACAGCAAACAGCGGGACTCATTCCCACACAGATCACCCCCCACCCATCACCTGCACCAAATAACTTGGTATATTTGGAGTTAAAAACAAATGAAGAGAAATGCAATATGCATGTGAAAACTTTATAAATCATTCTGCCCTATTCAGCATCCCTTATGGGATTGTTACTGTGATGTGAATGTAGAAATTTGCTGCTTTGAAAGCCTTGATATTCCCCTATTGTAGCCCACAGCTGTCTGAATACGGCAGTATTTCTTGAACTGGCAAAAAAAAAAAAAAAAAAAAAAAAAAAAGGCTCATTTTCTGCAGTATGTGAATCCACACAAAGGTATTTATCCCAAACAGCTACTTTCTCCTTTACAAAGGACTGATTTGGAATTCAGTTTAGTTGCGATGCCACAAGTGTTTTGGATTTGGATGGCACCTTCTAAGTGTGGGTCTGATGAGCTCTCTGTGTTGCCTGTCTGGCTGAGCCTTTGCCAGGCTGAGTAAGCTCATTCACCCAGGAGATGGCCCTGAAATTGAAAGGATGTGAGGTACAAATGCCTTGTCGCTTGAGTTTGCCTGTTTTCCTTCTTTCTTCTTATGCTCCCTGCCATGAGTCTCCACAATGTCCTACTTCATAAGGAGAGATGAATGCCAGCATCTGCCAAGACATTAAGATACAGATCCTGCTTCTTCAGTTGACTAGATGAACATATTAAACAGCCGGTTCTGTTAAGATGTTTCCAGCTAAAATTAGTATTTCCTTTCTTGTTATGCTAGTTGTGATTTCACGGGGTTGTTTATCTCCTGCCGGAGCTCCCTCCTGTCTTTCTCTGCTCTTGTCATCTTCCACACTGCTGACAGACTGATCTGTTGTAAATGAAAATCTCCTCATTTTATCCCCTTTGCTTAAAATTGGTGCGAAGTAAACTCATCCTTCAATAATCAGTCATGCTGGGCTCCCATCGGGAGAAGGCCACTTTCTGGTCTAGCCGAAGCCTGAGCGCACCTCTCAGATGGTGTTTCGCACAGAATTTGCAGTTCTGTATTCATTATCTCTTTCTCTTTCTAGCTGATGCTTGAGGGATCGTCTTTTTCACTATTTTAGCATCAGAACCTCATGTGTGGCCAGCTCATCAAATGTACAAAGAAAACATAAGCTGGAAATATTAATGAGTTAATATCTAGTAAATGAATTAGTAAATATAAAACAAATGATGGGTAGTTGTGAGACCTCACTCGAAGGTGAAGGCAGAGGAGCGGGGGGACAGGGTATCTTTTGCCATCTGTAACACCTGATAAGGGGCAATGGAAATTCCTGGAATTTCCTTAAATTGATATGTTTAGGTAGTAGCCTTTGAAGAAACTTTCCATTTTTAGGCAATCTTGGTGTTTATTTGAATTCGTGGACTGTCTCAGGGGTTCTCAGCTTATAAATGTGTAAAGAATACTTTATGGTGATAAAAATCAGTATAAGATGAGACCTAAGAAAATGTATGATTAATAGAGGACATGGTTTGTGCTTAATCTCCCTTTACCCTAAAGCTTTGTGGAAGGATCATCTGATTTTATGGATGATACTTAGGTTTTTTTTTAAAAATCCGTTTTTCTTAAGATTGCCCAAATATCTGAAACTGCCTTTCTTACTGTTAGTGAAAACTCTGATGGTTAGTAAAAACTCCAGATAAACCAAAATTATTCATTCATACTTTACAGATCTCTCTGAATTGCCTTTTCCTTCCTCTAGAGAGTGTCTAAGAGAAAATTTTCCATTTTTCTACATAAAGTTTGCTCTATTTGAATAGTAGAGAAAATGGTAGGGCGTAATTTAAAACATTAATATAGATGGGAGAGAGCATTTCTAAATTAATAATCTTAAAAGTTAATTTCAACAAATGCGTTATTTTATCAGTGTGATGTATATATATGTGACATATACACATATATACATTTTATATATACATATTCGAATATATATATGAAAAGCAATTGGAAGGCTGCACAATAAATATTCAAAGGTAAAAGTGTCATACTGCTCAATTTAAAATGACATGAATTATATGTTTTATATTGATTATATGATAATTACATGAATTATTTACATATTTATTGATGATAACTATGAGTTAGACCTTAAGTTATTCCAACATTCCTGAAGTAAGAGAGAGAAACATGGTTATTGATGATTGATACCTAAACTTGAAAGTCTTCTTTAACCATAATTTGAATACTCTTTCATTTAAAGAAATTATTTCATGTCTTGTTAGTACCAGAACAAAGAGAGTTGAGTTTTTATAAGTTAAAGTTAACATGGACTCTAAGGAGAGAGTTTATTCTTAAGGCAATGGAGACTACTGAATGGAAAGAGACATGAGACCTGAACCACATGCATCCCTGATGGGCCATCAATGAAAACAACTTGAAATCAATCAAATTAGTTTTATATCAGATACATGAATGTATGCTCTTGACATAAATGCCTTGTTTCCAAAAAACATGCAAAAACGTCAGATTTCTAGCTTTGCATCCTTTTCCCAAGGAATCGTGGCTCACTTATTCCACACTCCTTTGAGATGAGGATTCTTATGTCCATGTGGCCCATTTGACTTATCATGTAAGACTCAATCTGCACACCAAAAACTAGTGGTTTAACTCCTTAAATGATCCTCTTCCAGTTCCTCTGTCTTAGAAGGAACAGCCTTCACTCAGCTCTTAGGCCCCAACTTATGAGTTTACCTTGATACTTTCTGCTTTCTTACCTCCATATCCCTTCAGGACCTCCTAAATATCTACTAAATATCTCTTAAATATTTTATCCTTTTACTCCCACCACCACCTTAGTAGCAGCTCCCATGCCTTTCTGCCCAGGAGACAGTACTAAATAGAATGGCCTTCGTACTGGCAGCCTGTTTTATCTTTGGACCTTCTCAGATTCCTTGTGCATACTCAAGCTGAGTTATCTTTTTGAAATGCAAACTGGATTATGCCATTCTCCCTCTTAATATCCTCCAACGTTTTAAAGATTATTTTTAGGTTTAAAAATAAATTATTAAATATAGGTCAAAGCCCTGAGTGATCTGGCCCATCCCCCTCTCCAGTAGTTCCCTTATCTCATTTCAGACCTGTAAGCATGACTGGCCTTCTTTCAGTCTTTCACACCTATCAGGCTGTCTCCCTCTCACTCTGGACCTTTGTTCTTCTCCCATCAGGAAAACTCTTCTGTCTCCTTGTCATCCAATAAACTTTTATTTTTCCTTCAAATTCCAACCCGACACCTCTAACCATGAATAACCTCTTACCCACTCTCATAACCCTATGCAACTCTCTGTAATGATACCAACCATAATTATAACTTTAGATTTGTCACCTTACTGCGCTCTAAGCTCTTTGAGGACAGGTGCTACATCTGCTTCTGTTCTCTAATGAGTCTTCAGAGCTTAGCCCAATACTCAGCATGTATTGTATTGTCAATATTTATTGAGTGATAGTGGGTGTATTAGCCAGTACTGACATTAGAGATAATCATTTTCTGAGTAATGATAAATATTCAAAGAAAGTTTTTTAATTTTTTTTAAAGATTTTATTTATTTATTTATTTGACAGAGAGAGAGAGAGAGAGAGAGAGAGAGAGAGAGAGTGAGAGTGCACAATCAGGGGGAGGGCCAGAGGGAGAAGCATGTTCCTCATTGAGCAGGGAGCCTGATGTGGGGCTCAATCCCAGGACCCCAGGATCTTGACCTGAGCCGAAGGCAGATGCTTAACTGATTGAGCCACCCAAGAGCCCTGAAAGACAGACAGTTTTTAACATAAGTGCATTAAATATATCTGTCTTTACTTGTATTGCCCGTATACAGGTGTATCAACGTATTTCCTGCATTCTTATACATTTAGCAGACCTTACGCATTTGGAATATTTGGCTTATGTTGAGATATGCAAGGCTTGAAATATGTTTTTGTCTGCCTCAAATTATTATACATTTTAGTTTCTCAGACTTGAAAGATAATTCTCAGAAGTATAGATCACTAAGTACAATGGATTCATTAAATGACATTAATGATACAGGCTTGAGATTTAGAACCAGACCTATTTGGCCTTGAGTCTTAGCCCTACTATCAGATGTGTAATCTTGGGCAGCTGACTTCATCTCTTTGAGCATTAGTTATGTCATCTGTAAAATGGGTTTTATAACACCTACCTCATGAGATTATATAATTACAATTCTTCTGGTTTAATAGGAAGGGCTTCATTTCTTGCTGCAGTAACTTCCTCCCAGATAATCTGCACAGTTCAAAAGACATACCAATTAGATTATCACCCCTACAGCAAGTTCCATCCAAATGGAATATATGTTTTAAAACTAAACTTTAACTGAATCGAAGCTAGAAAAAAAAGGATGGAAGGAGGACAACTAATGCCAATCATTACCCGTGGGCACCCAGGTTAATGCCTTAATGAGCAGAAAGAAAAAAGTATCATTTCTTTGATGTAGTGGTTACCTGATTTCAGTTTGCTTCTAATTTGCTTAAGTTATTCATAAAATCTCTTCTTTCAGAGTAATTAGTCGTGTTTATCTGCTTCTTAGAGGGAAGGTGTTAGAGGAGTTTGTCAAGGAGATGTGACCTCTGGTTGACTAGTGAGCTAGATTCAGCAATCAGAGGCTCCTCATAGCCTCCCCTCTTCTTCGAATGTATGACATTCTGCCCACTGTTCCCGCCATGAGAGCCTGTTTTCAAGGATGCAGCCTTGTGAGAGCAATGTGTTGTTGAGACCATCTGGACTGAATAAATGACTGAACCTATCTTCTATGCACAGTTTTAAGATTCTGGTGGGCAGGTGTGGAAATCTACCCATCTTGCTGCTGCCCAAGACAAGCCTTGTATGTAAGTTCCCTTGCTTATTAACCCTGCCACCTACTTGTGTGGAGTGGTCTGCCTATTTGTTCCTTCCTTGTCAGCATGGGGGCCAGTTTCAGATTTCATCCAAGAAGCTCCTGAATTTGCAAACCGACAGAAGGATGCCTTCATGTTTTGTGCTATAATCCTTTCAGTATGCTCTTTTAACTTTACTTACTTTAGATGGAAACGCTAAAGTAGATACTGCAAACATAGAAATCAAGTTAACTCACACTTTGGTTTAAAATTACAAACATGGCAGGGCGCCTGGGTGGCTCAGTGGGTTAAAGCTTCTGCCTTCGGCTCAGGTCATGATCTCGGGGTCCTGGGATCGAGCCCCACATCGGGCTCTCTGCTCTCTGTCTGCCTCTCTGCCTACTTGTGATCTCTCTCTCTCTCTCTCTGTCAAATAAATAAATAAATAAAATCTTAAAAAAAGAATATTATAAGAAATAATGAAGTATTATACCTCTGTCCACAGAGAAGAAATAATAAGTATGAAGTCAGCATATGATAAAGATGATAAACACCCTTTGACTTTGTGTTACCCATTATATTATTTTAGTTTTACACATAAATAAGATGGTGTAGTTTTCACAATCAAATAATATGTATATGTACTTTAAAGATTTTTAATGGGCTATAAAACTGTCTCTTCACAGGCATTAATCTCTACAAATTCTTCTTTAATTTATATATTACAATAATCATAATCTATATGGTTAACAATTATTTAGCTCTTATTAGGTGCCAGATACTATGGCAGTTATTTTACACACCTAACTTCAGTGACGTTTTGTTGAGGTAGGTATGTATAAGCTGTGTTTCCTGGATGAGGGAAGTGAAACTTGGAGAGGTCAGGTAAGGGTCCGAAGATCTCTGCAGCTTAGTTTGTGGTGGAGATGTGCTTCTGAGTTCAAGTTCACTTGATTCTGAAGCCCCTGAGCTTGGCAACTAGGGAGAAATAAGCTACAGGCCAGCTGATGGGAGTCCAATGCATGAGTGTTTATACGTAATACCATTCTTTTTTTTTTTTTCGTAATACCATTCTTTTATGTAGTTCTCTGAGTATTTGATTAACATAAGCAACATGTATTTAGCAAGCTTTTTACCTCTGTGTTTTCCTCTAAAAGCTTTTACTCATGACCCTTTCAGCTGGTGAGTGTTACTGGGAGTGAGTAATAGCCTCCGAGGTTACTTAAGCACTTTGTTGCCATGGAATCAGTAAGAATGCCCAGACTAAGAGAAACTGGGACGTGTGAAAATTGTTGCTGCTACAAAAATTAAATCATTCATTCATTAATTCAACAAAGCATCAGGAAACTGTTATATTCCAAGTAAGACTTTACATTTTAAGAAACACACACACACACAAAATAGCATACATTCTCTGTCTTTACAAACTTGTAGTCTAGTGTGTTGGCAAGAGAAGAATTGATAGGTACGTTAAATAATAATTGTAAGAATAATATACATCCCATAATAGAAACATGGAAAAAGTACTCTGCACACATAGAAGAGAGTGTTTCACTGGTTAGCGTTTCAAGGAATTATTCTAGAGAAGATTATAGTTGAGTGTGAGATGGAGGCCTTCAGCTGACATGGACGGGTGTGAGCTGACCGGCATTCCAGAAAGAGGAAACGTACGCAAAGGAATCTGGAGCCTGTTAGTTTGGCGTGGCTGAAATGTAAGGCTCAAAATACCCACGCATGTACACCTTGGACTGTTCTAGCCCAAACACCCCATCCGCTGTGACCTGTCTCACTGTCTCTGTCTCTGTGTCTCTCAATTTACTTATGGAATTGACTCATGTAATTGTGGGATGGTAGAAGCTGGCAATTCTAAAATCTGTTAAGTCAGGTCAGCAGTCCAGAAATTCAGGATAGAATTTAATATTGCAGTATTAAACTGAGATATGCAAAACAGGCCAGCAGGTGGGTGGGTCTCTATGTTGCAATCTCGATGGCAAATTGCTTCTTTCATGAGAAATCCTAGTCTTTGCTGTGAAGGCCTTCAACTGATTAGATGAAGCTCAGTCACATTATAGAGAGTAATCTGTTTCACACAAAGGCTATTGATTATAAATCTTAATCACATCTAAAAAATATCTTCACAACAACATTTAGATTGCTGTTTGATTAAACAGTGGGCATCATAGCCTAGCCAAGTTGACACATAAATGAACTGTCACACCTGCTAAAGAAGAACCAACTTTTTCTTCTTTCATGTGTTGCTGCCTTTTTTCTTGCTAATACTAAGCTCGAATCTTATACAGGTACAGAACGCAGATCGCTTACTTGAAGCCCAGATGGATAGGATTCTCGGAAATATAATCTTTAGTTTTCCAGTCTTTAGAGAACCAGAAAGGCAAACTAGAAGTGAGTTGGAATGGGCATTGAATGAGTCAACTAAACACACTGCTACTCAATATCCATTCAAACATTTCCCACACCCAAACTTTTAAACAAGAACACGAATGACATAAAGGCAAGAAAAATTTGCTTAATATTATTCAACTATCTTTTTTTTTTTTTTTTTTTGAGGGAAAGTGAGGGTGCGGAGGGGCAGAGGGAGAGGGAGAAAGAATTCAGGCAGACTCTGCTGAGCACCAAGCTAACGCTGGGCCACCAGGGGCCGGCTCCATCTCACAATCCTGAGATCGTGACCTGAGCTGAAATCAAGAGTCAGACACTTAACCAACTGAGCCACCCAGGTGTCCCAACTATCCTTTGCTCAAAGGAAAACTCACTTATTCTGTCTTCAAAGGGAAAGCCCCAAATCCCATCTGTGTCTGCATCCCTTTCTAGGTAATGTTCAGTTTTACTCCGGGGTAGTTACAATCACATCTTGGTATTTTGTAACCTATAGAATAAATTAAGGTACCAACAAAGAATTTATCCTATATAAATTCCTATATAAATTAGCAGAAGAAAGGTATATAGGGAAAAATAGACTCTCTCCTCTTTCTTTAGGAGAAAAGACTACTACTCATAGTCCTCATTCATATTTCAATTTTCTATAAGCCTTTTGTTAATATTTGTAACTGGTTGTAAGTATATATTTATTATTTGTAACATCCTCCTTCACTAATGATTCTTAAGTTAGATCACTATTCATGAATTTCTAGCCTTTCTTATTTCTAATATAATCATTTTTTTCTAATATAATCATTTTAATAAAGTCTTTGTAATATTACTTTTTAATCAAATAAGTTTTGATATATAACATTTCCATTACTATTTATTCCAAAGTATTTTTAAATATCTGTGAACATTTTTTTCACCCATGATATATTTAGACATATTTTTAAAAAATTCTCCAACCTTATGGGAATTTTCATTTACATTTTTGATACTTATTAATTACATTGTGGTTACAGAATATGGTTGATGACATATTTTTATACTGTATTTTTTGTATTGGATTATATTATCTTATACGTACTATATTATACTGTTATGCACTATTATTTTTTTAATTTTTTTAAAAGATTTTATTTATTATTTGACAGAGAGAGAGAGAGAGGGAGTACACAAGTAGGGGGAGCCAGAGAGAGGAAGCAGGTTTCCCACCAAGCAGGGAACCTGATATGGGACTAGATCCCAGGACTCTGGGATCATGACCTGAGCTGCAGGTGGGAATTTAACCAACTGAGCCACCCAGGAGCCCAGCACTATTATTTTTTTCAAATATTTTATTATTTATTTATCTATCTATCTATTCATTCATTCATTCATTCATTCTTTCATTCATTTATTTAGAGTCTGAGCAGGGGGAGAGACAGACAGAGCGGGAGAGAGAGAATCCCAAGCAGATTCCATGCTGAGCCTGGAGACTGATGTGGGGCTCGATCTCATGACTCCAAGATCATGACCTGAGCTGAAAGCAAGAGTCAGATGCTTGACTGACTGAGCCACTATATTATACTATGTTATACATTTTATATGATAACTGAGAGAAGCATACTGAAAAGTTTCACTCTTGGGGCGCCTGGGTGGCTCAGTGGGTTAAGCCTCTGCCTTCGGCTCAGGTCATAATCTCAGGGTCCTGGGATTAAGACCGGCATTGGGCTCTCTGCTCAGCGGGGAGCCTGCTTCCCCCTCTCTCTCTGCCTGCCTCTCTGCCTACTTGTGATCTCTCTCTCTGTCAAATAAATAACATCTTTAAAAAAAAAAAAGTTTCACTCTGATCATGGATTTGTAAAATTTTCCCATAGCTCACCCAAGTTTTGATTTTCATTTTCTGCAAATTGCTATATCTTCTTAGTGAATTTAAACTGTTATCATTATGCAGTGACCCTCCATATTTATCTTAGTGGTTTTCTGCTGTTTTGCCTTCCTAACATCTGTTCTACATTCCTATGTAGCTTCTTTCTTGTGGGGAATCCATTCTTGCTAGACCACCATTCTCAGGGCTGACTTGCATTTTTTCCTCTATTCTTAAAAATTTTTTCTGTACTCTTAAGAATTCATTTTGCTTTTGTAATGCATTAATTTCTCTGTGGGTATTATTTTGGTGTTTAATTGGTTTTCTCAGTTCTACAGTCTTACTAAATCCTTTGTTTCTTCATCTCATCTTTGAAGTTTCTCATTGGATTCCTGTTGTTTTTTATATTCTTCTGTTGTAGCAGGTTCTTGTAGGGAAAGTTCTTTTCTCTTGCTGTGATTGCTTCCTTATGAGGCTCTATATTCATCCTTTAAATAATATGTTTCTTTAAGTCTACTTTTCTTTTGTGTGTGTGCTGATGTTTTTAAAATTGAGGCTTTGCTGGTTTTTTTTTTTTTTTTTTTTTGCCTACTCACTTATAACACAATAGTCTTATTAAGATATTCCTTCTGTTCGATGGAAAGTGAATGTTTGTTCCTCTTTCTATAATTATCTGTGTCAATTTGGGGCTCATATCTATGCTCTCTGGCAGAAAGTTTCAAGCTGCCTATCTTTTCCTGATGCAGAATGCAACCCTGAACTTTAGCTTCAACAGAATGTCAGGACCAAGTCTATACTTCTCATATTTCTATCTTCCCTCCTTAAGCTCTATTTCGCCCTCCTACACAGAGGGGAAAATATTAACTAAGTGATATTTATTTGTTTTATTTCTGGAGTAACTGAGGAGTAGGATGAAGCAGAAAGAGACCTTACTTGGAGATCTTTGTAGTCTGGTGTCCTACTTCTCATAATCCTCTGTTCATTCACCAGAATTTAACTTCAGTTAAGATTTTCTCATACTTACTATTCCTTCTGCTTTGTTAATTAATTGCTTTCTATCTTGAACTTTCCCCCTTAATAAGGTCACTATGACAGCCGCTGATAGATGTTTGCCTTATTAAGGAAATACTTAATAAAATTACATTATAGATGACTACAAGAAAAAACTCTTGAGTATTGCCTTGGTCATTTGGATTTTTCACATACACTGTCACTTTCCTACAAATTGGCTGGAGGTGTGTTTTCAATGAGTTTTTTTAGGGTGTGGTCTATTTGTCTTCTTTCTTTGTATATAACTTTTTCTCTGAGGTGAGGTGAGGTTAGGAGCTGTTGAGTCACATTGATCTTTCTGACTGTACTTTTCAAAGATTTTCTCCTGAGTCAGTATTCCTTCTTTTAAATGGTTGGAGCTGACATGCCAGTTTCCTCTTTGCAAGGTTTGTTGTTGCTAGCAGTTCCCTAAGATTTAGGAGAAATAGTAAAATTGTTATCCAGCCTTGCCTTCCTTCTTACTTTGATATTGGTCAGGATTTTTATTTTTATTTTTTTTAATATTTTATTTGACAGAGAGAGACACAGAGAGAGAGTGAACACAAGCAGGGAGAGTGGGGGAAGGAGAAGCAGGCTCCCCGCTGAGCAGGGAACCTGATGCAGGACTCGATCCCAAGACCCTGGGCTCATGACCAGAGCTGAAGGCAGACGCCTAACAACTGAGTCACCTAAGCACCCCTGTTCACGATTTTTAAACATGAGGTAGCTTTGATATTTATCCTAATCAGAAAATATTAACAATCTGACTCAGCAGCAAGTGGTCATTTATCTGAAATATGCAAGTTGCAACTCTATTTGGTGGCAGAGCGAAGGAGAGGATCCAGAGGTACTGATGTGTGCCTGTGTTTTCCCAGAACACTATGATGCTACTGGGAACAAACTGCATGTCTGTGTAAAAAGACAATTTATTAACATTAAACATTAACCTTTGTTTTAGGAAAAATACACATATATTTATCATGTCCTTTCAACCAACACCCTAGTAACTAGAAGAAAAAAGTAGTTACATTATGTTATATCGGGATATCAGAAACAAAATGTAAACTGAGGCTTTTAAGTGATGTAAGTGACTGCAGAGATATTCACACATCCCAGGCACGGTCAGGTTTTCATCAAACTATACATAATAAAACTGAGAGCAATGAAGCATACATGAAGCCTTGAGAAGATTCCAAATAGAAAAGCAAGTGTTGGTTTTTTTTTCTAGATGCTAAATTCGTTGTTCTTAAATTGCTGTTCTACTTGTGAGTAATCTATTTTTTAATCTTTGTCCATATATGTACTATACTTCTCTTATCCAAGCCAGTGAACAGCCTTATGCGATTGCACTTAACTCTATTTGAAGTGAGAAATGGAAACAAGTAGAAAAGATGAGTTGAAGAGCCCAAAAATTATGAAATAAATAGTTACAAAGAATTCAGTAAGGTCTCAGGTCTAAATACAATTCCTTTTTTTGTATTTTAAAAGTAAAGCTTTTAAAGGATAGAATAAACATGGAAAGTTCAAATGGATAAATATTAGCAATAAAAGAAAATGAATCAAAATCATTGGGAATATTGAAGTTTACATTCTTATATTCTCTTGGTTATTAAATGTCTATTTTCCAACTCCTTGCCTAATCCTCCCCATTCTTAGAAAAGGTAGATGGACAAGAAAAAAATACATGTGATGCTCTTTCTGCCTTAATGGTAGCTGCCTTGTATCCTTCAGTCTCTACCTTTAAAATGCTACACATTCCTGCCTTATAAGGAGTTCAATCTCCTTTAGTCTCTTTCCTTCTCCCAATCTAAATACAAACATATTCTAAATTCTCAGTACCATCTGGGACCCTTGCTGTATCACATTGTGTATCGTATTTCTGTCTCTACTATTTTGCCCAAATTTATTTAAACTCTAAAATATAATAAACATTAAAGGCAGCCCACAAGTGACAAAGTAAGGAATATAATGTCATATAATATCAACATTCTTTACAGTCTTGTGGACCGCATTCAACAGAAGAGGCTCAGACTTTCTAGAGCCTTTTTTTTTTTGTACTCTGTTCATCATGTTAAGGCTCTTAGTTCTACCCCTCCCAACCCCAGCCTGTCGGTTTCCTGAGGACACTGTTTCCCACACAGACTTCCTACTTGGGGACTCCTTTCTCCTACACTGGTTCTAGCTTGAGGCAGGATAGTTATTCTTGTTTCTCTACTTCGAGCCCATTGTTCATTTTTTCCACCTGAAGACACTGGACCTCTTTAAATGCATACCAGCAAACAACAAGCACTTCAGTTGGCTAAACGTGCCTCTCCAGCTTCTGTCTCAGATCTCTGTTTTCTTTTACTGAAAATTTGGAAACTTTCTGTTTCCTGCTCTCATGAGTTCACATCTCACTCTCTAAGAAAGTCATGACACAGGCTTTCATAGCTGGCATGAAGCTGCTCTCATGAAAGTCAGCCTCTCTCTGACTTTCTGTGGCCAAATCAATAGTCAAGTCTAGTTTCTCAGCTTGCTCTACTTTCTGTTTTATTCAACACAGTTGACCTCTCCCCCCTTCTTGAAACCTTTTCTTAGCTTCTTGCAGGACACTCAACTCTTGTGGTTCTCATCCTATCTCACCAGTCTTTTTCAATCTTCTTTTCCAGCTCCCATTCTTTTCTCAAATTCTAGGTTTTGTGAGTTCCCCAATGATTTAGACTTCTTCTTTCCAAATTCATTCCCTACGTGATCACATGCAGTCACCGAAATTTGAATACTATCTACCTGCCAGCCATTCCCATCTTCATGTTTCCAGACAGTCCTCTCTCCTGAATTTCTGACTCATGTGTGTAAGTGTCCACTCCACAGCACACACTCATCTCAAAACAGACCTCTTGATTCTTACCAAAAATCTCGGGTAGTCTTTTCATCTTTGTAAATGTCACTCCTCTTCCTCCTTGCTCAGGCCTCTCCTACATCTCTTCCCATCCATCAGCAAACCCTGTTGGCTCTACCTTCAGACCGTATCCCAACAGACTGTATCATTTTTCTCCTGGACAATTGAAATAAGTTCCCACCTCACGTCTTTGCTTTCAATTTTGTTTCCCTGATGTCTTTTCTCCTTATGGAAGCCAGAGTGACACTTCTAACGTGGAAATCACATCATGTCACTGCTGAATTTTCAGTGCCTAGAGTGCTTTCTGGCAAATAGTTGACACTCAACGAATATTCATTGAATGAATGAAAAAGAAATGTTCTTTAGAGAAAAGCATTAAATAGAATAGTTAGTTCTGATATGTATATATGTTTTAGCTCCTTTAGTAGCCCAGTCTCATTACCACTCATAAACATTGGACACTATTCACTTTCTATCATTATTCCTTACCAACAAATAGATTAGTGTCCCCATGTGTAATATTGAGAGTAAACTTGTGGGTTTACCACGGTATAGAGCTTGGGTATTGATATCCTCCCTCTTGCTCTCTACTATGCACTGAGATAATTCACTGACAAGAACTAGTTTATTAAGGTAAGAAGCTTATATTCTTTTGATACTTCAAATTACTTGTCAGTAAACGACATATTTGTGCTGCAGCTCAAGGTGTCAGGCAGGTGGAGGCTATAATGTCATTCTAACTGTGCTAGGTGGGATCACAGAGGGTCGGTAGAGGGGATTTGCAGACCAGTGAGAGAACTTGTGTTGTTCCTCAAATCATGCAAAGTACTTAATGCACCAACATGAAGCAGTCTTAATTTGACATTTGTTGTTCAGAAATGTAGATATTGTAGGAGGTTAACATTCAGATTGGGTTCAATAGATTGTCATTTTTCTAACATGCCCTTACTATAAAATATGAGAAATTATGGTCTTTTTTTTTCTTGGTAAAACTAAACTTCTGTAATTAATCCACTGACTAGTTAATTAACAAGAGCGAAATTAAGCTCCCAGGCCATGAAGCATTTAATTTGCCTTAGAATCCTAATCTAGTTAAATGCCAAGTCTCTGGGGAAAGACACTATCTTGCTGCACTTTACTCTTGGTAAACTGGAATTAGAAAGAATAAGGGAAGCCCAGAAAAAGTAAGTGGGTTTTGGCCCAAGCAGCCCTTCGGCAAGATTGAGCTGTATGCCTACATTTGACAATCTCAATTAATTACTAAGAAAAAGAAAGAATTAGGAAAAAGCAATTTATTTATTTGAAAGTCCTCATCTATGGAATTTAAGGCAAACCAAATTAGTAAAAACACCAAAACATGTTTGTCTTGATATTTTCCTATGACCTTGTTGTAATGAATGGGAAGAAATAATAGAAAGCTATTGCCTTTTCACTATACCTATTTTAAGATCATGAACTATTTCAATATGTAAGAAAAAAGCAAAAACACTTTTTATTTTGAAATGAGGTGCCAAGATTTTATGGCTCCGGGGTCATCATCCTGCAGAAAGTCACAAAAAGAGCAGATAATTTACAATCTATAATTAGGACTCTTCCGTTTACTTTTGGCTTTATCTGATGCCAGGTGGCCCATGGTTAACCATGCCAGGTCTCATATTCAGAGACTAGAGTCAAGGCTAGTCCTGTGCAGTACCAACAGTAGCTTCCACTAAATTTCATTTGGGATGCCAACTTTAAATGTTGCTGAACTTGACACCAATTCAGTGACCTTTAAAAGGCTTACTTTGTTTCTATACATTTCATTTTCTTTGACTTACAGTAAAGAACGATATATTTGCTTGCCAGGTTAAGGTGAATGGCAGTTCATGCCAATTAGAAATTTATTTAGAGAATTTAAGGTCTTTCAAAATCTACCATTCTTTGCTTAAAAAAAAAAATCCATTTCAATCCAGTGGCAGAAATCATGAATGCAATCAATTATTGAAAAGAGAAAGCATGTTGCTGAAAATGTACAGAGAAATAATAAAATGAAGGGAGTGCAGTGATAAGGTAAAGGATGGCTCCCAGGGCCCAGACCCAGCACCAAAGAGGATTATTATCAGTGAGCATGAGGTAAGGCCAAAGGCTCCTTGTTCACAGTCTGGCAGAGACAAAGATGGGACAAGAGAAACAAGGAAGGAGACAGTGGTTTGAAATTAGTGAGGGCAACATGTAGATGAATATTAAACCACATGCTTTTTTGTGCAGAAAGTAAAACATAAATACAAACCATGGAAATAAAACACTATTTTGCCACAAACAGAAACTGTATATTGAATTTGTCCTTAGCCAAGTGTAAGATAGCAAAAGGACACCTCAAGAACAGACTTAAACCTATAATTTGATTTTAAAAAGTGAACACAGGTCTCTTTCTTTGAGCTCAGATCCTACACATGCCAAGGAAAATGATCTCCCAAATTTCAAGCCTCACACGGCAAAGGACTAGAGGGTTATATTTATAGGTTAGCTTTGATTCTGCAAAAGAAAGTTTCCTTTAAGTAAAGAAAAAACAAACTATCAAAGAGCATTTTGTTTGCTTCCCTGAAGATTCCAAGTACAAAAAGGTTGGGTGATCTTTGTTCCCTTTAGGACCAGATCAGCTTCATCAATCTTTGCATTTGGGTCTTTGAAGTAGGCAGCAATCATATGACATTCTTTCTGTCTTTCACATGGGAAAGCTCTGGTCATGAGAATTAACGGGCCTCTGAACCTCAACATTAGTTCAATTATGCCACTACAAGGGTCTACGGTTATAAAAAATTCTAGATTAGAATCTTAAGCTCAAAGATTTTGTTGGCTTGACATGCTGTAGTTCAAATACTATTTAAAGATGTAGAGGATGAAAGCATTTGGGTCTTTTGTTGGACATATGTCTTGAAAGGCTGAAATTGGAATTAATTTCAATATTTGAAAGATGACTTAATTTTATCTGGGCTTTTCCCCAAACAACTTCTAAGCGTGAGTATTATAAATGTGCACAGAGTCTTCAACATGAATAAAAGATTATCATCTTTTGGCTCATGGGAAAAGTAAGAACTTTAAGAGTATATTTTTGTGTATTCTAGATGCCTAAGGGTATATATGAAGAAAGAATACATCTAGATGTAGTAAGGTGTCTTTAAGGACATTAGATTGGTGCTGAAGAAGGTGGAGCTATACCGTACCCACAAATTGTTAAAAGTCCTAGCCAATTCTTGCTTTGAATACTCTTCTAGTTAGTGATTTGGGTGACACTAACACTAGATAGATGGAATCTTTCTTTGCCGCCCCCCACCCCAAACTGCAAATCTACATTTTACCATTGCTAAGTATGTTGCTTTAGACAAGTTAAGGTATCTTGGCTTCTTTATTCCCAAACAAACATGATATCAGTTATCCCAAAGTGTTATTTGAGGATTAAATGAGAAAATAGGTGTGTAGCAGGATCTGAAGCTAAGACTTGCATGGGATTTTATGTGCTTCGGTAACTCTACTTCATCTCTTCACCTCAGTTAGATTACTGGTCTGAAAATGTCCAAGGCTTCGTTATATCCTATCCTTTGCTTAGGATCCCTCAAACTGTTGAGAAAAAATTTAAAACTTGCCCACTGATACAATTTATTTTGGGCATATGTAGACACACATGATTTACATAGGGGAGAGGAGATAAAAATCTTGTGACTAAATAGCAGACCATTATAAACAAGGCCCTTTAGAAAAGGTCCCATGACTGAAGTAGACATCTTAGGGTTTAGATTGGATCCCCACCTTCTGGGGTGCCCTGCATGTATACCGAGCAAGCTCCACCTTGGTTCCAGGGTGTGATGAAGGGCAGGGACCGGAAAAATTGGGATATTTGATGTGGAACAAGAGTACAGTGGATTCACCAGTAAGCAAGTATCAACTTCAACTTCCGGTGGCAGATCTGGCTGCAGGCAGTGGGGCAGAGGTTGACAAAGACAGCAGTGAGTGCAGAGCCACAAGCATCACTTACCTGCCCTCCTGAGAGACTCCAAGAGGGGTACGAAAACAGGGAAAGGCAGAAGGAATGTATCATTAAGTGGAAGCAGGGGAATAACTGGGCTTAGCATTCTACAGTAAGTCACGTTCGGACTACTCATGGAAGGGCCACTGGGAATTCCTGGTGATAATTGTGGAAAGACCACTTGGAAAAATATCTAGGATTTTTTTAACGTAATGATTTGGCATTTCTTTACAAATGTGACCCTGTTTGTTTCACTAACCAGTGAAGCTTGAAACATACAGGTTAGAGGCATATAAAAAACATAGAAGGTAGAATGGCATCTAGCAAGCAGTGAAGAATCAGATGTTGCTCTTACTATTGTTGTCGTTATCAAATCCTTAACCCTAGCACAGTCCTTTAGCTACTATTTCTTATGAACATAACTCAATTAAAATCTGTCAAATAAAAGTTTTTAAAAAATGCGTCATAGATCACTCCTGAGATTTGTAGAGCTCTTCTGTAGAAATCTGAAATCACAAAGTTATGGCACAGAAAGTATTCTCTAGAAAATGAATTCAGAATCAATGAAAAAATGCAAACATGGATACATCCAGTACTTATCATTCTATTTCATGTTTGTTCCCTCTGCGGCATCTGTCAGCATTACTTTAATGCAACTCTTACTTTCCTACCATCACTGCCAATGACATTCCATGACTATGATCATCAAAGCCACGATGCTGGTGCTGTTGCTGTACTGGGAGGGGGAGATTTGTTGAGTTGCTGTGGCACTGTAGAATGAGGAGTAGTCCCTCTCCCCATCATTCCTAAAGTCTCACTTGCATAATTTGTGCTTCCTGTCTGCTCTGAGTGCCTAGAGGTTCTGGTTTCCAGGGGACTGAGAGTGATACTTATTACCAGAGGCATAAGAAAGGGTCCCCTAGGCCCCAAGCTATGGCTTATGCGTACTTATTCAGGGCCCCTCATCCCAAAAATACCAGGCAAAGAAATTCAATACTCCACTGACAGATAATGGGAGTCACTATGAAGTCTCTTGATGCTGTTATGCTCAGTGAAAACAGCAAATGGGCTACTTCTGCAACCACAGCCCTGACAAGGACTTTATATCAGAGTTTTAGACCCCTTGGTTGTGAAACAGGTTGGTATCACCCCACAGAGGCAGCAGACCTAGACTAGTTGAAGTGCTGTCGGAGGTTGATCATAACCTAGAACAGGTGGTGGAGGAGGGAGGTAATCCGTGTAAATTACAGCCTCAGGGATTGTAGTCTGTACCACTATTGTAGTCCTGTACCACTAATCTTCCTATTGTCTTTATCTTTTTTTTTTTCAAAAGAAATTGTGACAGTTATCCATTTTAAATGTCTGTGGTAGGACCGAGGATGGAGTACATTTAATTTGGATCATGAGTGTTTTGATGGCTGGGCTGTAGCAAAAGCTGTCAGTGACATTTATGTCTTCCTGGCACTAACTCTGTACACATTGGTGGTGGCAAACATCTGTCAGCAAGCTGCCCGAGTACTTTCGCTAATTGTAGGAATGCTTGGCTTGTGTGTGGAATAGGCCGGAAATGACTGGAAGTTAACAACCCTGGGAGTGGTCCTTAACCAATTATGGATGGAGTTGGTAGTGAACTTTCCTAATTTCCTCACCTCTCAGGTAGAATAACTCTGAGAGGTGGTCTTCTCCAGAGGACCTTCAAAGAGTGAGCTTCAATTTCTCACAATGGCAAACTCTTCAGTAATGTACCCTCTCTTGTCTTGGTCTTTTCCCTGTTTTACTTTCTCACTTCCTATTGGTGATTCCTGGAATCTTTTCCCTGGCAAATTTTTTTCATACAGTTCTTTGTCTCAAAGAACTCAACCCAAGACAAGTCACCATGCAAGTCAGAGTTCTGAACATCCTACTGCTTATAGTCTAGTAGAAGAGAAGGACATTACTCAAGTAATTACACAATAATTGTAAAATAACAATTGTCACAGTACTGTACATTAAGACAATTTGATTGATTGAGTGTGTGTGTGTGTGTGTGTGTGTACTGAACTTAGGAAAGGTCTTCCCTAAGGAAGAGATCTTTGAGCTGATGGGTGCTACGGTTTTGTCATATGTGAAATAGTTATAACTATATATTACAATAGTGATTATAATAATGTCTGACACATGGTAAGCATGATACAAGTATTAGGTATTATTAATGTTATTATGATTTTCTAACATATTATTGTCCAGGGGCTTTCATTTTGTTTGAGTATATACAGTATAGAGCTTCTGCTTTTTTTTTCTTTAGAGAAAGGGAGAGGGGGGAAGGGGGTCAGAGAGCAGAGAGAGAGAGGGAGAGAGAGAATCAAAAGCAGGCTCCATACCCAGTGTGGAGCCTGAGGTGGTACTCGATCTCATGACCCTGACATTATGACCCTGAGATTGTGACCTGAACTGAAATCAAGAGTTGGACACTCAACTGACTGAGCCACCCAGGCCCCCCTGGTCTATACAGCTGCTTCTTTAACAGCTAGTGTAGTGGAAAGCAGTGTGGCAGAAGTCTGGAATCAAATACAGGCGTCTTGTGCTTGCCTCTGAATAACCTGGAGCAAGTTTCTGCACTCCTGTTTTCTCTATAATAGTACCTACTTCACTGGGTTATTTTAGGAGAAATCAACTACTATCCATCAAATACAGGTAGGTAGGTGGATATAGTGTGCTTTGTAGCAGCTGGAACTACTACGGTAAGCACTTCTAGCCATTATTCTCATTAGCTTATTCTTCTTCCATTTTGATTCTGTTATAATATTTTGATATTATAACAGCATCAAAGATAACACTTTGGAATAACTCTTACCTTTGGAAGATCCCTTAGCATAGAAAGCCCTGCAGAAATGTACTTACCTTTTCTATTTCCTACAACTAATGTCTTTAGATTAGGGATGTCGCACTGCTACTACTACTGAGTTATTACTGCAATAAGGTTTTCATCAAAATGACTCTTATCTTGTATCTCTATGAGTGACGTAATGACTTTCAAGCAACTGGTATTGGCACATTGCTAAGAACCTCTCAGATATTTTATGCTTTTCTCTTTGGCTTCAATGATTTTATCATAATTATTACAGCAAAATATCACATCTTTTGCTCATAAGCATAAAACCCTCTGTTCTTATACAAGACAGATCTTGTTCTTACTTCAAGGACAGATTCTGATGTTTCATGAGATAGAAGAAAAACACTTTTTTAACCTATGTTAAAAAAAGAATTATGAGTACTCCTATAAAATTTTTTTTAAAGATTTTATTTATTTTATTTTAACAGAGAGAACACAAGCAGGCAGAGAGGCAGGCAGAGGCAGAGAGAGAGGAGAAGGCTCACTGCTGAGCAAGGATCCCGATGTGGGACTCGATCCCAAGATGCCGGGACCATGACCCGAGCCAAAGGCAGCCATCTCAACCAACTGAGCCACCCAGGCGTCCCTCCTATAAAAATTTTTTATTAGATCACATTAAATTTTTGGCAAACATTGTTTATTTATTGCAAGTGGCCTTTCTTTTTTCTTTAAACTCTAGCATAATATTGAGATATTGGGAAACAATTCATTCCCCTTTTAGGTCAGTTCTTACTCTCTTATTCCTTTAGTGCGTTTCTTTGTGTATATACTCTTACTTTCTACATAGACTTTTTAAGTTTCTTTAATAATGAGATTAAAAATTTCCATTTAATCTTATTTATTTATTTATTTTAAGATTTATTTATTTATTTCAGACACGGCGGGGGAGGGGCAGAGAGAAGCAGGCTCCTGGCTGAGCAGGGAACCCGATGAGGGCCTCCATCCCAGGACCCTGGGATCATGACCTGAGCCGAAGGCAGACGCTTAACTGACTGAGCCACCCACACGCCCCAGTTTCTCACTTTTAGATAAGTGATATATGAAACTGAAGAATCTTTCCTAATTGAGATTTGCTCTACTAAACAAGGCTATATAATTGCTATATTATCTTAAAATTTGGATTATAACAGATACATTATTAATATACTCTGAGATGTTTTCTTTCCTGTTGCAAAAATATTCCTAATATAATTTGCTCAAGAAATTTTCCCATTATTTTTGTCTCAATTTTCCAGCTTCAGAAGGAGATTTCTAAAAACAATTGATTTTGCTTTTGATATTTTGATAGTTTCTGCAACCCCTTTTGGTTTTAATATGATACTTAACTGAAAATACTTTGTAAAGAGCATGGTTGAGTGTTTTGTACTAACAGGTGTGCATTGTGCTGACTTTAATTTTCTTGCACTGTATCTGATATGTTATCCCACATCTTTAACAGTTTGATTTTTTTTTTTTGGAAGATTTTGGAAGATTTTATTTATTTATTTGACAGAAAAACAGTGAGAGGGGGAACACAAACAGGGGTAGGGCAGAGGGAGAAGCAGGTTTCCTGCTGAGTAGGGAGCCTGACTCAGGCTCCATCCCAGGACCCTGGGGTCATGACTTGCGCTAAGGCAGACGTTAACCGACTGAGCCACCCAGGTGCCCCTAATGATTTGATTCTTATGAAATGTATGGTAACAATTCCTGGAAACACCTAATGCTTCTTTGGCATTATATTATGT
This sequence comes from Nasua narica, assembly GCA_028533885.1. NCBI lineage: Eukaryota > Metazoa > Chordata > Mammalia > Carnivora > Procyonidae > Nasua > Nasua narica. The sequence goes on along the minus strand of CM052798.1, from coordinate 75,598,965 downwards.
CTTGAGTGAGTGAGAGGTATGGCAATCAGTCACTGTGGGGACTGTCATAGAGTCTATCTTGAGGCACTGAGGGGCAGAAACTGCCCCATTTACTGTGAGGTTTCTCTCACTTGTCCATTCAATATACATGACTGAAAATATTTTTCGAAGATTTTATTTATTTATTTGAGAGAGAGAGAGAGAGAGAGAGAGAGAAAGCATGAGCAGTGGAGAGTGACAGGGAGAGGGAGAAGAAGACTCCCCGCTGAGCAAGAAGCCTGATGTGAGGATTGATCCCAGGATCCTGGGAGCCTGACCTGAGCCAAAGGCAGATGGTTAACCGACTGAGCCACACAGGCGCCTCTATATTCTTGTATTTCAGAAGAAGAAAAATCCGTGTGTCTTTTAAGTAACCTTTAAGCTTCAATACATGTACATTTGTTGGGTAGTCATTTCAGTATTAATTTTTGTGAAAAGACATTTTCAAAGATGAAATGTGAAATTTTATTTCCTATCAGCCTTGACAAATGAACATTTGCCATCAGTTTTGATGGTAGAGAACACTACCTTGAATCGCAATGAAGAAAACGTTATTCCCTCAAAATAATTACTTTCTTTTCATTAGTATACCTGTATTACAGGAAAACTGTACTCAATTATTATTATAGCTCGAATTCTGTCAGCAAAAATTTTGTGAGAATTCATCTTTTCTCTTTTTATAAGAGTGCCTACACAATATCCTTGATTTTGCCTCTCGTCCTACAAAACCTAAATATTTACTATCTGAACATTTATATGAAAAAGCACTCTGACCTCTGCTTTAAGGAAACTCTCATGGTTCTAGGAGGGAGAATGGACTGGAGGGAGGTGAGGGGTCAGATTAAGGTGCTATCATGGCAGTCCAGGAGAGAGAGAATAGTGTTCAAAAATGAGCAGGAGAGGCAGAGTGGTTCACTGCCTACAAAGAGAGTGCTGAATTTTTTCCATGTCTCTTTGGCAGGAGTGGGGTGGGATCAGAGTCATATTCCCCTGATCCAAAAATAGAAGGGATTTTAAAGCAACCACTAATAAAATAAAAGTTGGGGGTTAATAATAGACAACACATTGTAAATGGTTCTTTTTATCAGGTACTATTGTAAGAGTATGACATAAAAAAAAGAGTATGACATATATTAACTTATTCAATCTTCATAATAACCCTGTGTGGTAGGAACTATCTCCATTTTGTAGATGAGGTGTCTGAGGTACAGAGAAATTGAAAACTTGCTGGGTGTCATAGGAGCAGCAAATGGAGGCACTGGGATTTGAACTCAAGCAGTCTGGTACAAGCACTTAATCTCTTAGTCACTACTACACTCCCTCCTCCATAAACAAGGGGGCAGCTAGCTCAAGTCCTAGATGGCTATCTGTTGAAGCATATGTTTGTTCTGGTCCCTGTACCTAGTAGAACAGAGAGAATGGAGGAGGGAAGAGATCGTAGAGACGATAGAGAAAAGAAGTGTGAAAAGCATTTTCAATGCTTGGTGTGACAGGAATAGGGGGTTAGGTAGACTCTGGGGAAAGAAGTTGGGCTGTAGTTATCTTCTGAGTACCTGATGGCAGAGATGCCCACTGTGGTAGAGATCCAAAAAGCAAAAGGTGAAGAGAGAGAACTGGGGAGATTATGCTGGAGAGTAACTTCTATATCAGCAAAGAGCGCACAGCAGAGACCACTATACATTCTCCTGAAGAACCCACACAGGTGCCCTTGGGGGAGCAGCCCTAGGTCACCTGCCTCGCAGAGGAGGGTGAAAACTAAGAGAGATGTTTAAGAACAAGGAGTTTTTTGTTGGTTTCTTTTTTTTAAGAGAGGGAAGAGGGGAGGGGCAGAGGGAGAGAGGATCTTAAGCAAATCCACACCCCCAGTGTGGACCCCTGTGTGGGAGATCATGACCTGAGTGAAAATCAAGAGCCAGAGGCTTAACTGATTGAGCCACCCAGGTGCCCCAACAAGGGGTATTTTTTAAAAGGGATCTCCTTTTTTTAAAAACATATTTCCTACTCCACCCTACCTCCAACAGTGAAAGAAGCAAGAATGGAAGCAAGACTGGATTGTTGGGGGCAGTTGGGGCTGAAAACTGGTGGTGTGGGCAGGGCAGAGGCAGAATGAGGGCAAGAGAAGGTAAGAAAGATAAGGCCAGCCTCCTTCTCATTTTAGTTCTTCACATTGTCAGCCTGCTCAAGCTGAGAGAGAGTCCAAATTTCTTTCCTACAAAGGCATCACGCACTCAGAGAATGAGAATCAATTTTCCAGTGGAATACAGCCAATAAATAGTTCTAGTTATACAGCGCTGCTGCAAAAGCATTTCATAAAACAAGTTGGGGCAGAACATCTTTTATGGTAGTATTGACTACACGTCAAGTTAAATAAATTCCCTTTGCAAATAAATTTACCGTGATTTTGAAAGCTTTTCAATGAAAATTCATGGCTCTACTCACTGTATACAATGTTGTTCCCCACCTCTACCTTCAATTTCAACCTGTGATGACCCCAAAGCAATGTAGACAAAGGTCAAGGGAAGTGAAACAGCCTGACCTGTGCTAAAGAGCTGTTCACCCTAGAATCTAGGAGAACTGTGTCTCTGTAGGACATGAAGAATTATTGCCATTACTGCTATGCCACTGAATTTATTTGTCAAAGCAATAACATCATCCATAAAACTGGGAAAACTGGAGATGTCCTCTTAGTATACAAAAAAACAAAACAAAATTTCTCATCCTCAAATTTCATCCATTCAAGCAATGTAAAAATATTAAAAAGACTAGATTCATTCAGTTATTTAACAAAAATTAATCAAATGTTTATTATGTACCAGGCTCTTTTTTAAACAGTGTGGTTTCAGTAGTGAAAAAATTAAGCAAAATTCATTTCTCTCATAGAGCTTATATTTAGTGTATATGGGTGTGGGTGGTTGGGGTTAAGGAGACAGAGAAGAGACAGACAATAAACAAAACATGTAAATAAAGTATATAATATGCCCGAAGATGATATGTATTATGGGGGGAAAACAAAGCAAAGTTGGGAGATGAAGACTATATAAAGAAGTGGTTTGCAATTTTAAATAAGGATTTTCTAGGTAATATATGTATATAGCAAGATTACTTTGCAAATAGCAAAACATCACACAAAATCTACTGGTTTTCATTGGTAGGGGAATCTCAATATAGGAACCTGTTTTTTAGGGTAGGAACATATAATGGAATGAAGAATGTACAAAGGGACAGAATAGCCTCACTAAGCATCGTACGCTCATCAAGCATCTCCGCACCCTGGTCCCTAACATATTCCAGGGAAGCAGAAAAACTCTTTCATTGGAAGTAGATGTCCTCATAGTGCTTGTAAAGGATTTAAGGGAAGGTTTAGAATGGAAGACTAAGGTCAGATACATTTATCTCCATACTGGTTTTTAAAAGCATCCATCCACCCATCCTAAATTATTTATTATGTATCGTATCCCAGGTACATTGAATAAGCGCTGGAACAATTATAGAGGTTTTCATGTTCTAGAGTGAGAAAGGAGCTAATAGGAATATTAGGGATTGTAGTCTAGAGATTTAATTTGGTGCTGACTCTACTATTTAAGGAAAATATCTGAAAATTTCATTTGACATCAGAACAACAACAAAAAGAACCCTTGAAAAGTGGATCCCTTGAAAAGTATATAAAAATATATATCTTCTTAAAAATATATATATATATCTTCTTATATAGGTGTGTGTAGAAGCTCTTTAGTTTGATAGTAATAGTGATGAGTTGGAGGTAGGGTGGAGTAGGAAGTACTGACTTCCACAGAAAATTTCATAGTGTGAGAAGTATTGTAAAAATAAAACTTATTTTGATGGAAAATAAGAGGAGTTAGCAGTTGAAGCATCCTCTAAATATTATTGATAGGAAAAAATTCTAATTATTGATATAGCAAAAGACATGTTTGAATAGAAATAGTTTTATTTCATTTAGTGGAATTTTCAAAATGGCCCTGACAGCTCCATATTAATTTACCATTTTCAAATTCCTGTACTTATAATCATAGTAATCTCTTTAAAAGTAAATATTTTTTTTTAAAATATTTTATTTATTTATTTGACAGAGAGAGATCATAAGTAGGCAGAGAGGCAGGCAGAGAGAGAAGGGAGGAGCAGGCTCCCTGCTGAGCAGAGAGCCCGATGCAGGGCTCGATCCCAGGACCCCGAGATCATGACCTGAGCTGAAGGCAGAGGCTTTAACCCACTGAGCCACCCAGGCGCCCCTAAAAGTAAATATTCTAATTATAGAAATTATTATAGAAATTATAGAAATATTATATATAATATATAGATACATCTATATATGTAGAATATATACATTCTCATATACATTCAAAAAATTCAGATAAAATAATAGTTTCACTTGCCATCATTAGTTTAGTTTTCTATATATCTGTTACCTATATGTATACAAGAATATATAGTTTGGGTAACTAGTTTGTAAAATAAATGGTACCATACTGTGAGTATTGATCTATAACTTGCATTTTTGCCTTACAGTTACACCTTGGAGATCTTTTCACGTTGTCTAAATATTAATATATCTTATTCTATTCAAGAGCTGCATTGTATGACTTTACATAATCTTTTTTTTGTGTAAAGGAGGATTTAGACTCTTTTCAATTTTTAGTGTCATGGAAAATGTCACAAAGAATGTCTTTGTACATGCTTTCGTCCTCACACAGATAGTTATTTCTTCAGGGAAGATAATAAACAGTATTATCGCTGGGTGGTAAGGGGGTTATATTTTAGCTTGCAGTGGTACTGATAAATTATTCTCTAAAGGACTGTGCCAATTTACACTCCTACCAATAGTGTATGACTATATCAAATACCCCACAAACCCAACATATAATAGTATCAAACTTTAAAGTGATTTTCCAATTTCTATGGCTTTTATATAGATTTTTATGAGTTCTGTATCTGCTGTGGGAAATATCTTTGTCCCATTATAAAGATTGAAAAAAAGTACTCTTCTCATCTGTAGCTAACCTATTCTGGATATTAATCTTTTCTCTGTTATATAGGTTGAGAATGTATTTTCCTAGTCTGTAGCTTTGTTTCCTAATTTTTATATTTTTTTCAGAGTTGTGCAATCACTTAATGTTTATAAAGAAAAATATAAAATATTATACAAATAATACAAAAAGTTTATGATATAATGTTAAGTTAAAAAGTAGGATACAAAAATAAATGTCCTTTTTAAAAATTGTTTTAATTTATTTTTTATTTTATTTTAATTTTTAAAACGTTTTAATTTTAATCATCCAAAGCCTTTCACAAGTGCACTCCTTAATCCCCACCAACCTTTTTCACCCACCACCCTCCCCCCTTACCAGTTATCTTATCAGTTTGTTCTCTATGGTTAAGAGACTGTTTTTTGGCTTGACTCTGTCTCTGTCTCTGTCTCTCTCTCTTTCCCTTCCTTGTTTTTGTTTCTAAATCCCACATGTGAGTCAAATCATATGGTATTTGTCTTTCTCTGGCTGACTTGTTTTATTTAAAGTTTTAAATTTTGGTGTAGTCAAAATTAGGAACTTTTTCTTCATGGCTTCTGTGTTTTATATATTGTTGTTAAAAGCATCTTCTATCCCAAAGTTATAAACATGGATTTCTATTTTTCTTTTTTTTTATTTCTATTTTTCTTATAATGTGTTTGAGGTTTTGACTTTTACCTTTATATTTTTAATCCAAATGGATTTATTTTTTGCAGATGGTATAAAATGTTTGACTTAATTTTTCTCTCTCAATTTACTGAGAAAAAATTCAGTACATGACTATCCCCTCCCTGGAGTTATTTTATTACCACTATCAATTATTACACAATTATCCATACATGGGTCTATTTCTGAACTCTGTTCTAATCTATTTGTCTCTTCCTGAATCAATACCATAATGTTTTAATTTCTACTTCCTTTTGACTTTACAGTGTCTGCTACTCGCATGTTAATATTAGCAAACTAAATACCATGTTTCCCAGAAAAGATCCTGGCATAGAGTAGGAGTTAAATTGACATTTATTGAATTTTTTCTTTAAACTCTAGGTTGCTTTTGGCAGACTAAAAAACTAATGTATGCGATGGTAAGAGAAATTGGCTACTTTACTCTTTTTTCCTGGATCCATCTTAAAAATTTTGGATTGAAGCAAACCCATTTTATGAATCTCCTCTTAGGAAAGATGCTAGCAGGTCACGACTTCTGCATTTACAAACAGCTGTGTCTACAGAAGGATATAGCCATCTGGAACTTCCAGTAGCCTTTTTTGGTTAAAGGTTAAAGAAACCCCAGTTCTTCCTTTTGATTGTTGTCACATACCTTTAAAGAAAACATGATTTGGGGCACCTGGGTGGCTCAGTGGGTTAAAGCCTCTACCTTTGGCTCAGGTCATGATCTCAGGGTCCTGGAATAGAGCCCCGCATCGGGCTCTCTCCTCAGCAGGGAGCCTGCTTACCCCCTACCCCCCTGCCTGCCTCTCTGCCTGCTTGTGATCTCTCTCTCTGTCAAATAAATAAATAAAATCTTAAAAAAAACTTATATATGTGCTGCCGAAGCGAGCACTTAAAAAAAACTTATAAAGAAAACATGATTTAGACATGTTCACTAACTGAGAAAAATTTATTCCACAAGCATTGCTTTCCAATGTTTTATTGATGATTTTAAAATTTAAGTAAGGGGCGCCTGGGTGGCTCAGTTGTTAAGCGTCTGCCTTGGGCTCAGGTCATGATCTCAGGGCCCTGGGATCGAGCCCCACATCGGGCTCTCTGCTCAGCGGGGAGCCTGCTTCCCCTCTCCCTCTGCCTTCCTCTCTGCCTACTTGTGATCTCTTTCTCTCTGTCAACTAAATACAATCTTAAAAAAAAAGATGCCACTTAAAAAAAATAAATAAAATTTAAGTAAATATCAACAAAAGAACAGAATACACAACATGAAGTAATCAAAATTAAAATAATTTTAAACTTTTGCTAAAAAGGTTGATTATATTAATAAGAATATTAACACATAATAATAGTTCCCCTCTTGCATTCTTATAAACTTTTCCTCCTACTAGTCATGATAGCACTGTTTCGCTTTTATGTTCCTCATCCTTTTTGAATGATTGCAGTAAGGAAATAAACTTGATATGCTAGATGTTGTTACTGTGAGAAACAATGGCTACAAATAAATACATCACTGATCATTGTAATTCATTGGGCATTACACAGTAAGAATTAGTTTATGAGTAGCTTGAGAAAGGCCAGGGTTCCTATGGGCTAGGTCTTCGGGGGAAAAAAAAAGCAGAACTTACTCTTTCCTCGACTAAAGTCTTTTGCTAAAATCTAGGTTATTGATTCTTAATCATGTTCCAGACCCAACTAGAAGGAACACTTTGTAAGCACTTGGAAATCCAAATATGAATATGTATGGCATTGATAAGCCATATTTCTTTGGTCCTGCTTAGTCCCACTTAGATTCTATATCATCCAGCTATTGCTCGATTTTTTTTTATTAACATATAATGTATTATTTGCCTCAGGGTACATGTCTGTGAGTCATCAGGCTTACACATTTCACAGCACCTACCATAGCACATACCATCCTCAATGTCCATAACCCAGTCACCCTATCCCTGCCCCCCCAGAACCCCAAGCCACCCTCAGTTTGTTTCGTGAGTTTAGGAGTCTCTTATGGTTTGTCTCCTTCTGGATCTCATCTTGTTTCATTTCCCTCCCCCACCCCCCACGACCTCTCGCCCTGCCTCTCAAATTCTTCATATCAGAGAGATCATATGATAATTGTCTTTCTCTGATTGACTTATTTCACTTAGCATAAAACCCTCTAGTTCCATCCACGTCGTTGCAAATGGCAAGATTTCGTTTCTCTTGATGGCTGCATAGTATTCCATTGTGTGTGTGTGTATGTGTGTGTGTGTGTGTGTATACACCACATCTTCTTTATCCATTCATCTGTTGATGGACATCTAGGTTCTTTCCATAGTTTGGCTATTGTGGACATTGCTGCTATAAACATTCGAGTGCATGTGCCCCTTCAGATCACTACATTTGTATCTTTAGGGTAAATACCCAGTAGTGCGATTGCTGGGTCATAGGGTAGCTCTATTTTCAACTTTTTGAGGAACCTCCATGCTGTGCTGGATTTTTTTTTAAAATGGCAAGACTTTTAATTGTACTTTTTTTCTTAGTAATAAAAATCACATTTTGAAAATCAAATAGTTTCAAAACTAGTTTGTCCATACCTTGAATTGATCTTATTTAGTGTTTAGGGGTAGAGTGAAAACCTATTTTATTTGTGTATGGTGATGTATGCTACTGCCATTTATTTTGTTTTTAGTTTTTATTTAAATTCCAGTTAACATACAGTGTAATATTAGCTTTGGTGTACAATTTAGTGATTCAACAGCTTATATACAACACCCAGTGCTCATCACAACAAGTGCAGTCCTTACTCTCCATCACTTGTTTAACCCCTTCCCCCTCCAACCTGCCTCCCCTCTGGTAACCGTCAATTCGTTATTTATAGTTAAGAGTCTATTTCTTGGTTTTTCTCTTTTTTCCCCTATGATCTTTTTGTTTCTTACATTTCACACATGAGTGAAATCATAAGGTATTTGTCTTTGTCTGACTGACTTATTTTGCTTAGTGTAATACACTCCAGCTCCATCCATATCATTGCAAATGGCAATATTTCATTCATTTTTATAGCTGAGTAATATTCCATTGTATATAAATACCACATCTTCTTTGTCCATTTATCAATTGATAGGAAATGAGGCTCTTTCCATAATTCAGTTATTGTAGATAATGCTTCTATAAACATTGGTGTTATGCTATTATTTAAATCATCTTGACCCCATAGTGCTTAGCATTGCTATTAGATATTATTGAAGCTTTTAGAAATTCATCATCAGATTTTATCTTAAGTATTGATTAAAGGTAGAATATGACAAGGATACATCTTCTTAGTCCTAGTTACAAATGCTTTTTCTTAGCTGAGTTTTAATATAGATTTGATAAAATTAATGACTCATCAAAGTGTTTACAAGAAATTAAAGCTAAAAAAATATTTCCAGACTTGTCACATTAAACTTATTAGGGAATTAAGCGTATTATCCAATAATTGGAATTAGACAGAGTCCATTACAGAAGGGGAGAGTGGATAAATAATCTCTTTCATCTTTTAGCTAATTGCTGGTCTGAGAAATCCCTTGGATCTTCTTTATCTAGTAACTCAGCCTCATATTAAAACTTTAGTTATAGCCTAAATAACTTCCTAACACTCCTATATAGAGAAATATTTTAACAAAGGATAAATATCTTACAAATTTGCATATTTATTATTGGGAATTCCTACCTTAATTACCAATTTATTAGAAATAATACCATCACCATACTTGAAGCCTTTAGCCACTTAATAATAAAGTCCACTTAGAGATAGCTCATACTTGTTGATTGTGCTTAATGTAATCACATTTCCTCATTTCAAATAAATAAATGATTATGAAATATAGTTCTTTATAAATTAGTCTAAATATCTGTAGAATAAATTCAAAGTATAGTGTGAAGACTTGCCTCCATAAACACACTCACTCAAATATTTGAGTTCAGGTATTTTTGGTATTCACTTACCCACTGGAGAAATCCATATTTTCAAAGAAAATGAATACTTCCCTATGAGCATTTCAGAGCACAGGGTAAAAGGGCTTGACTTCAGTAACAAACTTTGATTATGCACTAACTGGATAACTGAATGAGCAGTAGTAGGGATAGATTCTTAAACACAAAAAAAGTTTGACTTTGGAATGTGCCCCATAAATATATAACTTTAGATGGGGCTAAGCAGGTTGGCCGCTGCAGTCTTGGGATAATTGAGTTGATTTAGACTCATTCCTAGAACCCATTCATCAGAAGGAACACAAATCCCAGTGCAAACCAAGTAGATGTCCTTTGTGGTAATTTATGAGTTTATAATTGTAGCTTACCAATTAGTCACTTGTGAAATTTGCTTTGCATCCATTCCACGAATCCTGGTCACTTTTAAATGAGTTGATTAATTCAAGTTCTGAGCTTTCAAATGGTGGGCTCTTTCCTGGTCTGTGCTGTTCAGTTGTGAGGCCTTCCCTGAATGATAAAGCGTCTGTTTATTGAATGCATCCTCTCTAAACCTGAAATGAGATACTATCCATGTATTCATCTGTTGAGCATGTTTTAGCCAATGCTATTGTAACTACAGAGGATACAGCAATGAATAAAATCAACAAAGTCCTTGTGTTTATGGAGCTTACACTCTCAAGTGATAATATTGTGAAATAATAATGTAAAAGTCCTTGAAAATCTTTTAGTTTAGTTCCCTCATTTCAATAATCAGAAAATGAATGCAATTAGTTAATAGTATAGCTGAGACTTAAAGCTCAGCTTTTCTCACTGGCTGTCAAGGAGAAGAGGAAGATGATAAAAGAACCACAGTAGGGTTTCCATTGACTGCTGAGTAGTTCTGGTAAGGAGAAATGAGGGTCATTGTGGCTTAAATAACAAAATAACAATTTAGTCATAAGAAAAGGGGAGTCAAAATATAGACTTAACTAATTTAGTTATTCTGACACTAAGAAAAGCAATCTCATGGCTATTTGACTTAAGAAACAATGCCATAAATCATGTGTCCACAAGGCTATAAACCTAACACAATTTCTTCTGTGTTTTCCTACCAGACCCTGCTAAAGTAGCAAAAAGCATGACTTTGAAGTTCAGGTCCCTGGATTTATCTGCTTTTATCTACTGCTTAACACCAGAGTGACTTTGGCCAAGACAGCCAACCTGTCTGAGCCTCTGTTTTCTCTCCCTTACAAAGTGGTAAATATTTACTTCTGGGGAAAATTTAGTGTTTTTAGAATGGGTTCAAACTTAAGCAACCATCAACTTAATATAGATTGCTATATGCATAAGATGTTATACATAAACCTAATGGTAACCACAAGCTAAAAGCTAGTAGTATATATACAAAAAATAAAGAGAAAGGAATCCAAGTATATCACTAAAGAAAGCCAGCAAATCATGAGAAGAAAGGAACAAGAGAGAATTACAAAAGCAAACACAAAGTAAGTAACAAAATGGCAATAAGTACATACCTATCAACAATTACTCTGAATGTAAATGGACTAAATGTTCCAATCAAAAGACATAGGGTGATAGAAGGATGAAAAAGCAAGGCTCATCTATACACTGCCCACAAGAGACTCATTTCAGACCTAAAGACACATGCAGATTGATAGGAAAAGGATGGAAAGCATTTATAATGCAAATGAAGGTGAAAAGGAAGTTGGGGTAGCAATACTTGCATTAGAGAAAATACACTTTAAAACAAGAAACAAAGAAGGACACTACATAATCATGAAGGGAACAATCCAGTATGTAAATATTTATGCAGCCAACATGGGATCACCCAAATACATAGAGCAGCTAATAAATATAAGGGAAGTAATTAATATTAATACAAAAGTAGGAAACTTTAACACCCCACTTACATCAATGGATAGATCATCCAAGCAGAATCAACAAGGAAACAGTGGCTTTGAAGGCAACATTGAACCAGATGGATTGAACATATATATTCAGAACATTTCACTCTAAAACAATGGAATACACATTTCTTTCAAGTCACATGGAACATTTTCCAGAATAGATCACATTAGGCCACAAAACAAATCTCAACAAATCAAAAAGACTGAAATCATGCTGTGCATCTTTTTTGACTACAACACTATGAAAGTAGAAATCAACCACACACAAACACACACACACAAAATCTGGACAGAATACCAAATAAGTGGAGGTTAAATAAAATGCTATTAAATAATGAATGGGTCAACCAAGATGTCAGAGGAAATAAAACAATACATGGAGATAAATGAAAACGAAAGCACAGTAGTCCAAAATCTTTGGGATGTAGCAAAAGCTATTCTAAGAAACCATAAAAACTCTGGAAGAGAACATAGACAGTAGTAATTTCTCCAACATTGACCGTAGCAACACTTTTCTAGATATGTCTCCCGAGCAAGGGGAATAAATAAAAAATTAACTATTGGTTCTACATCAAAGTAATATCTTCTGACAGTGAAGGAAATAATCAACAAAACAAGGAGACAACCTAATGATTAGGAGAAGGTATTTGTAAATGATATATCTGATAAGGGGTTAGTATCCAAAATATGTAAAGAAATTTATATAATATAACACAAAAAGCCAAATAATTCAGTTAAGAAATGGGCAGAAGACATGAACAGATATCTCACCAAAGAAGACATACAGATGGCCAACAGACACATGAAAAGATGCTCAACATCACTCATCGTCAGGTAAATGCAAATCAAAACCACAATGAGATATCACCTCACGCCTGTCAGAATGTCTAAAATCAAAAATACTAGAAACAACAAGGGTTGGCAAGAATGTGGAGAAAAAGCAGCCCTCATGCACTGTTGGTGGGAATGCAAACTGGTGCAGCCACTGTGGAAAACAGTATGGAGGTTCTTCAAAAAATTAAAAATAGAATACCCTATGATCCAGTGATTCCACTACTGGATATTTATCCAGAGAATATAAAAATACTAATTCAAAAAGATATATGCATTCTTATGTTTATTGCTGCATTATTTACAATAGCCAAACTGTGGAAGCAGCCCATGACCATAGATAGATGAATGGATAAAGTATATACATATATATATATATATATATGACAGAATTTTAGTCAGCCTTAAAAAATGTGAAATATTTCCATTTACAGTGACATGAAAGGATCTAGAGGGTATAATGCTAAGTGAAAGAAATCAGTCAGAGAAAGACAAATACCATATGATTTCACTTATATGTGGAATTTAAGAATCACAGTATACAAACAAACAAACAAACAAACAAGAGACAAACAAAAAGCAGACTCTTAATTATTGAGAACAAACTTATGGTTACCAGAGGGGAGGTGGATGGAGGATGGGTGAAATAGGTGAAGCAGATTAAGAGACCCCTGAGTAATGTGTAGAATTCTTGAATCACTAGGTTGTCCACCTGAAACTAATGTAACACTGAATGTTAATCATACAGGAATTAAAAAAAGAAGGGGAAAAGGGGATAAAAAAAGTGGTGAATATTTTCTTCCTTATGAACTTATTGAGATTGATAAAATTGATCTGTTCATAAAACACATTGTAAACTAGGAAGTGTATATTAAACTAGTTAAGCAAATATTAGGCATTCACTATGCTTAAGTACCTATAAAGTCCATGCAGAAGTTCACTTAGTTCAAAGCATCCTCTGATCTATACTAACATTTTACTTGCCTCTTAGTAGATTCCTACCAAAGGTTTCCCTATGATTATTGTAAAATTTGGCACCTTCTGGTTACCATTGTGGGGTCAGAGAAGGTTGTCTCCATTCTCCCTCAAGCCTTTTGCCATGCAATTTTTCCTTTTCAGATCTTAAAAGGTGGACATAGACCTCAGGACAGAGAACTTTCTGTTAAAATTCTTATAAGAATATCATGAGAAATGTGAAGCGCTTTTAAAAAGTGCTTCAGATATGGAAGGATAGACAATTATCCTTTGTTTTAAATTCTCTCATTTGTACAGATGAAAATTCCTCAAGCAGCTAAATTTAATAAGTACATGGTAATTTAAGATTGTCTCATACCTCCAACCTGATGAGAGTTGGAAACAGATTTGCTTTATTTTGTCTGCTTGTTTGTGAACTTCTTACCTGATAGGCTTTCCATATTTTCTTTGGATTATAATTTGTATTACTTTTGATCCTCCTGTAGTTTTTATAAATTATTATCATTACTAGAACTTTCTGATGCAAGCAGTTTCTAATTTTCCATTACATGTCATTTATCTCACTGCTCTCAGAGGCTTACACAATATGCAGACTCAGATTAAGCAGTAGCTCAAACTGAGGTAAAATCAGATAAATTTTAAATATTAAATTTATAGACAAAGTTTGCATTTAAGTTCTGCTTAGTTCATGCAATCTAAGAAGAGTTTATTGAAAAACTCTTCTAGAACATGAATGTTTACTAATCTCAAGTACATGATAGTCATACTTAAAAAACAATGAGAATTATTCATTCACGTATCTCCGTTCCCTTCTCTGTTATTCTGATCCTTCAAACCTGCATAAATTGGACTTCAGAGTGCTTTGAGGGAAATATGAGTTTTGAAAAAAGTCAGTTTCTTGGGCCAGAGCTCGTGTCTTTTTGTTAAGTATATTCCAGGTACATAGCTGCTCAGTATATTCTTGATGATTTTAAGTAAGTAGAAAAAAATGGGAAAATACTTTTGCAATTGGGAGTGGGAGAGCATACCACAGGTAAAAGTATTGCACAGATCTGAAAGTAAATCTTAAAAAGCAGAAATGTATGAGTCATGTGAAGAGGTTCAAAATAGAACTCAGAATGAGGGAAAGTAGAGATTATTTAATCAATGTTATATTCCATAGGGAAATTGGGATCTGAAATATATGCTCAGCAAAGCTAGTTGGGTCCACATGTTGGCAAAAGCAGATTCCAGGGTTCCCAAGGAAAGCCAGAAGACCTCTCTTTTAGAGAAGGCTGGGAACATCTTGAGAGAAAGGAGGGATCGGGGGCTCTAACTGCAAAGACCGTGGGTGATTGAGAAGGCAGTTTTGTAATAGAAATAAACAATACAGAGCAGGAAAAACACGATGGCCAGTTGTACGTGTCAGGGTGAAGGGTGGAGACTGACATTGTAGCCTCCCTTCTACATTTTCTCCTCGGGTATCTAAAAGGTCAAAGGCATATATATTGTAAGATGGATTCTGATGGTCAGGATGGGAAAGCTGTTCTATAGGGGAACACTGCCAGAGCAGGGGGAGAGAAACAAGACTATGATTGGAACACAAATTATGGAACTGAAGTTTGGCCTTAGGACAGGCACATATAGGATAAGGCATATAAAGGCTATTCAAGAAAGGTGTTCCAAGTTTTCCAAGATTTCTAAGCCTTAGTGGAGGCAAATAGTTTAACATTAGTTAAAAATTACAGGACATATGTTTTTAAAGAGCATTCCTGTAGTAAATGATATACTTTTGGACCAGTGAGAATACTGTTGCTTTCATTGAGAATGTAGTATTTCCATATGCTGAAACATTCAGAGATAGAGCATTGGACCACGTACAGAAAAGAGTATGTTTACCTTCCAAAGAAGTACTAGCAACTCACAGTTACTGAAAGGCCATTCTTACTGGCATATGCACAGACCAAGGAACTGGGCATAGTCCATCGAAAAGTGAATTGGACAGAAAGAAAATGGGAGCCTTTTGATCTACCTAGAAGTTGACGACATTGCAAATATGGCATCAGAGATAACATTTACATAACTAGAGCATTAGGGAAATAGTCTAATTTACAAGAGTGACATGTCTTATGATTTCTAGTTTCTAGAACTACTCATCTCCTCACAGGTATTAAGGTCCGCTTTTCAGCATCAACCACAATTCATTCTTTTCTTTTCTTTAAGATTTTATTTATTTATCTGACAGAGAGAGAGAGAGAGAGATCACAAGCAGGCAGAGAAGCAGGCAGAGAGAGAGAGAGGGAAGCAGGCTCCCGCTGAGCAGAGAGCCCGATGCGGGGCTTGATCCCAGGACCCTGAGATCATGACCTGAGCCGAAGGCAGAGGCTTTAACCCACTGAGCCACCCAGGCACTCCACAATTCATTCATTTAGTTATTGTTTTTCTGATAATTATTCAAATGAAATACCATTTGTGTGGAAATAAATGGAGTAAGTTCTGCCGCAGTGATCTGCCACCTGTCTGAAGAGATCAAGAAATGGATGGCATTGCTAATATTTGATCCTTAATACTATGTTTTCTTTTCCATGCTTTTAACAATCATATATTTTAAAAGTCTTATTTGTTGTAGGCATTCCAAATATTATTGTTTGAAGAAATGTCTGGGTTTCTTTGGCACCAGAAATATATATTTAAGCATAAACTACTGGTCATCAGAAATAATATCTTTATTATGTAACTGAATCTCATTTTTGTTATAGTGGAAGATTTTTTGATTGGTACAAGGTACAGTTACTTATCAGGTATCTGATAAGGTCAACTTGTGCTTTTAAATACAAAGGAGATGAAGTGTTTAACAGACATTAAGTGTTTGACATGCATTTTATCACACAATCTCTCCTGCGATGAATGCAAAATTCATCCATCAATGGAACATAGCATTGAATACAATAAAATGGAGTAGCTTTGTTGCATTTTCTTTATGCGATTATGATCATTCTCTGTAGAAACCTCAAAAGAAGTGATTCATGTGAATCTGAACTGTTAGGAGTAATTTATATTAGTCTATGTTAACACACTATCAGGGATATACAACTTATATTTGCTGTATTAAAAGGGAACAGGTAATACAACTTACTGATTTGTATCACGAAACTATCCAGAAAGTATAATGCTACTGATAGTTATGATCAAACTTCAGAAGAAAGGGAAAACTTGACAAGTATTTAGATGATACTAGTATTTCATTTCAAACATTCTTGTCTGGGAAAAGACATTTTTGAGCATAATCATTTTTTATTTTTCTGTGCCTTTATGTGTGAGACACCTACAGGTGGCCTGATTCTGATTAAAATGAAAAAGGTCCCTTCTGTTGAATGCACAATCATCTTGTATGTAAAAAGCGTTTAGCAATAAGACCAAATGTTATATAAAATTATGATATTTTCAAAAGCAGAGCAAAATTTCACAGGCTTCAGTCAAACTGTGGGCTTTCTTTGCTGACTAAAAGTAACTAAGATAGTAAGGATTGATCAATTGATCCAACAACACTGAGTTTCACTGGGTGGGCCTGGTGATCCAGAGATGAATAAGGTGGCTCCACAGAATTTAAGGAGCTCATAACCCAATGAGCTTATAATGTACTTATAATACATCCTAAATTTAGGAAGAAGTTGAAGTTAATAAGTTTTATTTAAAAAATGTTAATATGATACTTATTTTGTAGACTTACAATCCCCACTCTGTCTCTAGATATTAATGTATTAACTGGGGCAGATATGAACAGGTTCCTATACATTTATTGTCTTTCCCAAGGATTTGGTTCATATTTAGATTATTCTCTAAAGTGTACACAGCTATATTTATGAGTTATAAGATATGTGGTTAGAAAATGAAATATTAGCATGCCTTTATATATACATATGAAAAAACTGAAAAGCCAATAGAACTCATACAATAGTGCGGTTAGGGGGTGAAATGCTAGATAAATATGCTAGCATTAGTAGAATTAATAACAATAAGCAAATAGAAAAATGATGGAAAAAATATTCCACATATGATAGCACAAAATTCTAGATTTTTTCTGAGTAGGGAAAACAGTGTGACTTTACTGTTGAACATAGAACTAGAGCAAATGTAGATAGTTCATAGGTTTCTAAATGGGAAGACTAAATATTATATAGATGTACATTGTTCCTGAATTAAATAATAAAGTCAATGGAAACAGTAATGGAGATTTTATGGAACTTCAAGCTGATTCTAACGTTCATACAGAAGAGTAAATAAGCAGAATACTAACACACATTTGAAATATATTAAAACACGCTAGTTAGCAGATAATCAGTGTGGGAATAAAAAAATAAATAAATGGACCTTAATATAGGGTCCATGTATAAAATAGATCCATGTATATTTGAGTTTAGTATATGATAAATAAAGCACTTAAAATCATCAGGGAAATGATAACTACTGATAATCCAATTGACATTCTATAAAAAGTAGAATCTTACCTCACAAAAAACACAAAAATAAATTCCAGATAGATTAATAACATAATATACTTTCAAGACTATTTAAGAATAAAAAAGAAATACAGGGGGATGTTTTTATAATCTTACAGTAGGAAAGGCTTCCTAAGTGAGGCACAGATTCAAAATCCACAGAAGAAAACTGACATATTTAAAAATTTTTTGAAAACAAACATTTTTTTTAATTTAAATACAATTAGCCAACATCACAAGGAAAACTAACACATTTGGTGACATAAATTAAAATACCTGTATGGCAAATAAAACCATAATATTAAGAACATTAAAAGATTAAAGAATAGGTTGGAAGTTTATATGTATATGTATGTGTGTGTGTGTATTATATGTGTGTGTATATATATGTATGTATATATGTGTATATATATGTGTGTGCATATATATAAACTTTATATATAACATATATACATATAAAACCAAGGGATAATATCTATAGATAAGAATAGCAACAAAATCATGTTGAAGAGTAGTATAAGATTCCAATGAAAGGAATGCAGTCTGGAGAGTTGTATGTGGTTAATAAATTTTATTTAAAAGATATCCTGAATTTTTCAATGGGGGCTAAAATGAAAAATATATCCCAGCTGTACATTTTTCTTTTTAAATATTTGAGTATTCTGTCTTTTCACCATGTGCTTGCCAGCATGCGTCTAACTGAACTTCCAATTTTAGTCATCTATTTTTACACCCTGACAAGTGTAAGATATCTGTTTTCCTAAGTCTTGATTTATATGTTATTATTCTAGCAATTCTCCTTGTTGCAGAAGGGTATTCAAAAATTGAACTTTCATAAGCCGGCTATTATAAAATATCTATTTATAGGTAGGCAACTGGCAGAGTTACCATAGAAACTGAAACAGCAATCAATTCAGAAACCATGAAAGTGTAAGTAAAGATGTGAGTATTATGAATAGAAAGCAATAAAACACAAAATCTCTGGTAATGATTAGGAAAAAAATGCAAAATAGGATATGTTTCAAGAGATAACAGAAGGAAAAAAATTACAATTATATTGTATCCACTAGTATAAATTTGTGCAACTGTAATGAAGCTAAGCATGTTCTCATTTTAAGATGCTATCAAGAAATAAGTTATTTTAAGAAAATTGGATAAATATAAAACTCGTGTACTTTAAGCCCATACCTTCAGGCAAACAACTAGTATTCTCTACATTTCCAATATTAAAACTACTTCAAATTCAATGTCCAAATTATTTTGATTTGGCAGATAGACATTTTGCCCCAGATCCACATCTTCTACAACTAGCACTGCACAAACTTTGTATATTGCTGGGTGGAACTGCAGAAGAGGCCAGGAATTATATTACATAATCATCAAGGTGGTAAAATCCTTTGACAATTAGTTGCATAGTTATTTTCAGCAGGCACATTTGGTGCACTAACGCAGTTATTCCTGAACTCATGACTGTGGCTCGCTGAGAAGATTACAGTAAGAATGACGGTTAATTCAGGTGGGAATGGAATTCAGTTTTCTTTTTATCTTTTTTAAAAATATATTTTTTAATTTACAAAAGATAAAGGAAAAGAAAAATGTTCCATTCATAAATATTTTAACAAATGGACTTTTCTCACCTGTGGGTATCCAGTGCTTTAAAATGGAGGTGTATAAAAAGAAATGTCAGAAAGTTAAGATCCTTGGCGCGCCTGGGTGGCTGGATCAGTCAGTTAACTATCTGCCTTCGCCTCTGGTCATGATCCCAGGGTTGTGGGATGGAACCCCGTGTTGGGCTCCCTGCTGAGTGGGGAGCCTGCTTCTCTCTTTCCTCCACTGCCCTCTCGTGCTGTCTCTGTCTCTCTCTTTCAAATAAATAAACAAAATCTTAAAAAAAGGTTAAGATCCTTTATTCATTAAATCATTATCAGTTATGTCCTAAATTACAAGGCAATTTGTAATTTAGCTTTAAATAAACCAATGTGAGAAAATGGATATTTTCCTAAGCAACAAAAATAATTTATCATATACTAAGGACCACAAAATAATTCATATTTCTATGAATATTCACTTAAAGGCTTCTCCAAAGTTTACTTACAAAAACCAGTGACTATGTGATTGTTTTCCCATATGTCTACTAAAGGGAAAAGAAAATGATTAGCGTGCAGGAAGTAGATATTAAATTATATCAGATATCTCCAATGGTCCAGAGTAGGAGGATTATGATTCAATATAGACTTGTTCAGCTTCAGAAAGCAATACATTCCATTCCCAAGGGGATATAGCTCAAGTACCACTCTCAGGGAGCCGTAAACCTCACTACCCTGATTCAAAAAGGATTACATAGGGCAACATGGGGATTACATCATCAATTATTATTATTATTTTTTAAAGATTTAGTTTATTTATTTGAAAGAGAGAGAGAGAGAGATTGAGAGAGCACATGAGAGGAGAGAAGGTCAGAGAGAGAAGCAGACTCCCCAGGGAGCTGGGAGCCTGATGTGGGACTCGATCCTGGAACTCTGGGATCATGACCTGAGCCATAGGCAGTCGCTTAACCAACCCAGCCACCCAGGCGCCCTACATCATCAATTATTAACCTTAAAAACAATTCTCCTAAGGAAATAGTAAGCATTATTTGACTTTGAAAACATTAAATGTCTCCCATTCATTTGAACATCCAAGGAGTACATAGTAAATGTGAGAACAAACAGAATAGTCCAAACCATTTTAATTAAATTTAAGGAGAAAAAGAACTATGGTTGACAATCGTAAGCATGAGAAACCCTGATAATGAAGATACTTTGGGGATGAGTTTTATGAATCAAATTAAAAACAAAGGGAAATGTTTCTTCTGCTTTATTTTAATTAACATATACTGTATTTTTTGTTTCCTGGGTACAGGTCTGTGAATCATCAGTCTTACACAATTCATAGCACTTACCATAGCACATACCCTCCCCAATGTCCATCACCCCACCACCTCATCCCACCCACCCGCCTTCACTCCAGCAACCTTCAGTTTGTTTCCTGAGACCAAGAGTCTCTTAAGGTTTGTCTCCCTCTCTGTTTTTGTCTTGTTTCCTTTCCCCTCCCTTCCCCTGTGATCCTCTGTTTTGTTTCTCAAATTCCTCAAATCAGTGAGATCATATGATAATTGTCCCTCTCTGATGGACTTATCTTGCTTAGCATAATACCCTCTAGTTCCATCCACGTCACTGCAAATGGAAAGATTTTGTTTTTTTTTTTTTCTATTTATTTATTTAACAGAGAGAGAACACAAGCAGGCAGAGAGGCAGGCAGAGGCAGAGAGAGGAGCAGGCTCCCCGCCGAGCAAGGAGCCCGATGCAGGACTCGATCCCAGGATGCTGGGATCACGACCTGAGCCGAAGGCAGCCGCTCAACCAACTGAGCCACCCAGGTGTCCCAGAATTGGGGTTTTTTGATGGCAGCATAATATTCCATTGTCTATATATACCACATCTTCTTTATCCAGTCATCTGTTGATGGACATCTAAGCTCTTTCCATCGTTTGGCTATTGTGGACATTGCTGCTATAAACATTAGGGTGCACATGCCCCTTTGGATCACTACATTTGTATCTTTAGGATAAATATCAACTAGTGCAACTGCTGGGATCATAGGTTATCACTATTTTCAACTTTTCGAGGAACCTCCATACTGTTTTCCAGAGTGGCTGCACCAGCTTGCATTCCCACCAACAGTGTAGGAGGATTCCCCTTTCTCCATCCTTACCAACACCTGTCATTCCCTGACTGGTTAATTTTAGCCATTCTGACTGGTGTGAGGTGGTATCTCACTGTGGTTTTGATTTGTATTTCTCTGACGCTGAGTGATGTTGAGCACTTTTTCATGAGTCTGTTGGCCTTTTGGATGTCTTCATTGCAGAAATATCTGCTATGTCTTCCGCCCATTTCTTGATTAGATTATTTGTTCTTTGGGTATTGAGTTTGATAAGATCTTTAAAGATTTTGGATACTAACCCTTTATCTGATATGTCATTTGCAAATATCTTCTCCCATTCTGTCGGTTGTCTTGTATTTCTTCTGTTTTTATTTGAACTTTTAATTGAAATGAAATAGACAATTTGTGTAACCATATTCTATGTGTACAACCCAGTGAATTTTTACCCCAGATAAAGCTTCAAATGTCAGTAGCACACACAAGTCAAGGACTAGAACACTGCTGGAGTCCCACGAGTTAGCTTCATGTCCCTTGCTAGTCACTCCCCACTCTGCACTTTTCCACAGCTAACCATGATTCTGACTTCAACCCCCATGGAATAGTTTTGTCTACTTTTGAAATTTCTATGAATAGAATCATTCTGCATATATCATTTCATCAATGCTGCTCCTTTCATTCAATCTTACCTTTATGATATTCATCCAAATTTTGCATATATTTGTACTTCTTTCTTATTTAAAGTCATACAGTACCTTATTATGTGGCTATTTCACCATTTTTAAAGTATGTTCTACTCTTAACAAAGTAGAACATGTGTTTATTTTGTCTTTATTTACAAATAGTGCTGCTCCCAATATGATTATACATGGTTTTAGGGCAACATATGTAAGGATTTTTATAGGGTGCATACCAAGGAAAAAAACTGATCAGTCATGGAATTTCTACACATTCAGCTTTAGCCATTACTGCCAAATGGTTCTCCAAGTAGTTTTACCCATTTAAATTCTCAGTAACAGTATGTGAGAATTCCGGTTGTTCTACATCCTTACAGCATTTGGCATTTTCTGTCCTTTTCAAATTTAGTGATTCTAATGGGTATGTAGTGAATTCTCATTGTTTCCAATTAACATTCTTCAAATATGTAACGAAATTGGATTTCTTTGTATGTTTGTTAGCCACATGGAGCTCTTCATTGTGAAGGGCATATTAAAACAGTGATTACTTCATAAGGCAAAACTGTAATTTGGTTTACATTCTGATGGCTCTAGATTTTAATAAATATTCCTGGTGATGACTATTCATGTAATATATGGCAACCATTGCATTAGGCTATATTCAACATCAGGACATGGACTGTGTTTTAGTTCTAGTTCTAGTGTCTAGGCCAGTGCCTTGATGTGGAGAACTGGCTCTGCCTTTCTTTCTTTTTTTTTTTTTTAAATATGAACATTTTAAAACTATAAATTTCCTTCTAAGCACAGCATCAGCACTATTTAAGCTACATCCTGCTAGTTTGAGGGTGCTGCGTTTTAATTATCATTGAATAAGAAATATTTTCTGATTTCCCTGGTGATTTCTTCTTTACTCTATCAGTGATTTAGAAATAAGTTGATTAAATTCCAGATATTTGGAGGCTTTCTAGATATCTTATTGATTTTTTTAATTAAATGCAGTTATGGTATGGAAACATATGATTTCAAATCCTTTTAAACTTATTGAAACTTGTTTATGGCACAACATATCATCTGCTTAATGAGTATTTCAGTACACTTAAGAAAATGTATAATTCTTCAGTTGTGTGTAAAGTATAAATATTAGGTCAAATTTTGATAATGTTAATCAAAATGTCCATGTTTTTACTGATATATATATATATATGTTTATATATATATATAGCCTGTTATATCTATTACAAAGAAAGAGTTGTTAAACTTACCACCTCTGATTGTGAATTTAATTTCTCCTTTTGGTCTCATTAATTTTTGCTTTATATTTATTTTGAAGTTCTGTTAATAGGTGCATTCACACTTAAGACTATTATATCTGCCTGATTCATTGATCTCTGTCCTGGTTAATCTAGTTGGGCTGATATCAATATCTTTAGTTTTTTCTCTTGACCAGTCAAATTCTGAAATGAATTTTTCTACAGTTGACCCAGAGACTATTAGCCTGTCATCATTCTGAGACCTAAATGGGCAAAAAGATTGGGTTTTCAAAATTCAGTTTATGACTGATAGATTTCCACTGAACTTTGAGGTTTTAATATGGATTCCTGCCCTGCTCTGTAGTGTATGTTTCAAAGGGACAGATCTCTTACCCTCTCAAATAAGTCTCCGTCTCATCATTTCAAGGACATATCTTCAGGTTTCTACAGAAGTGGGGAAGGGAAGTGAAGAAGAAAATCTGGAGGCTCTTGCAACTCAAACAGCTTCTTGTTTTTAACCTCACCTTTATCTCCATTTTAAAGGTAACTGGTACTGCAAATTCCAAGTTGCAGGACAACTGGTAAAGAACAAATCAGGTAGCCTCTAAATTTCCAGCATTTTGTTACGGAGCTGATGGTTGTATGTGAAGGAATTAGTTGTCAAACTTACGTAAATTAAGAGTCGATTGGGGTCAACAGCTGTGTTACTGCTGAAATTCTAACATTATAGATGCATTCTTCCTTTGAGTATTCACTTGTTAAATCAAAAAAGAGTTTCTTTTCATTTCCAAAGGACTTGAATCAACAAATTAATTCCTGGGGATAATAAATTTCTCTTTTGAATGCACATCACCCCAGGAAGTACAACACACTGACATTTCCATCAGCCATTTACATTATATTTCAAAATAATTTAATCAGATTTTTCTGGCAAATCTATAAAAAACCTACCCCGTAGGAATGGGAATGTGGACACGTAAATACAAAAAAGGGAGAGAGGTTCTGCACTGGTGCACTGGAAGTTTGCAGAGCGGGGACCTACAGCTGCTGGGGCCAAACAAGTGCTAGACTGAGGTCATGGGGAAAGGATGAAAAGGGACAGAACACAGGGTTTTATGACGAATTGGATGGAGAGAGAGGAAATAAGAATTCAAAGATAATTCCAAGATTTCTAGAACTTACCTGTTATTATTATTTTAATACTTAAACCCCTTTTCAAAAGCTATAAACAGAAGTCTTGGAGTGTATATGATAATTATGGATTTTTCTAAAATGGAGTATTTCCTTTGAGCCCTTAAAATACAATGCAGTATTATATTATATTAATAATGAGAAGTTATTTGGTACCAATTTTTTTCTAAGTTGAATTATTTCATATTAATTCACCTTGTAAATTTAGAAAAGTTCTATAAGTTACTTATTACTTTATTATTATTATTTTATTCTTCATGCCTTTGTTAAGTAGCTAGTATGTATTAACAGTTAGGTGTACTACAATTAGTATTTAAGAAAAAGTAATTATTTTGCATTGCCTTAATTTTCTCAGAATATTTATGCTTTAGCTGGCTTTTTTCCTCTTATATTCAAATAATACAAACCCAAATAAAAATATATCTAATTTTCTGATTTAAAATACTTTTATTTCAGCAGAGAGTCCCTGTTTACAATACCTATTTTACATATTTTATGTTATATTAATAATTCTCATGTATATAATTATTTGTTATATGTTATCATTTGGGGGAGCATTTTTGGTGGTTGTTGTTTTATTGGTAAGGCTGTGTCCTAGGTTTACTCTTTAAAAAGCTTGTCGATATAGATGTAGGACAGGATTCAGACTTTGGCGAATCTATATCACTTCATGGCAGAAGACCCTCAAAAGACCATTTTGTAAAAAATTAAGTAAAATGCCTAATGAGAAGAAAAGTTGTAAATACTTATTACTTATGGAAGGTTTTTAGAGATGACTTTGGAAAATGCAATTAAATGAGGGCAATGTGGGGCTCATAACACGCTGGTAGTGTGAGTTCAAGTTCAGCTTACCAGGAGGCAAAGCTCTAGCTCTAACAGGTTTTTCTGTTGTTACATTTGTCCCTGTAGAAACTGTCCTCTCTTGCACACTTCTTTCTCTCTTTGTATCACTTAAAAAGAGGTTACAGCAGCAATGGTCAGGAGAAAACATGAAATATTCATACAGTCACTACTTAGAAGTTTTCACTAATATACAGGTGTATGTTTGCTTTTATAGGCTGTGTACACAAACCCACATACCACCTATTTGTATATGTTTAACTATCTAGAACACAGGAACAGAATCTCTCTGACTTGGTAATGAGGCAACTTAATGATGATGCTCCAAGGTCTTGTAAGGCATGTGTGACGTGGACAGAGCAGGTTTAGCAGAGCTGAAACTTAGTTTTGGGACAATATCAGTCTGCGAACTCCTGCCCCACACCTAGTATCTATTAATTAACAAAAATACTAGAAAAGATTAAAAGCTCAGTTTAGAGATGTAATCATGACCTGGTTGGTCATGGATTTTGAAAGAGACCCTTATTTTTTTTCCTCTAAGATATACCTAAAGCTTTCTAAATAAGCTATAGTGTTTCTTTTTTTTTTTTTTCCCAAATATTTATTTATTTATTTATTTGAGGGAGAGAGAGAGATCACAAGCAGAGCGGTAGAGAGAGAAGCAGACTCCCTGCTGAGTAGGGAGCTCAATGTGGGACTAGATCCCAGGACTCTGGGATTGTGACCTGAGCCAAAGTCGGAGGCTTAGCTCATAAGCTTAACCGGCTGAGCCACCCAGGCACCCAAGCTATAGTGTCTCTTAAAAAAAATAACTTAAAAAAACAAGAATTAGTAATTTGATTCACCTTTATCTTAAAATATAAAGTGAACTCATTTAAGAACAAGGCTTCTGATCAAATGTGTTTTACAAAAAAAAAAAATCAGGAGCTCCTGGGTGGCTCAGTGGGTTAAAGCCTGTTCAGGTCATGGTCTCAGGGTCTGGGATCGAGCCCTGCATCGGGCTCTCTGCTCAGAAGGGAGCTTGCCTCCCTCTCTCTCTCTGCCTGCCTCTCTGCCTGCTTGTGATCTTTCTCTCTGTCAAATAAATAAATAAAATCTTTAAAAAAAATCAAGGGATGTCTGGGTGACTCAGTCATTTAAGCATATGATTCTTTTTTTTTTAAAGATTTTATTTATTTATTTATTAGGAAAGAGAGAGAGTGAGAGAGAGCATGAGAAGGGAGAAGGTCAGAGTGAGAAGCAGACTCCCCATGGAGCTGGGAGCCCGATGTGGGACTCGATCCCAGGACTCCGGGATCATGACCTGAGCCGAAGGCAGTTGCTTAACCAACTGCGCCACCCAGGCGCCCCTAAGCATATGATTCTTGATGTCAGCTCAGGTCATGATCTCAGGGTTGTGACGTTAATCCCCATGTTGGGCTCCATGCTGGGTAAGGAGCATACTTAAAAAAATCAATCAATCTATCTATCTATCCATCTATCACTATTGATAAGGAATTTTCCAGGCTAGATTCCCTTGATAGGATTTTGGTGAATTAAATGCTTTGTTCCACCTTCCTCCTAGTCTCCTTCAGGCTGAATGAGTAGATATTTTTGAGCCTGATATTCACCAAAAAGGGGGAAAATTCCAATATTTTGTGGCTCACCATTACAGGCAGAGCTACAATCCCAGAATCCTGGATTTTAAAATCAGGTCTGTCAAGAGCTAGTTAGTGAGCTTGACAAAGTCCTTTAACTTCTTGGAGTTTTTGCCTGTCATTTTTCAGGTTGCAACAGTAGTAGCATAGTTAGGAGGATTTAATAAAGTCACATAGATAAGTTTGAGTTTCTTCAATGCTGGGGCACTATAGTAAGCACTAGAAATACAAATGGTGAGTAAAACACAGTCCCTCTCCACTTGGTGAGTATGGCCTATTGCAACGGTTTCCAAATGGTTCCAAATGTTAGTGAGAATAATCATCAGGTATTTATTAAAAGATTGAATTGTTAAAATGTAGACCACATTACAGCTTTCTTATGAAGCAATCACTGGTTTATATGAAATTATTTATAGCCCTTTCACTCAAGCACATACGTATTTATTTTTTTAAAGACTTATTTATTTATTTTAGAGAAAGAAAGAGGGGTAGGGGTAGAGGAAGGAGAGTAGGGGAAGAGAGAGAATCTCAATCAGACTCCCTACTGAGCATGGAGCCCTATGTAGGGCTCGGTCTCACAACCCTGAGATCATGACTTAAGCTGAAATCAAGAGTGGGATGCTTAACTGACTGAGCCCACCCAGGTGACCCTCAAGCACATATATGCTTTAAAAATTGATCAAGAAAAGTTTGCCTACTTTCAAGCAAAATTTCATCAGTAACAGTGTGTACTTTGGACACAGGTAAGAATTTAAAACTGAAAGATTCAAGTGATTCATCAATATACACTGACTAATATAAGCAAAGCAAAAGAAAAAAGAAAAGAAAAGAAAGAAAAAGACTGGGGAGGAAGGCTTAATTAGAGAGGCAGGAGAATAAAATCACCCTTTAAAAATCTGTCTTACTTCAGTAACTGCTTTTGGATTGGAAAGTGAGTTGGAAGGACACATTTTAAGACCTTGGTAGAGAGATCTCTTCTGCATTTTCTCTTCAGTATTTTTCTCTCTTGACCTGGAAGATGAACAATCAATGGCACAAGGAAAGATTGAAAATCTAGTCAGAAAGTATATTATAAAATGGTTACCCATTGATCATTTTACTCTCTCCATAGTTTTGCCTTTTCCAGAATGTCATATAATTGGAATCATGTAGTTAAGACTTTCAGACTGGCTTCTTTCACTTAGTAATATGCACTTAAATTTATTCCATGTCTTTTCATGCTTGGTAGTTTTTTCTTTAATTGTAGAAAATCAATTTTTAGCACAAAGTTTCAATATTTTCACCCCTTATATTTATCATTTCCTATGGTTACTCAAAAACATCTATATAGATGCATATATATGGTAGTATAGAGAACAAAAGAAAGGAACAGTAGCAAGAATTTTGCTTTTTCTTGATCTTCCTTCCGTTAAATCTATGTGAAGGAACAACATCATATTTAGTTACCATGCTTAATAGTGCTTGGTGGTGACAAGCAGAGGGCCAGTGTGATACTAGAAGCATGTTTCAGTACAACAAGCTGAGAAGCAACTGGTGGGTGGAAAACTCAGATAGGATCTGAATTAATAACTTGTCTTTTTTTTTCCTAAACACACTGGAAAGGTGTGACACTTTAAATGTATGATAAAAGTGACAGTGGAGATTAGCATTTGTAATCTTAATTCTCACAACAAACTTTAAAATATATATATATTTTCAATATATATTGAAAAAATATATATATATATTTTCAAGAAGAGTAGGAATGTTGCTCAAGGTCACAAAATTGGTGAGTGATCCAGCTAGGATTGCACTCAGTGCCCTGCATTTCTGAAATCTATTTCTGGAAGATAGACATGTTGAATGTGATTAGTAAGTTTTTACCAATTGAATAAATAAAAGAATTATTTTGGGGTATCAATAAAATTAAAGGTGACTTCATTTGGATTAATTAAGGTCACTAGACAGCCTTAGAGCACATGGATAGTGCCATTGAGGTAGAGAAAACAGGTGTGGATTTCTCTCAGTCTATCCTCTGCTCACATTAAGTTCACTCTACATTCTCTATCTTACAAGTACCATACCTGAAGGTTGGGGTTCCTTCATCTGGAAACTTCTCTTTGCCAATGAAAGGTACTGGATACCCATGTGTAAAGCTTTCATTGTTTTTAGAACTTGAATTTCCATAAACAATTTGGGGAATTTTAGGAGAACCTCTTATCTGACTTGTGTTTTTAAGACATTTACTCTGGCTAACATGTGAAGAATGGACTACAGGGCAGCAAGAATGGAAGCCTAAAGCCTAGAGAGGAGTATCAAGAGTCCATGGTGGTCTGGCCAAGGCTAAAGACAATGAGGTTAGAGTAAAGAGATCATAGGATATATTTTGGAGGAAGACCTGATAGGACTTAGTTCAGAAGCAAATGGTAAGGGAAGGGAATGAATCAAGTACATAGTTTAGATTTTCTGCTTTTGCAACTGTAGTGGGGGTCAACAGTTTACTCTTACTAAGATGGAAGAATACATTTGGGAATAGAAATCAGGAAAAGTATCTTGAAAATGTTAAATTTGAGATAATTATAGATATATAAGTATAGATATCAATCAAGCAGGCAGTTGTATATTTCTAGAGAGAGGTGAAGACTGGAGATGAAGAATCACACAGCATTGCCCAAGATTAAGAACAAATAATTGTATACTGCCACACAGTATTTCAAATGTTTTGCCTATATTTTTTCCAGATTTACTTATTTATCTATTTATTTATTTGTTTATTTATTTATTTGAAGGGAGGGTGCAGTGGCAAAGGGAGAAGCAGACTCCCTGCTGAGCAGGGAACCCAACGTGGGGCTCTATCCAGGACCTTGAGATCATGACCTGAGCCCAAGGCAGATGCTTAACTGACCAGCCACCCAGATGCCCCTGTCTTGCCTATATTTATTCACTTAATCTCCATAACAACGCTAAATTATTATCCTTATTATACAGGCAAGAAAAGTGAGGAACACAGTAGTTGGAGCTAGAATTTGAATACTTGTCAGCCTGACCCCAAAGACATTACTCCATAATTATGAAAATAGTTGTGGTATCCTAAATGGTAGATTGGGTGGGAATAAGGGACCGGCGGGTATGCCAGATATAAAGAAATTGCTATAATCCCTGGACTCTAATATTTGATTTTGAATTTGAAAAATAAGTTTCAGTGTTGACTAGAAAGAGGGCTTTCTTTCTTTCTTTCTTTCTTTCTTTCTTTCTTTCTTTCTTTCTTAATGATAGAACAAGTAAGTACTCTTTATTGGCACCTTCCTCCACCAAGATTATTGTGGAGGTGGGAACATTTGAACGAACAACTGTTCCAAAATCATATCTATTGTGAGGAGGCTGTTCCAAGAAATCTGGCTTACACAATTTCAACATTTGAAAAAAGATGTTTCAAATAAGAAATAGGAGAAAAATATAAATAACATTTATTTGGCTTCAGAGTCTTGGAGGGGATTTCTGAGAACTGTAGGATTTGGGGACACAATCAAATAGATGACCATTTCTTTCTCTTCCAAATCCTCTCATACTTTCCTTTATGTGATGAATTCTATTACTACTCATTTCCATAATTTTTTCTCTTATAGTAGATGGAGCATACTGTACTCATCCAATTATTTTTATATTTACTGAGTACCTATTGTGCTAGGAGCTGCTTATAAAAGCTTACAATTTAATGTGTAATAAATATTCCATGCCTCATTAATCAAATTGATTAATAATACAAACTGAGTAAATGACTACATTGGTCATGCAGAACAAGGATTATAATTATAAATATAAATATTTCACTCATTCGTTCATTCATTTCCAAAGTTTATTGAGTGTCCAACCTATGCAGTGTGTGATGTGCTAACCTTTAGGGATCACAAAATGAACAGTAAGTATTTTTCCCTGCCCTCAACATCCTTCTTGGGTCTACCACTTGTGCGGTTTTGAGTAAATCTCTTCTCATGTGTTCTACTTTTCTCATATGTGAAACATAGGTAAATATAGTGATTATACCTAAAAGGATGAGTGATATCTCAAGTTCCTTCCAGCCCTAAAATTAAAATAAGGGAAACATTGAAAATAAAGGAATATTGACATTTAGCCTTGAAAGACAAAGGGGATTTTAAAAAGGGAAACAAAGACTTTCCAGAGAGTTAAAAATAAACCACACACACAAGCACCCACCCACCTCCCTTCCCCCACACACAAATGAAGAAGCCGGACCTGTTGCAGCAAATAGCTTTCAATGGAGAAGCAGTGAAATATAAGGCTCTGCAGCCCTATTATGAAGGGCCTTGAAGCTATTATGACAGAAACTGATCGTCAGCCTCCAGGAGCCATTCTCATCCTTTTTCATTTCATAAAAGATGACAAATTTTTAGCTGGGCCCAGGGCCTCTCAGCTAGAGACTGCATCCCTGGTCTCTCTTGCAATAAGGCGATTTGGTTTGTGCCATTTGGGTAGATCACACATGATGTACAAAACTTCTGTGTCTTCTTCTTAAAGACAAAGCTGGATATCTTTTGAACTCCTCCTTCCCACCCCATGCCTGCTGGGAAATTATGGCAACCAGAACAACCGTGGAAGTTGTGTGGTAAAGATGGCAAAACCATTTCTCCATGTGGGCTGCTCATATCTGTACTGTCTCATAAGGTGAAATCATACAGTGTGAAAACTTTTGGTAGTGGCTTTTTCATTCAGCATAATTCCTTGGCGATTTATTCAAGTAGTGCGCTGTCATAGTTTATTTATTTTTATTGCTGGTTAGTATTTCATGGTTTGTTTAACCATTCACTCATGGAAGAACATCTGGGTTGTTTCCAGTTTGGGGCTATTCACCTCAGTCATAAAACTGAGGTGAGTATGTTACGTAATTTGGGTGTGGACATGGTTTTTATTTCTGGGGGAAAATGTCCCCAAATGTAGTTCCTGGGTCAAATAACTGCATATTTAGTTTTGTTTTTTTAAAGAAATTGACAAATTGTTTCCAGACTGGTTATACCATTTTGCATTCGCACTAGCAATGGATAAATGATCCAATTCCTCTACATTCCTGTCAGCATTTGATACTATTACCATTTTTTATCTTAGTCATTCTTATATGTGTATAGTAATATCTCTTTGCAGTTTTGATTTCTGTTTCATAAATGGTTAATGATGTTGAACACCAATTCATGTGCTTATTTGCTCTCTCTATATCCTCTTTGGTAAAATGTCCCTTCTCATCTTTGTTCATTTCTTATTTTACTATTTTACACTTTTAGTCTTTAATATTTACTGTGTTATTGTTATTTTGCTGTTGTTTGATATTTATTGCCCTTATTGTCATTTTATTGTTGAGTTCTGAAGGCTTTTTCTATATCTTAGATTTGACTTTAAAAATATAGCCAAAGGAAAAATAAAGAACGAAAGAAAGAATAACATGGCCAAAGGGAGAGGACATATTGGACTTCATTAAAATGTAAAACATTTGCTCTTTGAAAGATCTTGTTAAAAGGATGAGAGGAGGGGCGCCTGGGTGGCTCCGTGGGTTGGAGCCTCTGCCTTCGCCTCGAGTCATGGTCTGGTCTTGGGGTCCTGGGATGGAGCCCCACGTCTGCGTCTGGCTCTCTGCTCGGCGGGGAGCCTGCTTCCTCCTCTCTCTCTCTGCTTGCCTCTCTGCCTGCTTGTGATCTCTCTCTGTCAGGTAGATGAATAAAGTCTTTAAAAAAAAAAAGGATGAGAGGATAACCTACAGGCTGGAAAAAATATTTGCAAACCACATATCTAACCAAGGACTAGTAGCTGGTCCTAGTCCTAGGTCATGAAAATTTCCTCCTGTATTTTTTATCGGAAGTTTTATAATTACATTTAAGTCTTTAACTCATTTTGAGTTAGTTTTTTAAAATACTTCTTTTTATGCCGCTGGAAATATCTGCCATTATTTAATTTAGATGCAGAATGGGAAAGATTGATATGGGACTAGAGTGAATTAGATTTTCCTAGCACTCAAAGATGCTCTACCTTTTCTCAGGGGGACATCTCAGGTTGAAAGGTATAAACCATAACATGGGGGAAAGAAAGAGTTTCTAGTGTAGAATATCTAAGTTTCTTTCTAAAAGGTGGTACCTGGGTACAGAGTGTCCTGAGTGATTAAGGAAAAAAAGTGGTTTTAAGGAAATACCATTCTCATACTTTTTATTCAAACCCATTTCCCACTTGTCATACTGTTTTGTAAAGCTAACATAAAATTTTAGATGGATTTCCCTCAAAGGCAATGACTCAGAATCTTAGGGTACGGGGAGTAAAGGAGACAAAATGGGCATTCAACAAATTTGTTAAATAGAATTAGTGGTAGAACTATAGATATGCTCAGTTTGCCCTCATTATTATTGACCACAGTGCACAATCACAATTAGGAGCCTTCAACTAACAATGGTATGGACAGTGAAATAAAAGTCATTTCTATATCAGAAAATTCATCTAGATATTCTTTTGCAATTAGAAAGTATGGTCACTGGGGATTTCCTATAATTGGTTCTTACCTGTAATACTATTACTGAAAACTCTATTTTCTTCAAACTGGAGCATTTGATCTTAGGGCATTTTAAAAGTCTTCTACAGATTAAAGACAGGAGACACATTCAATAAACAGAGGAAATGAAACATCCAGTCACAAGCAGACCTTTATCCATTTCCCAAATTACATTTTCCTTTTAGATGAAACCACTTCAATTCCTTTTGATTTCCTTCAGTTATATTATTTTAATTAAATTACTCTCTGAGCCATATTTAAATTTTCACATTCCCTTTGAACTATAATAGAAATGACCCATAGATATTAAGTAAAGACTTGACCTGTAAAAGACAGAAGTGATATGATCCCCCAATGATAGCTTCTTGTGTATATGATCCAGAATGCGCTCACCTGATGTCTGATGAGAAAAGTACTAGGATCAAGGTGACCTGCATACCAATCACCTATTTTGACACATTATGTAATGAAATGGTTGATGTAGGCTCTTTGCAACCCCATTGTTTTGCTTATATCCGCTGTATGATCAAAGACGACAATACTCATTTGTTAGTCATATTAGACCAGCAAGTTATCTTCTATTATCCTGACATTACATTTTTGGATAAAATAGTTAATAATTATATCTAGAACTTTAGAAGAGACTTTAAGATATCTTCTAGAAAGATTAATAGAGCTGAATATCCCTGATTTAGAGATGAAAAATCAAGACCCAGAGAGTCTTATTATCGTATTTCAACCATAATAAGATACACATCGTTATACATATGTTAACATCTCTAAAATCAATGCGTTTTCTATTATGAATAGTATCGTACTGTGGTTGTTGGCCAGGTGGCAATCATGATGCATGAACTTGATGGCATTACTACATAACGGTAACTTCATGTTTCAGTAAGTGGGCCACTTCAGGATCATTTGAGTAAAGCATAATTCCCAGTTGAGGTCTGAAAACTTGTGTTAGTACCTTCTAGTGAAACAGATCAGCAGTATCAGCAGTAAAACTCATATAACAGTTGCTGATGGCTTGGAAAACAATCCTGGAGTTAATAGTAGAGCATTCTTTTAAAGAAAAGTTGGCACAAAGGGGGAAAGAGGCCCAATAACCACCTTATCAAAAATTGATTCAGAGCAATTGGTTCTGACATATTTTCATTTTTACACTTTATAATGTTGATATGTGAGAAATCTATGTGTAAGGAAATCTAAAAGAGCTCCTGTGATAAGCAGAAAATCAAAATTCTAAATGATGCGGAAACATTATGGCATAGTTTGGCAAACTTTTCTTTGGGAGTGCAATACTCTTTCTTCTAAACGATTATGAATATAATCAACTGATTCATTCTTGTTTCTTCAGATGTTTTCCTATAAGCCAAATTATTATCCATTCACACTCTGTCTGAAGTAAAAAAGCAAAATATTCCAATTTTGGTGAAGAAATCTAATCTTTATTTCTATGATGTTAGCACAATATACTCACACAATAGCTTTAATCTGTACTTAACAAAATACATTATAGCACTTTACAAACTTTATCAGTTTGGAAAACATTGCATAACATCTTATTAAACACAATACTTTATATATATTATATATATTTTCATAATTTTATTTACTTTAAAAAGATAATTACTCTCTTTATTCAATACTTGGTTTTCTCAGTAAAGCACAGCCTAACAAAGGAAGAAGTGCTCTCATTAGCAAATCAGATAAATAGAACACTAAGAAGAGATACCACCTGTTAGTCTCATTTGTTTTAAATTAAGGTACCAGTGGAATGTAAACAAATATTTTTTTGTAATTTTTTTTTATAAAAGATGTATTATCAAATATACATGCAGAGGTCTGAGTTCTAGCGACTATCATTATATTTCCTTAACAATGTGGTACAATTGGTTCAGTCATTAAAAACTGTAGCCTTTGGCACTTTGAGTAGAAAAAGAATATATCAATATTTATGTAAAGAAAAAAAAAACCCTCAATGACTAGAGAAGTACTTTAAAATCTTTTGTTAAGAAATAGGAAAGATTAGGAAACATCTTACTGCACCTGAAATGCTGCAGCTTTTTTTTTTCTTCAGAGTACTAAAACCAGTCCACCTTTCTCTCTATGAAATGGCAGAAGCCAGTAGGAGTGTGGTGATGGTGGTAGTGGCGAGAAGTGGGGAAGGCAACGTTTTACTCCCACTCCCCTCTCTGAGAAGGAAATTGCCAGAAGGGATGTAGTTGAATCATATTTTATTGCCAGAGTTTTCAATTCTGCTGGTTTCAGCTAAATCCCTAATGCTTTTAGGAAGTTGACTCTAGAAAGCTTTGCCCTTTTCCTGTAGAAGTTGATAATGATATGGTAGTCTTTATCTCAAACAACTCCTGTTCTCATGGAAAATGAAACAAATGAGATCAACCAGCTCTGTTGTTACCTCCTATCCCCTTGGCAATCATTGAGTGTATATTAGAATTCTTAAGAAATGGTGTAAAAAAAGGCTTGATACTAAATTCCAAGAACCAAATATTTCTCCATACTTAAATTTTTAAGTTGGAAAACACTTCCAAATGTTTTGGTTTTATCTTCTTCTCATTGTATTGGTTTCCTTTGATTTAGGCTGAAGGCTTATTCAGGATAGGTAGCAAAACTGTTTGCATATTAAGCACTAAAACTGAGCCTCTTTAGAGATTTTGAAGGAATACATTCTTAATTTATACTGATATTTCCCCTTATCAATTTGCATTTTTTTTTCAGATTGTTCGTGTTGATGTCCAATGAATGAAAATATCTGAGGGAAGAAGGTAAAACCCAACAACTGTTGTTCTAATTTACTCGTTATTAAGATATAAAAATTAATAATCTGGAAGAAAATGAAGTTTATGGATTACTTGTTAAGATAGCAACCATAGCCAGCTGGTTGGAGACATCCAAGGGTGGACTCAACCAAAATTGCTGGCAATGTAACCCACAATGTCAAGTGTCGGTTCAGATTTCTTGTTTATAAATTCACAGCGATATATTTTGCTCAAGGAATGTCAACTGTTATTCTTGCTTTAAAAAGAGAAAAACATATCCATAACATCAAAAAAAAATTTTTAGTTAATAAATAAAGGAGGAGCCATAAAATGCAAAATATGATCACAACAATCTCAAAAGACTCTAAAACAATGTATTTTTAAAATTCTGCAAATTTACTTACTAAAAACAGAATCAGGAGTATAGTACCTATACTTAAATAAAAAGGAAGCAGCCAAAAAAACCCCCCAAAAACAAAACAAAACAAAACAAAACCTATGTAGAAAAGTACTAGTTATTCCCTCTCACTGAAAATATTCTTACATAATTTTTGTTGTTGAACAAAGCATAATTTTGAAGAAATGCACAAAACCTTTTCATTTTTTGACTGTGACAGAGCCACTACAGAGAAGCTGCGGGGTGTCCTATTCTAACACAAAGCAGCCAGCATCTTCTTAATACAGTAGCATTTCTTTGACAAGGAATTGCACACCACTATTTCACAGCTAAATAGAATTTGAGAGTTTACATGGTATATGTACTATAATAATCAGCACCACCCTTACTGAGCTCTAGGTGCAGATTCTGCAAAATGAATATATAATACTGCATGGCCTCTGCTGTAGGGAATCATGTGTTCTGGATCCCCACAGCTAATTATAAAGAAAAAATCCCTAAAGTTGGCACATTCAGGAAGTAAAATAGTATACACTGAAGGAAACCACTTTCTTCTGATACTGCCTTCTGCAAACCTTTTGAGTTTGAAGATAGGTCTTAAGATTCTTCACATTATCACATTAATTAGGTTCTTGCATTGTGCTTTTCCCTCCCCGTGATGTGAAATCTACAAGCTTGAGTGTAGTAGTTCTCAAGAGTCATTGAGTTCCGGGCTGATGGTAGATGACCCAGTTTGATGAGAAGGTTTCTCAATCCGCTGGAACAGAGCACAGGTAGAATCAACACGCGGTCTTTTGGGGGTCGCTCAAGTGACTGAATGCCATCACTCAATCTTTATAAGCCCGTGTTGGGGAGGTTCCCTTGTAGAAGATATTTCTAGTGTTTTCAGGGCTGTTACTTCTTTCAGGGATTAAGATGATGTTGCCCTTTCTCCGGAGGGTGGAGTCGCGGGAGGAGGAAATGGACAGTGTCTCTGACCCAATTTCGCTGCCCTCTACTGGGGTGACCCGGATGGTGGTGATTCCATGGTGGTGATGCTCATTGTTATCTATGTTGCTTCTCTTGCGGTCTCCAGAACCAAAACTGTCTTTCAGGGACTCACAGCTTTCTGAGTCCCTGTTGAGATCGTTGAGCTCATAAGTTTGGCGAAGGCTGCCCTTTTCAGGGGCTTTCCATTTCCAGGAGCCACTACCTTCGCCCTCAGTGGATGGGATCTGTATGATGGGCCTGTTGTTCTCTGGGTGAGCCTCAACCCTTACAATCCCACTGGGTTCGTGGTCTGTCAAGGTTTTGTAGCGGATGGAGCCAGTGCAGGAGACCGTGCTGCCTTCAGTGTTCTTGGGGCTGCTTTGGAGGACACCCTGCTGCTTGGACATAGCGATTACTTGCATGATTCGGGGCTGGCTGTTGCTTCTATTACAGGCCACAGTCTTCTCGGCAGCTTTCAACCACTTGGCTCGAGCAGAGCTGCTTTTGGGAGAGGTGCTTATGTTTTCCTGGGTCTCCTCAGGGATGTGCACTAACTGTGAGGACCCAGGGCGGGACTGAATGGACACTCTGGGTCCCCCAGGCATGCTATTGTTACACCCGGGGACAGTGCCAGGCTGGACTTTGAGGTACTGATTGCTGGGAGCATGGTGGTCTCCATTGACCCCCACCCTGGAGGGCTCTGAGCTTGACCTCATTTCTATGGATCTGGGTGGTGACTGTCCAGGCTCAGTCTCTATAACTTGCAAGGACAACTTCCGACTTTCATTCTTATTCTTCCACTGGGTGAGAAGCTGCTTTGATCGAGCAGAATCCATAGAGGCATGAATGGAGGCGTTTCTTCTGACAGGGTCTTCTACAGATGGGGTGTTGGCTCTAGGCAGGGTATTGCTAAAGGTAACCATGTTCTCCTTCCCCATGGGGCTCCGTGGAGTGATGATTTCTACATCGGCATTTGCCCTTTTGAGGTTCGTCAATGAGCTAGCATCTCTGTGGTTTCGGTTGAGGATACCTTCTGTGTGAGCAATTCCATCGCTGCTGCTACCATTTTTAGCGGATAGAACTCGGCTGGGGTCTTGGTTGAGGTCTGTCAGAGATCTGAGGGCATCTCTGTGCTGAAACATACTCTCATCGCTAGGCAGAAAATTCCCCACAGCATACAAGCCCTAGTGTTGAAGAGAAACAATGAACATCACGCACTAGAAGACACGGTTACTAGGAATTTGTCTCAGAGGACCTGCTGAAGCATATAAATAAGCTATGTGCTCTCTATACATCATTGACTAATACAAATAACAAAAAACCCAAACTATAATTACTCAGGAAATCTTTTGTAAGTTATATCATAAATCACTAACTGTTCAGAACTAAGGAGACTGTTATTTTTTATTAGTTGGATTTTCTCTCCTTTCTCCATCCTACTGTATGTTTTTGTGAATCTTATCCTCTGTACATTTTGAGAAAAAAAGATAGACAATGAGAGAAAGACATTCTTCTGCTTTTCAAAGCAATTCATTTTTCTGGATTTAGGGACCTCTTGTTGAGTGACACCTTGAATAGCTTAACTGATTTATTTTACCTTCCATTTTCAATCACACCTTCTGATGGAAAGCAGGGGAGGTGTGAAAAATATAAAACGAGGAATCATTCATAAAGCATGCTATTAGGTTTTGCAGTGAGCTCAGAGACGAATATTGTTACTACTCAGAGTGAGCACAGCCCTGTGTGTTCAGCATTCTCAAAAGAAAGGGCAGACTTTATCACTTGTTTGGAGCACCCATGTTCTTTCCTTTAAGCTTGGAAGTAATATTTGATTAATTCAGTGCTAGTACACTAAATTTGAGCTGAATTTTATTTAATCTTGTCTTCATCCTCAACCTACCAATTTTCTGTTATTTTAGATTTGGGGGATAAAAATTTCGATAAGGCAAAGTTTAGATTCAGAATTTTTACAATTTTTACACATGGAAGACCAAATCCCTGTTGGATTTTCAGCTTCTGAGATGCTTAGTTTAGAGTTAAGAGAAAGCATCAGATACTTATTTGGTAGCCACTTTTTTTTCAAATAGAATCAAAAAAAGATCTCATGGATTTAACATTTTATAGAGCGCTTACCAATTTATAGTAGCATTGGCTTAGAATGGATGAATTTCCAATTTCAGGGATTGGGTGTAAACAGAAATGAAATAAGTCCAGCTTCTGGCTCTCCAGAAGCTTTTCTTCTAAATAGTATTTGTCTCTGCTTTCACTGCCAGAGTTCTCAAGATTAGCAGTCCCTATCTAATACTCTATTAATAATCGCATTTAAAGGAGTAAGTTCGGGAAAATCGTCCACTAGACTATAAGTAACCTCTGCCATATTGTTTGACATGCAGTGCCTGGCACTGTGGTCAATAAATACAGTTGCTCCATCCTTGTTATGGTATGAAGTAGCCAGTTATTCTCATTTAATAAGTGAAGAAACAGGTTGCTGAGAGATTATGTAATTTGG
Source organism: Nasua narica (assembly GCA_028533885.1). Lineage (NCBI taxonomy): Eukaryota > Metazoa > Chordata > Mammalia > Carnivora > Procyonidae > Nasua > Nasua narica. Next base: position 75,558,655 of record CM052798.1, on the reverse strand, counting down.
CCAAATATAAGATACTCGAGACTCAAGCCTAAATCCTTCAGACCACGGAGCCCAGGCTCATTCCCGGACACTGTAAAATCACACCCACACAAAGGCAATGAATGAACTTGAGAGACACACTTCTCAGTCTTCCTTGCTTATTCTGTAACACACATTGCCAATTAACACTCCCATGGGAAACCCAAGCTTATGCCCAGTTCCTGGCATGCTAACTTTACTTTGATCACTTCTCCTCCACCGAAGAAAGCATGTGCATAAGCATGAGATTTAAAGTGACAATCCTGACCGTGCTAGTTTATAAAAGTGAAAAATAAATCATCACTTGCTTCAGTGCTTTTACAATTTTTTGTCATCATTGTCTTGTAACACCTTCCACAAACAAGGGCATCAAGATCCCATGATTGAACTGCTGTGATAGGTGATTTTCATTTCTCTGTCAGTTTCCTTGGTGACTGCCTGTTTCTCTGCATGCTGCTGGCATGTGGGTGTTGCCTGGCTTCCTTTCATTCTTATGACCTGGCAATTTCATATACCTCCATAACTATAATGGTACTTCCACCAACAATGTTGTTGACTTCCAAATCTATTTCTCCACTCCTTTTGAGCTCCAGAAGCAGCTCTTCAACTGCCTATCAATCCTTAAATTGAGCTCCTCAAACCCTTCTCGTCCACCAACCTACTTCCTCCATCGTGTTCCTGGTCTGCTAATGAAGTCACCGTCTATTCCATCTTCCAAGCTAGAAACCTAGCCATTATCTCTCACATATCCTGTTCCCTCACCTTCCACTTATACTTGCTCTTTTATACGTCCATCTTTGTGCATGTGCAGTTTCTTTGCTTGGATGTCCTTCCTCCTTTCCTTACCCTAAGAAAAAATTTCTTATTTCTTAAAAACTATATCACTTCTGGGAAGGCTTCTTTAACTTCCTTCTTCAGTGTGCTATTTCCAAAGCATTTTGTTCACACCTTAATATACCATTTAACATCCTGCAACTATCTATATTATTACTTTTTACACTGAAAACTCCTTAAAGCTGGATCCTATTTCTCACTGTACTGATGCTCGGTATAGTACCTGACACAGATCAAATATTGAATGAGGGAAGGAATGAATTCATGAACGAATGCATGAAATGGACAATCTCAGTTTCCTTCTGCTGAGAATATTTCCACTGAAGGAAGATCAGGCTTGAAAATAGAGTACTGCTAAAGAATTCGGTATTAGTTGGTGCTAATACATCCAGGTGCTACATTTGTGATGTTGAGCATGTTCTATAAACTTCTATCAAATCTTCACTGTCATGAACCTTACTTTTATGATATCCACTTTCCTCATCTGTAAAAGTATACTAGCAAAAATAGTCCCTTACTCTTTCTGGTGTGTGTGTGTGTGTGTGTGTGTGAGGATAAAATGCAATAATCCTAAAGTTGAAGTGGATGGTCCATGGTAAAGGTTTAAAATATTATTTTGCTAAAAATGGGGTATGTGTTTTGGCTTAGAATGGAGAAGCACTCAGATTTTCTCATGAACATAAACTATATTGCAAGTAAATTATCACAGTGCAAAAATGTTCGATGTGTGTTTTCCATTTAAACTGTGGTTTATCAAATGAGAATAGTAAATTATTTACCAAGTAGAGAGCAATTCCTCCTCCTATTAAAAAGCCACAATAGACATCAACTGGGTGGTTCTTATACTGAGTTATTCGGGTGAGCCCACAGATGATCCCACAGATGATAAAGGTGAAGACCAAGAGAGGTTTGAGAAGCTTAGAGGAATCCGTTAATGTAGAATTGAAGTACATCTGAAAAATGAAAGCAATCTGGTAAGTATGTTAGAAAGGTCATTTTACTATTAAATTATAATCAAATAAAAAGTTAGACTCAAAGTCTAACTCGTATACTTGACATCAATTTTACTGCTCCTTTCCCCCTGCTATGGCTATGTTCTATACCTGAAAAAGAATACATAGCAAACACATAGCAAAATTCATCAAATGAAAAGCAGATTTCATGTGATTATATGAAAGCTTGAAAGATAAATTGAAGCAGTAGAATTAGCTAGATAACTGTTTAGTTTCCATGTTACTTGTCACATAATCCAGTCCACTTTTCTCACATAGGACCTGTATTAATCAGACACTATGTGGATTCACTGTATATCATCATTTATCAAGTTTACACTGACTTTGAGCTCACTGTTACATAAATACTGAAAGTAAAGCCGTGTGTGTGTGTGTATGTGTGTGCTTAAACACAGTTCTTTCAGTTTGAGAATTTATAACATTCATGTGGTTCACAATACCTTGTAATGAGATATATTATATTGAAGGGATACTAGGCTGAATAAATATTATGACTGTGTAGAAGATTTCTTTTACTGTAATGTTTTATACAGTATCATCCAATTTCTGTTTTCGATGGAATTGTGTTGAAGGACTGCTGTGCTCAAGTTCACTGTTCTGTTATTACACGGCTATATAATCTAATTAGTCACTTGGAGACAACACTCGTTTCTCTGATATTCTCTAGGACACAGACTGATGAAAAAGAGTCAGAGACTTACCGAAACATACACAGCTGCGAAGGCAGCGAGGGTCGCATGTTGAGAAGGGAATGACTTCCTGCCAAAGGAAGACACTCAAATTATGCCTTCTATTTCAGATCCACTGCTAACAATCATAAGAACACTGGGTGGTTAAAATGTTCAACTTAAAAGCCTTGAGGCAATAAGTGATTAATTTCTCTTTAGATTTCTGGAGAAAAATCGGACTGATAAACACTGCTAATCACTATTAGAATTAAAGAATAGTAGTAATGCACTCTCCAATAGAAAGTGCTCTTGGAGCTTTGGAGGCGATCAATTTGTTACACCACTGGAATGATGGTTGAAAGTAGAAGTGGATTGGAAAACATTATAATTGTTCTTTGGTATTCAAATTATATCAGTTTAAAGCAAAGGTCCATAAAACCTAGGATTTTAAAGCTTTGAAACTTTTCTGATGCTCCTAAATATATGGGCGCATTTACACAAAACTTTAAAAGACAAAATTATTTTCTGACAGCAATGGGTCTAAATGTAATTTTTACACTCTAGAAAACACAAGAAGTCCAATTTTAACAAAGTGTTTCTCCACTTTAACATAATTATCATCTTGAGAATCATAGAACATCTTATTTAGTTAAATATAATTTAAGAAGCAAGCTGGGAGAGAGGTGAAACACAGGATATGGGAGAGATACTGAAAAGGACAGGTGAAGAAAGAAAAATAGAAATTTCTTTTAATGGATAAAAAATTTAAAAAGATAAAATTCAGTTACATTAATATTCTCCTAATTATGTGGTACCCAATTAAAAGGATTATCATTTAACATAGACAAAATATATAGAAAGATTGAGGAAGAACAGAGGACATAGGTCTTAAATGTAACTTCAAAATTACTGAATGGACCATGAGAACTTGAATGTGTATAATTACATAATATCAGGTTCTGCTTCTTTAAGGTTACTTATTAACTTATTTTCAACTCTTAAATTGATCTTGAGAACACACTGAATGACAAATACAATTCTTATAGCAATCACTTACTGCCCTTCATCCTTCTGTAACTTATTTCTTTTGAATTTCCAAAACAAAAAGTTTAATTTTTACTTTATTGATTGAGAAAAATTTAATGCATTGGTATTTTTCTTGAGTTTTTCTCTCTTTTATTTTCTAAAATGCAAGGTTAGAAGCTATACTGATCTTCTGGGTTTATACAAAGTAGATGTACATAATACTCTACCGAAAGGAAAATTCACATGATTTTTAAAAAATACAACACACAATGGAGATGTAAATATAAATATTTAATCTTCCACTTAAGTCAATACAGGACACATAGTGACTGTAAGTCATGATTACCTATAAACATCCTAAAATAAACCAACTGTGATAACCTAAAACCATAAAAGTCTAGGGTACCTCACAAAACATGAATAGGATTTGGTCATGTGAAGATTAGTGGCAAGAATGTGAGGCTGAGATTTTTGAGACAGGAGGATTTAGATTGAGTCACCAAAGGGCTTCTATGGTGTAACCACTAAAGAAATCACTGGATTGAAAATAAAGATAAGAAAAATAAAACCAAAATCATTATGACTGAAAAACATAGCCCTAAAATGATCCCACAGTTGCTATTCATGAACAAGGAGAACACTGACATGGAAAGGCTAAAAATCTTCATTTCTGACCTGCCACTGTTGATAACTGTAAGGTCAGATCCTGAGCAAATATCTTCTACAATGTAGGAATTTTCTTTGCAGGACACATTCAGCGAGGTGTAGTTTGGCTTGCACACGGTCAGAAAGTATGGTGCCTGGTACCCTGTGGAGAGCTGTATGATATCCGTGATGAGAGCTGTGGAGCACAGTCCAAACACATGAACACCTACGGGCAGAGGGAAAGGAATTGTTATCAAGTTAGTGCTTAACGCCGACATCGTGCCATCACCAACCATGTTTACTACACATTGATGTGATGACCTGCAAATCTGTCGTGATCGTTTTCTCTGAGCTTATTTAGAGAAAATAAGGATAGAAAGTTCCTCAACCTTTAAACCAGATAATGCCAAAATAAGGGCAATGAGTATCTCCAGGGTAGTCATTTGGAGTATTTTTGGTCAGTTTGGCTAAATAGGACCTATTCTTAATATTATTACTATAGGCCACTTGTCAGATACCTGGGACATGTGAAGGTGACCAACTGTGTGATTTGAGGATTAAATATGGGGAATGAAGCAAAAATTCAAAATAATTTAAAATTCCTCAGCATGTTTGAGCTTCCAGGGCTCTCTCTCTCTCCAGTACTCCCTAACTCCAGCCGCAGCTGCCAAGCCCTACAAAACTGGTTCCAACTCCCCACAAGCTGCAGTCATACTGGGGATGCTAATTAAAATGGAGAAGAGGGTAGGCGGGCCCTGTCACGGAAATAATAATCGTATCTTGGGTACAGGGCTGTGGGAGACTTCCTGCGTATTTGGAATTCAGAGATGATGTTCTTGTATCTCCCTGTTCAAATTCTTTCTTTTGTCTCCTGGGCCCAGTCTCAAACCGTAAACTCACGAACTCTGATTCAGGCTTGTTCCCTCGAGCTCCATTCCTGCTCCAAGTCCTTTGCGTGGGCACCTAGCTCTGCTCACATACACATAATCTAAACGCAGCTTCCTCTATATTGTCTCGACACCCTGGATTCACTCTGACTTGACACCCTGGATTCTGATTCGTGATGTGCTCACAGAAATCAATACAACAGGCAGCTGAGTAATTCATCAATAAAATCCTCCACACAGTGGCCATCGGCCTGCCTGTTACCCCATTTTCCACTTTCCTTTTCTGCTTATCCCTACTTAGCAACGACTCTCCCAATTCCTTCTCTACCTGATTGCCTGGAATTCAAGACATAGGACCTTTATTTCTACATTCTAATTCCTAGCAACATGCTGGTCCTGGAGAGGAGAATGCTTCAGTGGGGAAACTCATCCATTTTTACCTTTGGAGAAGGAGCATCTCCAAACCCTCAGAGGATGGGGTTGCTGACTTTGAGACACTGTTCTCTAGGGTAAGATGATAAGATCCATTCAATGGACCGTCCTCACAGGCATGAGGCTTTTCACAAAGTATATATGCCCCTTTGTCCAAAGCATTTGTTACATTAGCAAAATTTTTCTCTGAGATCGGCTATATGTCCTTAGGATTTCTTTCCTTGCCTCTGTTTGTGACCTGCTAAGGGGCCTGTTCTTGGCTTACCATCTCCAAGTTCCTTGATTAGTGGAGCCGAGTCTAGGGCATGATTTAGACCAGACTTTTCCTCTAGTGGGAGAGAAGGTTATATTTAATTATTGTCCAGATATTAGATAAAATTACCTATTCTTTTGAATAGGTAAGAGAGAATAGGTAAGGCTGAGAAGTTACACGTAAAATAATTTTTTACTGACTTACTGGGAATGAATGTAAAACATTCATATTGGTGTGGTATATACTGTGTTTTGACTTCTCAATTCAGTTAAAAAAACAAATTGACTCAATCATTAAGATGGTCCCAGGCCAATCAGAAGAGATGAGGGTTCATATAAAAAAAATAGGGGGTAAAGTTAGAGGATATAACCCAAGAAAAATTCAGTCACGATTCAGTTCTGTATGGTGACATTTCCATGTGCAGTAGCTTCTGGATGAAAACACTCCAGGAGAATTCAAATGGAATCATTGATGTGGCTAAACTAATTTCTGAAGAGTTATCCATTCAATGGCCTGCTGACATTTATTCTCCATTTTAAAAAACAAATACACATCCGGAGAAACCATTTTAAAGTATATTTATGCTTCCACCACAGCTAAGACAAAAATATACTGAAATGCATGGCATGTTAGCTCTCAAAATAAGGATTATAACTGTAAAAATCATCATGTACCTGAAATTATACATTTAAATTATATCTTTGAAGACTTAATATCTGTAATTAAATATAACATTTCTATTTGAAAAAAAAAACAACCATTTCCTTTCTCTGTGGTTCCTCACACCCACCAACGAATCTGACGGCTCTTCTAAGGAAGGAGTTGAAATTGCAGCCTCCGGCATTAATGTTGGGCTCCAGTCCAACCCCATTTCTTCTTTTGGATAGGCAACAGTAGAGAATTCCTTCCCCTACCATAATCTGAAAAGACAGGATGGTGTTCAGAATGGACTTGATGGGTACAAATGAATTCTAAGTTATCTCTTAATACATCATCAGTTCAACAAGGTAAAGATATATTTTTCTAAAAAGTGTTAGAGATGTGAGCAATTTCTCTTGAGTAGTTGAGCGAGCAGTGAGAAGAAGCAATCAGGGCACTGTGGAGAGTGCTAGTTAGATCTTCTGTGTGCCTATGGACTGGTCAAGGGTGTGATATGGTCCTGGCATTTTCTTACGGTTGCAGTACGCAGTCTTTGGCCCTTTGCTCAACCACATCCAGGGTTGGTGCCTTGTTGATCAATTGTGTGGTGACTGATTCTGCCCTAACTCTTAGAGTCTTGGCATTTCATCTCTTAAAGCACAAAACCAAGATGGCTGGCAGGGGTGGGGGGTGGGGGGTTGGGAAAAATAAAGTTAGCACCAGAGCTAGGATTAGAAAATTTTACTAACATATTATTCCAATAAACCAATTTGGAATTGAGCAGAAGGTTCAATCCATAGAAAGCATATGAGGTAAGAAAGGTGCAATCTAAAGCCAAGCTGTCCAATAAAAATTTCTGTGATGACAAAAATATTTTCCATCCTGTCCAATAGGGTCACCACTACCCACATGTGGCTACTGAGCCTTGAAGCTTAGCTACTACAACTGAGGAGCTGATTTTTTTATTTCATTTCACTGCACTTAGTTCACTATTTAAAATTTAAGTCAATTTAGACTTAACCATGTGGCTGGTAGCTATTTTGTTGAAGAATGCAAATTAAAAGAGAATTTAGGTAAGCAGGGTACTATTTCTTAGGTATAAGATTAGAAAATGTGTTTACAAGAGTGCCTGGGGGGCTCATTCAGTTGAGCTTCTGACTCTTGATTTTGGCCCATGTCATGATTTCAGGATCCTGAGACCATGCTCCACGTGCGGCTCTGCGCTAGACATGGAGATTCTCTCTTAAGATTCTCTCTCTCTCCCTCTGCCTATTCACACTCCATGCTTTCTCTCTCTCTCAGGAAAAAAAAAAAAAAAAGAGAAAGAAAGAAAAAGAAGAAGAAAAAGAAAAAAGAAAATGTATTTACAATGGACAGAAAGCCATACTGTAGTATCAGAAAGATTAACATGTTATATAAAGATGTTAAGATAAAGAAAAGTAAGTATATTTGCTGTAGGATACTAGGACATAGGACATCAGGGAAGGGACCCAATACATTTAGTCATCATTTCCTTCAAGAAGTTTTCCTCAAAACACCGACATCATCCTAAATTGAATTATATCTCCTTCTTTGTGGCTTCCTTAGCACTTTATCCTTCCTTTTTAGCATAACTCAGGTTACAGTGAACTTCAATTGTTCATTTGTTTGTCTCGAACTAGACAATAACCCCCTGAGGGAGTTATTGTCTTGAGGGAAGGGCCATTTCTTATTTACCTTTTATTCTCACTGTCTAGCACAATGGCTGGCGTTGTGGGATTTGCATTTGTTACCTTCACTGTGGGATGTTTGTTGGCTAATTACCGTGGGCATTCAGGCCCTGAGTTGTGCTACACAAGAGAAGGAAGATTTGAAATTATGAGTTTTATTTATGCAAAAAAATTCAAATATTTAAGATTACCGTGCTTAAGAGATGAATTTGAAATGAGACATTGATTTGTTGAAATGTGTGGAGCTGAGCAAAGTTGAAATACCAGAGATCCTGGCAGTCTTAGATACAAGGGTTGCTGTCACTTTAAAGGTCATAGTCTTGATAAGGGGCTCAAACAGATTTCCCAAGGGAAACTTTCCAGTTCTCATTACTAGCTTAACATTTGTTTTATGAAGTATTTAAAATTACAGTTTGTTTTTAAACTAATGACACTAAGCCTACGACCTTCTGTTTTGAGTGTTCAATCTGTTATAGTTAATTCTGTAGGTATCGTGGTATGTGTACACTTATAAAGAATCTTAATTTGTATAAAAATAATTTTCTTAATGGGACTCTACCAATAACCACAAATGTGTGAAAATCATGTGGCATATATGGTAAACATCTTGAAGATCAATTGTATAGAAATCATCAAAAGGAGGGTTTTTTTCCAAATCATTGAACAGCTAGTTAATTATTTATACTTCTTGAGAAATATCATCCTACATTATCACTTTAAGTTAGACACAGAAACACAATAGGTCTTGTATTCTGCATAGGTAGATGTGACAATATAGCACACACAAAGAATAAGATAATAGTTATCTCAAATTCATCATTTCAAGAGAATTAACCATTCATCCCTGAAATGCACTGTTGTATGGTTAAAAGATACTGATTTTATTTTCACTTCCTCAAAAATAATTCTGTGAATAATTTTTTTCTTCTCTTTTCAATTATATATGTAATGATTCACATTTTGTCCATGAATGTTAAATTATATAAGAATTTATTTGTATAGTGCCATTAGGGAAAAGTGCCTTAGCATTCAACACAATAGTCATTATCTCAAATGACCTTGAGATTTCAGGAGTTTTATTTTAGTTTAATATGCACAAGACTCCTATGTCCATAGAGTGCTCTAATACTATTTGGCTTGATTATAGATAGAGGTTTCTTGTCATTATTTTGACATCCCCCAACTGTCCTCTCTAAGAAACACATCAATTTTCTCCTCACACTTCTATTCATTTAACCTTGATCTGTATGTCATTACATGAATTTTCAAAGTGGTTCAATTTTGTCCAAAGATGGAATTCTCCTCAGGGGGAGGGGAAATGCTTCCTGATATATTTCTAAATGTGCCTGCTTGTTCCCTCATTCTGAATGGCATGCTGGTTGTGCTAAAATATGGTTTCAGAGTTTAGGCTTTGACAATAAAATTATTTGTTGCTTTTGTCATTTGTAAATAGAAAACAATTTCTAACAAGTATTTTTTCACAATATTTTGTTTAATCTGTACACAGGCCAAAAAAGATTTTTATTTTATTTATTTTATTTTATTTTGCTTGTTGAATATCATGGGCAGGTTTTTGGAAGAGATTCTGAAGTGGCTCTGCTTCAGGAGAGACACTGAGAAATAAATTTCTTTCTATCATATGGGCACTGCCCTAGGAACATCCACCACAGGGAGAACTCACAATCAAAAAGTCTTTGTTGGGGCATCTGAATAGCTCAGTCCATTAAGTGTCTGCCTTTGGCTCAGGTCATGATCCTGGAGTCCCAGAATGGAGCCCTGCGTGGGGCTCCCTGATCAATGGGAGTCTGCCCTCCCTCTTCGTCTGCCCCTCCCCTCCACTTGGGCTCTCTCTGGTTCTCTCTCTCTCACCCTCTCTTTCAAATAAATAAAATCTAAAAAAAAGTCTTCATTGTGAAAACAGCAAAAGAGAATGACAAAAAGTATAATATTTATTATAGTATCTTCAGTGTTGAAATTTGCAGTGAATGTCTTTTGGAAACCCTAATACATTTAATATTGTATAAGGTTACCATCTAGGAACTATAATCAAATTCTAATAGAATTCTCCTATAAAGTTATATATGCTTATCTTTCAATAAAATGTAGTAAAAGTTAACTTCCAGTAAAGAGAAAGTACACATTTTTTTCTATTCATATAGATTACATGAAGATTTATGATATCCTCTGTTGTTTTCCCTGAGACACAATCTCCAAAGGACTGAACAAAATGCTTATTTCATTATTACTTTAAAGTAAATGAAAAGTGAGTATTAAGGATGAAATTTTCCAATTTGAAGGCAATTTCAGAGACATAAGAAAATGTATTTCACAGACATGAAAGGAATTTTTATAGTTTCTGGTATAGCATCACGAAGACAGGTTATTTTTAAAACGACTCTCAAAGCGTTTTAAAAAACCTGAAAAGCAAACACTAATTGATTTATATTTAAATGCCTGTATCAAAAATCAGTTGATCTTCTTTTGTTCATGTATGTAAAGATTCTTTTAAAGAATATTGCTGACATGAGGTCTTTTGTTTTTTACTTGGTCTTCTCTCCAGATGAGTAGGTGAAAACAGTGCTTCTCCTCACAGAAGTGGCCTTTACTTTTTTTTAATTTTTATTTAAATATAATGTAGTTAACATACAGTGTATGATTAGTTTCAGGTGTAGAGTTTAGTAATTCATCAGTTGCATATAACACCCAGAGCTCATTACATCAAGTGGCCTCCTTAATGCCCATCAGAACTGAGCTTTAAAAACCAATTCCACATGAAGGATTCCTCTTGCTTCCCCGCCTCCCTCATCACCCCATTTTGTAATAGGTTTATGCTGCCATATAGATAAAAAGAAAAACAGCATCCTTGAAAGTTTACAATTAGAGTCTACTTGTTATTTTTCACCTTTTCACCATGAGGGGAAAGAGATCAGAGTAGTAACTATGTAGGAAGATTAGAGACAGAATTATGGGTGTGGAACAAGATGACTATAGACCCCATAAGACCAATGTTGAGAAAATGAATGTTTTGGGAGAAATCCTTAAAGATAGAGGAGAAAATAAAATTGGAAAGAAATCTAGAAGAAGTATGATATATGTTTGAGGGAAAGGTGTGAAAGCAATATTTGATGTGAGCAAAGTCAAGATTTGTTTTACCACTGAGTTGGTTATCCAGAGCTAGGAACCCAGTGTGGAAGAAAAGAATCACTGATTCCCTGGAGTATCGTGGATCTCTAAGTGATATGGCGGAATTTAGGGACCCCAGGATATAAATATTTCCTAGTTTGTCTCTGGTTCCATTATGAAGCATGCAGCCACTATGGAGGGCCTGTGGAGACCCTGAGATTTAGCGGGTCCTTTGTGGGAAAAATTGGCACTGAGCTCGCCAGGTCCAGCTTGGTGAGAGACAGCCATGGCAGATTTGCCCTGTCATTTCTCAAGCCTCCAGAAAGAAAACTTTGGCGTGGAAGCCCCAGAAAAAATCCCTAAATTGCATCTTAAGAATTTTTTAAGGGGGCGCCTGGGTGGCTCAGTGGGTTAAAGCCTCTGTCTTCGGCTCAGGTCATGATCTCAGGGTCCTGGGATAGAGCCCCGCATCGGGCTCTCTGCTCAGCAGGGAGCCTGCTTCCCCCTCTCTCTCTGCCTGCCTCTGTGCTTACTGGTGATCTCTCTCTCTCTCAAATAAATAAATAAAATCTTTAAAAAAAAGAATTTATTAAGTAAATGAGGGAGTCACAGATGCAGGAACACAATGATGAGGCCAAGGTCATTGTTCCCAGGCCATGTAACAGTGTCAGCAAAGGGATTAATGTGAGATAAATGGTGTTAGCAGCAGCAGGTGTCACAGTTAGACTTGCATTCCTAACAACCTAATGAAATTCCCTAGGAAGGAAAGGCTTCAGGATATATAAAAAACGAATTATTTAAATGACTAAATATCAAACAGTCTTGTGTTAAATATCAATACAGTCATGAACATTTGTATAGAATTTTGTTTTATTTCAAGTATTCCATTACAATAAGTTTGAGGGTTACACCCCAACTAGGAGAAATGCTTTCTGGTGTAATAGTTTAAAGCATATATTCTTTTTGCTCTTGTCAAATGACTGATGATATAGATTTTTTAATAAACCATTAGAGAAATGACAGGAAAGTGCAGTTATTCTGAGCAATACTGCCCTTTAAGTGTGTTTTATTAGTTTGAATCTCAGCTATTTCCAGCACATCATTAATAGTTCAATCACCCTACACTTAACTGGAGTTCAAAGAACTCAGTAATTTACAAAGTATTTGAGACCTTTTAAGTATTATAAAGTTCTGTGGAATATTAAGTTCTGATTTTACCTTCTGAGAATGTTTTATAATTTATTTAGAGTGTAAACACATGCTATAATTATTTAACGCAGGGGAAATTTTGAAAGAGCAAATTCATAGCTACATAAAAGTATAGACTTTGGAAGGTTTATGTATAGATTCTTCTAAAATTGCTGATGTGCTAAACCAGAATTGGTCAATTCATTAGGGAATCTTGTAAAAACTCGATTCAAGTACAGCTTTTCATTTAATAACCACTTCCTCTGACATTCATGAGCATGATAAAAGCAAAGTAAGAGCTCCTACTGGTAGAAATAAATATTATTAACCTTGAAACATGTTTTTTTGTCCTTTATGTGGGATTCTGGGGGCAGAAGAGATGGTGGAAAGTCTTGTCCAGTCTTATTTATTAATGGATTAATGAAAAATGTGTTTATTCATAATGTATAAGTTAGCAAACTAAAAATAACTATGTTTTAAATTCAATTCCAGTAGATTAGGGCATTTCTTCATATTATATATTTAAAAATGCAAATGCCCAGTTTGCATGTATTTTATTTGTGTGTGTGCACACACGCGTGAACCAACGTGCCAGAAATGTGAGTTGTGCTCTTACTTTATAATTGTTGGGGCTCAGTGCTCATAATCAACAAAAAGTGCTAATCCAGTAAAAAGTGAAACTGGAAGCGATATCAACATGCCTTTTGAGAAGAAAGTTCTTGGCTATATAATTTTTTGTTTTTTCCCTCCAGCTTTCCAGACTTCAGATACCAAATCGACACATTAATTAGGAACTATATCAGAAATGGCATATTAGCTATTCAAGGGGAATTATGCAATTACAAACATTTTTTTAGAATGATTTATAAAACTGAGCATTAGAGACTCATCAATTTTGCAATTATACAATCTTAAATTTTAATGCCAGCAATTTTCAACTATTAAGTGACATGACATTTTCAAAATATCTCAAAGACATGATCTTTCTGTTCCAAGATTTTGAGTTCACTTTTTGTTTGTTTTTAACCCATTTATTACACAAATGTGGTCATTCTTAGTTTTGGGGGACTGACAAACATAATTTGGGGGCAATTCTTACCGTAATTGCAGGTCCAGCAAAAGCCAAGCTCAGCAACATGAGGAATGGAATTGCCTCCTGTGTTGGTTCAATGTACGGCATGCTAAGACTCCGGTCATAGCAGCTAAATCCAGAGTGCACAGGTTTGAAGACATCCGTGAGTTCAAGGAAATACAGGCTAACCACCGATGATGCCAATATAGGCAACTGAGAAGGAAGGATATAGAAGAGCAATTTATTATTGTGCACAGGTCACACATAGGATCAGTGCATCTTTAAGTGGAAACAAATGGCTATTTTCCCTTCTTTCACCACTCTTCTCTGATCTCAGATTAAAACCTTTCATTAATGCTATGGCCTCTGCTTTCAGAACATCTAATTCACCTACCTCTATCACCAGCCTACTATGAGTCCATATCTTGTCCCTTTCCTTTGCTCTCAGATCACCTCCTAACTGGTGGTGTACTTTCACTCTTCTCTCCCCACCCCACCTATCCATTTCCCACCCAGCAAACCAAGGGGTCTTTGGAAAATATTTCTGATCATATTCCTCCCGATCTTAACCACTCTAGTGCTTCCCATTCCACCTGAATAATATCCAAATATCACATCATGGAATACAAATTTCTGCATGAACTGGCCCTTGTTTCAGTTTCTTACATCTTCTTGTACAATGTTTATACAACTCCCCAACCTCCTGCCCACTATAATCTAATTGGTTTCCACACTTTTCTTAAACAGTCATATACATTTCTACCTAGTGTCTTTGCGTTTGTCCTTCCTTCTTCTGTTTATGCTCTTCCTCTGGCTCTTGGTATAAACTGGCTTCTTTTCATCACTAAATGATGACTTCCTGTCACCAGGCCGCCCCAACAGCCAGACAAGGCCACATAGGCCCTTCCCAGTGCCACCGGCCCCGTAGGAAGTCAAAGGCAGAAGGAATAGCCAAGATGGTGTGGCTCATAGGAAAATAAAAGCTGAGAGTAGGAGTTCAAAATCCATGGTCCTTAAGGGCAAGAATGGCGATGCTTTTCGAGCCAAAACAAAGGAAAAACATGTACCTAAAGAGGTCATTGTCCATGCGGCCAAAGAGAGGCCCAAGGCCAAGGCCGCTGCTCCTCCTAGGGGTTGTAAGTCCAAGATGGTGCATGAACCCCTAGCCAGGAAGACAGAGGCCCCTAACGGCCTGAGGAGGCTGGGCATGCCCACCAAGGCCTCATCGTCCAAACTGGCCAGTAAGAAGGCAGAGGCTGAAAGCTAGAGCTGGGGCGGAGACACAGAGATCCTGCCTGAGTTTTTATTCTTCAACAAACTCTCACTCTATTTATTTCATTGTAACCTATTTATCAACAAAGGCTTTTTTTCCCTCACAAAAAGAAAAAAAAAAGTTGCCCTTGATCCATCCTTCCCTCTCTGCCCTTATCATCTTGCTTGATTTTCTTCATGGCATCAATCATTAACCAAAATTACCTTGTCAGTTTAATACTTCACTTGTTTACTTTTCATCACCCTCTCCCCATCTCCCACTGAAATACATGCTCTATGAAGTGAGAGTCTGCCAGTGATATTTATTTATTGCTGACTCAGGGCATAGAATTGTTTCTGGCATGTGGTGGGCAAGTAGTACATCATTTAATAATTTAATACTGCAATAAATACTTGATTAATGACTAATTGAATAAGTTAATAATTAGAATAGAGTTACTGGATTTAGCAATGAAAATACAGGTCACCCAGTGAGATTATAATTTCAGATAAGCAATGAGCAATTTTTAGTATAAGTATGTACCTTGCAATATTTGGGGGGATGCTTAAGCTAAGAATTATTTGCTGTTTGTCTGAAATTGTAATTTCACTGGATATCCTTTAGTTTGTCTGGTTAAATCTAAATTACACATTTACCTTTGAGACTTTGTATTATGGATTCAATTATTTATTCACTCAACCTACAGTATGCCAGGTACTATGTGGATGCTAGCTATAATTGGGTTGAACAGGACATGGGGTTGGCCAGCAAAGATCATAAGATTATGAGACACTTGCTCTCAGCTTAAGAGAAAATACTGCAGGTACATTGATGGTAGACCTTTCAGAATCTGAAAATTCAGTATAAATCACACATATATTAAGAATTGCTTAGCCTAAGGCTATGTTACTGGTAGAGGATACAATATTTATTTGACTAAACAGAGCAGATTTTTGATGAAGACATTAGTGACCATCCGTGATATCTGGACATTCAGTTAAAAAAATAAATTTACAAAAGAGCATTATGCCTTCTATTCCCCAGGGTCTTTTTATAATGAGGTGAGAATTAGGTTTATTAGAAAAACTAATTATGTATAGAGATTAATCTGGCAGTGTTCTCCTGTTTTTCAGATTGATGCTTTTCAATAGAACAAAAAGCACATCAAAACACTCACATTTCTCTCATTAGAACCCATGATCATTTGATCACTCCAAATATTGGATCATTTCTCCCCACCACTCCCCTCTCCTGTAATACACGAGTAGGAGCTTTCAGTCTCGACCAATAAAACATCACTTCATGCTGCATGTGTGTGATCGAGATTTTTCACTTAAATCCGTTTAAATATATTTTAGTTTTAATTTAACAAGTAATTCATATAGCCCTTTCTATATGCCATCAATTTTGTTTTAGAAAACTTAAATAATTTTATTAATTAATTTTTAACTCATTTAAGATTTTTTACTATGATATAACGTAGATGCTATTTATTATCCTTGTTTTGTAGGTGGATAAACCTAGTCTCCTCTAGTAAGCAGCAGAGGTAGGTTTTGAGCCCATGAATTGTAGCTCCAAAGTCTTATTTCTTAACCACACTCTATGTTTTTTGTTTGTTTATTTTCAAAAATTGGATTAGAGTTTTATGATACTGAAACACAACTAGCATCAATTAAAGGGGGGGCTGTTAAGCTTAAAGTTCTGTTTAAGGATTTCTATTTGCAAATCTTTAGTTAAAAAATATGTATCACTTTAGCATAAATAGACATTATCTTAAAAGTACTGTCTTCATAAAGTCAGTGAAAGTTTTCCCTCTATTAATGTGAATGTTAAGTTACTTCACTTTTAAACCAGATTTAATGATCCATCTTCTTTCCTCTTTCCTTGATGACTTTAGTTCATATTTTAGGTCTTATGAAGATATTTTGTAAGTGGGAGTCAGGCCTTAGACCCTTCATGCCCACCCAAATGACATTTGATCATCTCAGTTTAAAATACTAATGCTCCAGTAAAGTGAGTTTGATGTCTTTTGCAGAAAGGTGAACAAAACTTAATCAACATGACCAATCTGAAAATTAAACAAGTCTTCCCTAGTAAAGACATTATTTGCCAATGAATTTTGTGGATAATTACTTTAGAATCTGCTTAACTGTACCAGTGAAGATATGGCCATGAAATGAAAGTTCTATTCCTATATTGTGCGTGTGTCTGTATGTGTACATGTGTGTACGTGTATGTGTAAATAAGGAGGGACACTCTGAATTAAACATACTGTAGTCAAACCAGTGGGGTCAAATGGTTTTCAAGGGAGGTTCTAATATCAGCTCTTCCCCACATGACCACCAATGTGACCTTGGAAATGTTTTTCGTAAATCTCAGTCTTCTTACCTATGACATAGGCACATTGACAGTATGTACCCATTGTCACAGGCAGTGGAAAGGATTAAGTGAACTAGTGCAAGTAATTTTCAACAATACCTAGAATGAAGAATAGCTTATAAATGTTAGTGTTATTATTGTTGTTGCTGCTGTTGTAACTATTAATAATATTATACTTGTCAAATGTCCCCTTTTTCGTAATTCTTTATATGGTAATCTTTTTTGAGAGTAATTTCCTCACTCTTAATTCCCTAGTACTTCTTTTTAGCAATTTATTTTTTATTTTTTTTATTTGAGGGAGACAGTGCGCACAAGCGAGACGGGGAGAGAGAGAGAGCGAGAGCGCAAGCACAACCAGGGGGGAGGAGCAGAGGGAAAGGGAGAAGCTGGCTCCCTGCTGAGCAGGGAGCCCAATGATACAGGGCTCTGAGATCATGGCCTGAGCTGAAGGCAGATGCTTAATCGACTGAGCCACCCCCACGTACCTATTTTCAGAAAATTTTTATATGCTGTTCTTTATTACAGTTATCTGCTAGGTTCGTTGGAGCCTTTGCTCTGCTTCCCAAATAAAAATCTCCTTAAAGTGAAAGCCTAATCTTACTCATTTCTACGCTTGCACTAATATTATACATCAGAGTGACTTCTAAATATATATACATATATATGAATATAATAAATTAATTTTTTGAGTGAAATAATTTCCTTCAAAAATATTATGCATCTTTGTCATTTCAGACATCAGCCTTCTTTCAAGATTTTCCCAGTGACACTGTTTTTCTACCCATGTATTAATAGCTTTTATAGTTCTACAGAAACATGTTTCACGACCCTCATCTGTTTTCAAAATAATGGTCATATTTTTCTTCTTTTTGGTATTTGTTTCTCTGGATTTAAAAAAAATATTTTATTCTTTGTATTCTGATTTGTTTTTAAGAAGTAGTGATTTGGGTACACTTGTGTGGCTCAGTCAGTTAAGCATCTGCTTTGGCTTGGGTCACAATCCTAGGGTCCTGAGATCCAGTCCCGCATTGGGCTCCTTGCTTGGCCGGGAGTCTGCTTCTCCCTGTGCCTCCACTCCCCCTGCTTGTGGCGTCTCTCTCTCTCTCTCTCTCTCTGACAAATACATAAATAAACAAATAAATATCTTTTTTTTAAAAAAGAGTGATTTGAACAAAATATTAATAATATTTGAGAAAAAAGTAATTCTATACATTGTTTTCCTACATTGTATTTTACTACCAGACAACATAATGAATTAAATTACAATGATCTCTTCTAACACACTTATCTTCAGAGGTATCTTTTGTCTTTCGAAGTACTCATCAACAAAACTTCTTTTTGAATGGGAGAACTTTAACAGATGGTATGCACTAATTTGGGCACAGATATAGAATTGAGATATATATATATATATAAAATAAAATCGCACAGACATCTTTTGATTGCATTTAAAATGAGATTTTGAAAGAAATTTTAAAAGATCCATATAGGCAGGCATTAGGAATTTTATTCTCCAGTTATGTTGTAACAAAGAAAAAAGTGTGAACTTGCTATTTTTATGTAGCAGTAGAGAGGAGGGAAATTACCTGAAGATTAGGAAAATGGTTTTCAAAAAAAAAAGAAAAGAGATTGATTCTTGTAATTACCATTTGCTAAGGAATTTGTGAATAAAAATAATAGAAACAATTTTTTTTAATAGAAGCAATTTTTAAGAGAAAATTACAACAGTTTTAGAAGACAAGGCAAACAAAAGACATTGTTTCAAAAGATTACATTTGCTAGATAATATTGATTTTTTGAGGCCTATTTAAAAAAAACAAATCGACGGTATATATCAATTTTAGCAAAACATCTTATGGAATCTATCATGACATTTTATCTAGGTCAGGTAACTTACTTGCTTTTAGCATGTTGATAATAAGAACAAGCTTTCCTTCTCATGTGGAAGAGTTTTCTTTGCTCTTGGCCTAGAGTAATACAGTTCAGTTCCATTCTTTTCCTTTTTCATGGCCATCATGAATGTAGAGTTTTATGAAATCCTCTTAAACTGGTGGGACCATAGTCACGGAGAGCCAATTAACATATATAATATTAATGCTCCTTTCTTTACTTATTCAATAAATATCTACTGAGAACCTGCTAGTGGTAGGCCTTGTTCTGTGTCCTGAGAATACAGATGGAATAAACCAAAGTCCTTGTTCTCATGAAGATTTCATTCTTGCTGAGGAAGGCAGATAACAATTTAACAATTATAATATGAGAAAGAACATATACTCTAAGGAAGATAAAAGGAAAGGCTGTGGTAATTGAGTGCCTGGATTGAGGTGGATTGGGGGCCAAGCTTTGCAGCGAACTGACGGCTGTGGTCTGAGTTAATATTTTATGCAAAGTACATTTGGAAACACTTTGGAGAATTTAAGTAGAGGTGTAATATGACTTGACTTATATCTTAACAGACGTCACTCTGGCTGTCGGGTTGAGGGTGGATTGCGGTGGGTCCAAAGTAGAAGAAGGGTGAAAATTTAGAAAGCTCATCAAAACTTGGCAAATACTCATTGACCATGTCCTGTGTGCCTGACACTGCTCTGCAAGTGAGGAAGATGGCAGCAGTCAGCCAGAGAAAACTCCCCCCCCACCCAGAGCTTCCATACTAGTGGAGGCGTGGCCCCTGCCCCAAGCCTGGCAGACTCCATCACAGGTGCCATGCTGGAGAGGCAGACAAGTTGCCAGATCTGGGTCTGATTTTGGAGACAGAAATGACAGGACTTATTGATAGTCTGGTCCCCGAAGAAAAAAGAATCAAGGCTGATTACAAGGATCCGAGGCTTGAGCAATTAGGTCAGTGGTATCATTTACCAGAAGAGGGAAGGCTGGGAGAAGCTTGAGTAGGAGAAATCTAAGGTTCTGGTCTGGAAATATGAAAGCTGAGATGCCTCTTAGGTATCAAAAATGTAGCTGTTAGAAAGGAATAAGATGCCAGTCTGGACCCAAGGCTGCTGGTGAAAAGCTGCATGTGATTGATACAGGATGATTTTTTTTTTAAATTTTATTATTTAAAAAAGTTTTTTTTCTCACCATAGCACATACACTCCCTAATGTCCATCATCCAGCAACGCCACCCCTCCCAATGCCCTCCCCTCCAGCAACCCTCAGATTTAAACAGCATCATGTTTGCTTTTGAACGCTTGCACAAGAAATTTCAGAGCGAAATTACTTTGCTTTTAATATGAATAATGGCACAAGAAGTCAAAGAATGTAATTGTGTAGATTCATACTACTCATATGCAAGAGGTAATCTACAAGAAAAGGAATAGTTTTAAATATGAATAACAAATTTAATTTAATTTGATTTATTATTTTTGTGAATAACAAAGTTTAAATGGAAGTCTGGGAATCAGTTCTGATAAAGTATTCCCAAATCATATAAAATGTGAAATTTAAAACATTATTACAATATACTGAAATCAAGTTCAAACTAGAAGAAATATTAGCAGATCAAAGTTATTTTACTAAAGCTTGTGCCACAAAGGAGGTTGTCATAGGTCAACATAGTGATAGAATTTTCTACTTCCTGCAGTGCAATATTTAATGATATTTCTTTTTTTTAAAGATTTTATTTATTTATTTGACAGAGAGAGAGATCACAAGTAGGCAGAGAGGCAGGCAAAGAGAGAGGAGGGAGCAGGTTCCCTGCTGAGCAGACAGCCTGATGCGGGGCTGGATCCCAGGACCCTAAGATCATGACCCGAGCGGAAGGCAGAGGCTTTACCCCACTGAGCCACCCAGGCGCCTCTTTAATGACATTTCTGATAATTTTTGCCTTGCAGTTAATACAGAGAAATATTTCCTTAAAATATTGTCAATGATAATAACTAATGATATATACTATAATATAGTATAGGGCTTTATATTTTATATCACTATCTTAATTGCAGCATATTTAGATGAACTACAATGAATCTCAAAAATACAGGTTATAAGAAAACACACTGACATGTACAGTGTTGTTAAGAGAAGGAAAACGTCAAGAATGAGTCTGTAACACCATTCAAGGTCTAGGTGTCTAAATTAGTTTTCACAAATAAACTGGCTGTGGTTTAAATGGCATGCATAGATACAAATTCAAACAAGGCAGTGTGATAGAAAGAAACCAATGCCAGCTTCAGAGCCAGGAGAAGTCAGTTTCTCCTCTCATTTATTCCATCAGCTTCTAGAATTCGGGGCAAGTCACTTCATCGTTCTGGGCCTCACCTGTTTTCAGTGAAATGAGGGGCTGCTTACATTGTTATCTACTTCTAGAATTTTCCATGTGCTGGCATGATTTCAGAGACATCTCACTCATTTCTTTTACACGATCATTACTCTCTATAATGTATTCGGTCTGCTACCTCTGTCCTCCACATGAGTCATTTCATCCTCTACGATATTTCTAGGCTGATTTTTCTTTCTTTCTTTTTTTTAAGGTTTTATTTATTTATTTGAGAGGGAGAGAATGAGAGAGAGAGAGAGAGCATGAGAGGGGAGAGGCTCAGAGAGAGAAGCAGACTCCCTGCTGAGCAGGAAGCTCGATTTGGGACTTGATCCTGGGACTCCAGGACCATGATACCATGATCTGAGCCAAAGGCAGTCGCTTAACCAACTGAGCCACCCAGGTACCCGAGGCTGATTTTTCTAGAGTTCATATGTGATCATGCCTTTAAGAATGTCTCACCAACAACTGAATAAAGTGCCAATTTTTTAGAATGGTACTTACGACCTTTTATATTCTAGTCTACTCTAATTTCTTAATTTTGCTCCATACCTACTTTCCACTGTCCCAACCCACAAACAGCCTATGTTCCCATGATACTTATGTCTCAAAAAATATGTTCTAGGCTCTGTTTTACATTACCTTTTCACATTCATGTCCCATAAAAATTGTCCTCGTAAAGGTCAAGTTGACACGATTTTTTCTCCCTGAAACTTTCTCCATGTTCTTGGCTAAGAACGGAAGACTCTGACTCCTGTACTCCCTCTATATGTTGTTGAGGACCTGTTTGTCTGCCTTGGACTATGATTTTTTTGTGTATCACCAGCCCTAGTCCTCAGATCAACTACTTAAAATTGAGACCTGTGTATTTCACACAGTGCTCTGAATGTTTTAGGTGTTCAGTAAATGTTCACCGAATTTAATCAAAAGAAACCAGGACATACTATTAAGTAAACAGAAAACGTGAACAATTTCTTAACAATCCCATAGCATATGTTTTGGGGATGTGGGTGCCAGATACTGGGATTAGTTTCTCTAACAGATTGCTGCATTCAGTCCATACCTTCTAAAGTATCTATTGATATTCCCAATTTACAGATAAGAAAACTGAGGCAGATGTCGGTTACATAAACTGTCCAGGGGTCACAAAGCTGGTGAGTGGGAGCACCCAGATTCCTGCCCAGAGGCCCAAGTCCAGGAAACAGGCTGTCAACCTCTTTGCTCATGGCTCTCAACCTACTTTCCCCTCAACATTGCTACAAAGGCTGTGATTGACGAAGGGAAAGAGGGTGTTGCAGGGAAAATGTGCCATTTGAAAAAAGTCACCCACTTCTTAACTCTTAAAGTTTCTCTAAAAATTTCTTGAGCCCCAAACATGAAAATTGATTCTTTTCTTTTAAATTTTTATTTATTTATTTATTTGACAGACCAAGAGAGAGCACAAGCAGGGGGAGTGGCTGGCAGAGGGAGAAGCAGGCTCCCCACTGAGCAGGGAACTCAATGTGGGACTTGATCCCAGGACCCTGGGATCATGACCTGAGTCAAAGGCAGATACTTAACTGACGGAGCCACCCAGGCACCCTATGAAAATAGCTTCTTGTGCTCAAATCTACTACCTATCTTTTCTATAGCTCAGTTCACTTCCAGTTACTAAAAGGAGTATTTACTGAGCAACAATTCATATCTAAAAAGAAAAGAACTTTTATTGGGTTTTTATGTAGGCATTTCCCCATAAATTATCTAATTCAATACTCATGACCTCTCTGGGAATTGTAAGATAAATTTTGAGAGAAGACCCTGCCCCAGATACGGTAAACAGCGTGCCTGGCTTCTAAGTGCCAAGCCAGGGTGGGGAACCTTATCTGTTCAATTCCCGGAAACACAAGCCCCATTTCACCCTGCGGCTGCTCTGGCACATGTCACCATCTGGCATTAGTCTGGTGCTTTCCAGGAAAGGAGAGCCCCAGGCTTCTGTGGAAATGCCACATAAGGAGAGAGGTGAGAAATGGCCATGTGTGTGAAGGGTTTCAACAGCGGAACCCAGAGTGAAAAGCCCTAGGCACTTTCAAATCACGCTTTTTACCATCTGATATTCCAAGGTCTTAATGCTCTTCCCTGTGCAGTTTCTCCAATGTAATTTTAATTTTTTTTTTTGGTAATATCTTAAGAACCCTTAATTACATCTTGGATGTTTTCTGCTCTTATCTTCACTTTTTTTCCCCCTCATAAATAACTTCTAGTATAAAATATCAGCGATTGGAGCACCTTAAAACTCCAGATGCTTTCCTGTCCTCAGTGTTTCCTTTAGATCGCTTTCTCTAAGTGCACAGGGATGGCCTCATGAATGCCTTTGTCATAGCGATTGTCATATGGGATGGCAGTTGTTCCTCTACTTTTCTGTTTTATTCAATGATATGACCCTTGAGAACAGAGAAATGGTCTTTGTCACTTCTCTATCCCCTGGGCCTATTATAGCAAAGGACATACTCAATAGCTTCAATGTAGAATAAATACAAACATGGATGGATGGCTCGAACAGAGATGTTAAGTATTTTACACAATTCTTGTCGTGTGGCTAATATGATAAAAGAAAAATACCCATGTTAAAAGATCCTTGACTATTTCTCTCATAGAACATGCTCCTATTATAAATTTCTAGAATTCTAATAATGATTTTTTTTAAGCATTGAAGAACACAAGAAACTCAAACTAAGTCTTTCAAATTGCAATGGTAGTTAATAGGGATGAACAACCAGATATATATATATATATATCTGGTTATATATATGTCTATATATATCTCTCTCTATATATATGTTAGGTTTAATGGAACAAGTCTGTTCTATGTCTTTATATCCAAATTTAAATTACATCTTTATAGTTCTAAAAATACTCATTACAATCATTCGATGATCAAATAGTAAAGTTTAAAATAATAATGCATGTCTGTTTTATCACCTGAATATAAATCCAGCATTAGGCTTGAGGTAGTAAGCTTTGTAATCACAGTTTTAACCTCAGGTTTTGAAGATTTGCTCCTCTTACATAATTAGACAATGAAGTATGTGCATTGTCTGGGAAAGCATTTTGTTCTTTAAACCAAATTAGACACTAAGACCTGAGGCTGGGAATATGTACCTCAAATGTTAAAAGTAATTGCTTTTAAATATTTCTAGAGTTGTAATTTCTTTTCTCATAGAACATATACCTGACTTCAAAAAATATGGGTACAAGTAGCAATTTAATGCTAGTAATATTTTCCAGGGGCCACTTAAAGTAGTTTACATTTCTGAACTCATGCAATCTTCATAAACCACCTTACTATTATTAGGTACCATTATTATCCCCACAGATAAGAGAACTGAAGCAAGACAGATGAAGTGATTTGTGCAAGATTATACAGCTGGTTAGCTAGCTTATAAACTCCAAGAAACCCAGCATCTGGGTTCGTGTTCGTGATCATTATACTTACTGCCTTTTGCTGAAATTTCCTCCTCTGGAAATTTGCCTTCAGAAAGACATTGAGAAATAGAAAAAATAAACGAATATAAAGTACATTTTAGCTTTATATACCATGGATGCCTCCCTATAATTTTTGCTGTGATTGGTCTTGTGCATGTATTTTTGATATCTCCTAAAAAATTACAATTTTAAAAGCATTCTTTTCTTTTAAAGATTTTATTTATTTATTTGACAGAGAGAGAAATCACAAGTAGGCAGAGAGGCAGGCAGAGAGAGAGGGGGAAGCAGGCTCCCTGCTGAGCAGAGAGCCCGATGCGGGGCTCGATCCCAGGACTCTGAGATCATGACCTGAGCTGAAGGCAGAGGCTTTAACCCACTGAGTCACCCAGGCGCCCCCAAATTTACAATTTTAATATACTTAGATTAAATGACATTTTCACTATCATGGGTTATTTTATTCATGTAGAGAAAGCATACATATTTTCAACTGAATGGACTTACAAAGGAAATACATAATACCTTTGGGGTCCAATACATATTTCCTAATATGAAGCAACATAGGAGTAAAAGAAAAATAAATAAATATTGTCATGCACTACCATGGAAATGAAATGTAACTAAAAATTACTGCAATTTTGAGACATGGAATAACAAAACCAAAATTCTGATTTTGAGATCTAAAGTAACACCTAATTTTGTGTTATAAACACAGAAATTATTCAATTTGATACATCAGTCTTTTGAAAAATTTTTTGACTTGTTTACTAAATTTAGGTACCAAATTTACCATTTAAACTATTTTATGTAAATACCATTAAAGTTTATATTTTTTACTATGTAATAATTAATGGATTTAAATCTTAACATTTATTGGGGCACCTAGGTGGCTCAGTGGGTTAAGGCCTCTGCCTTCGGCTCAGGTCATGATCTCAGGGTCCTGGGATCAAGCCCTGCATTGGGCTCTCTGCTCAGCAGAGAGCCTGCTTCCCCCTCTCTCTCTGCCTGCCTCTCTGCCTACTTGTGATCTCTCTCTTTGTCAAATAAATGAATAAAATCTTAAAAAAAAAAAAAGATTCTCTCTCTCCCTCTCCTTTAAAAAAAAATAAATCTTAACATTTATTAAGTGTATACTGTGTAGCTAATATATTTTATTTGACCTATCAATTATCCAGCAAAGGGATTTCTAATCTAACTTTTTAAAAGATTTTATTTATATATTTGTCAGAGAAAGAGCAGAAGCACAGAGAGCTGCAGGCAGAGGGAAAAACAGGCTTCCCGCTGAGCAAACGAGCCTGATGTGGGACTTGATCCCAGGACCCTGAGATAATGACCTGAGCCAAAGGCAGATGCTTAACCGACTGAGCCACCCAGGCATCCCCTAACCTATTTTTTTAGATAAGAATTTAACAATGTCTCATGAGCTACTCTCTCCTTTAAGTTTGTCTCCTACATAGATGCATACTAAAATGCATATTATGAGCCCACCTTCAAGATTAAAGATTTTCCAAGACTGCTAAGGATTTTATTTACGTGAATGTATTTGTGAAAGATATCAATGAATATAAAAGGAATATTGAAGGTGGAATATTAATGTGGGACAGGGCATTAATAACTTTTTATTTTCCAACATCTTAAGGCTATGATTAAATTAAGTATAATTGTATCAAGTGTTTCATTTTGACATGCATCAAAAAGTCAGATGAATAAATATACACACCAAATGCAATGTAACATGGCATACAAGTACATCTTGCAAAGAGGCACATTTTGTTAACTCAAGTTTTAAATGAATAATTAC
This sequence comes from Nasua narica, assembly GCA_028533885.1. Classification (NCBI taxonomy): domain Eukaryota; kingdom Metazoa; phylum Chordata; class Mammalia; order Carnivora; family Procyonidae; genus Nasua; species Nasua narica. The sequence goes on along the minus strand of CM052798.1, from coordinate 75,532,008 downwards.
TGCTAGATTGCTTGACCAACACAAAAAAATTGAGAAAGGCAGTAGTTTGAGCCAAAAGTTAAAGAATAAATGGAATCATATGTTTGCGTGTGCATGTGCGTGTGCGTGCATGTGTGTGTGTGCCATTTGGCAGACTTACTAGAGTTTTACCTGGCACCATGCACAGATCTTCAGAAGGTGGCCCAGTAGGATGGAAATCTCTCTGAGCTGGGAAATGTCTCTGAGCTGAAGGGACCATTAAGCATTGCTGTAGCTGAAGACATTTTTTTTTTTATATGGAATGCTTCACAAATTTGTGTGTCATCCTTGTGCAGGGGCCATGCTAATCTTCTCTGTATCGTTCCAATTTTTTTTTTTTTCAGTATATGTGCTGCCAAAGCGAGCACACTGAAGACATTTTTAAGCAACCTCCCCACCCATTTCAAGAAGTAGCCATCCATTAGCGATTTGGTTAACCCTTGCTCATATACCAAGATTTGAGCTAGCTTCTGATTTTAGCAACCTAACCACCTGGTCTGTGTAGCTAGGCAGCTCTATCTTGCTGTTGAAGAAGGGGAAGTTGCTGCCTCACTGTCCAAGCTCAGTGGCTGCCCCTCTGTTATGCTCAACTGCCTCTGTCTAGGTTAGAAGTTGTTGTCTTCATTACGATTTTTAATATGGCTTGGAAAATGAAGAAACAACACAAGAGAAGATGTGAGACTGAAACACAGTTCACTAAGGTATTTGTGCTTCTCAGGGTCATCTCTTATTACCCATCGCTCCTCTCCTCTGTTGTGTTCACTTCTGCAACCTTCAAATGCAAGGTTGGTGAGGGAGGAAGGGGCAGAGCCTGTGGAGTCAGGTGAGCTAGGAGCTTTGGAATGAACAGTCTGTAAAATTCTTCCATAGCCCCAGAGAACAGGCATCTTCTGGGAAGTATTGCACTTGGCCCTACTTGGACAGGTTGGGACACATATCTGGGTGATAAAGTCTTAGCGATTTCTTCCCTTGTTTCTGAACTGGACTAGAAAGACCACTAGCCTTTGGAATCAGCCAGAGAAGACTGAGCCAAGGCTAAGACCAAAGCTGAGGCTCAGTACAGTCTCTATCTCCCTATCTCCAGTAACTAACAGATTTCTTGTCCAATGTGACATTAATGCAACACAAATTTATTGAGACCCTATTACCTTCTCTCTGCTATTCCTATTGCTCTAGAGGTTAGAGCTTAAAAAATAGAAAAATAATAATTATCTTATATATTTCCTGGTCTAACTATCTAAAAAAATCACTAGAACCGATATTGTCCATGAAATAACTGTATATGCATGAGACTTAAATATCAAAGAATCTAGCATCATTGAATAAATTTTTTCATACATGTATTAAATTAAACTAGAAGCTAGAAATCCAATGAGAACCTAAGGTAGAAAAATTTCAAAAGTTCATTTCTTTCTAGTTTACAGTTTACAACAGATTGTTGCTTGTCTTTTGGTGTCTTCCCGTGGAGAAGACTCATGATCTAAACCCAAATCTTTATAATTGGAAGCTGTGTTTTAATCACTCAAATCTCAGTTGCTACAATACAAGTATTTCCAGATCACAGGAGGAAAAAACTTGTTAATTCTTTGGTGTGTATCCAACTGTTTCCAAAAAAATTTCAATGAATTTCACCCCAATAGCCTAAGTGAGGTTACTTACTCCCAAAAACTAGATTATTCTTTGATTCATCTTTTCTTGTAGATTGATACAAGATGGCTGAAATGAAACATGAGAATATATGTAATTTGCACTGGATAGCTGCTGCTCAGTTCATATACAGTACCATAGAATTCTAAAAAGATATGAATGGCAGGGTCTCACAGAGTATGGACCTACCAATATCCTTGGAACAAAGACCTGCAGTAGAGTGTTACACTAGCATATATAATAAGTTCAGTAAATGCAAATTTACTCGCATAGACAAGGTCAAGTAAGGATACTAAAAGCAAGTGGTTTCCATTTTGTGAATGTGTGTTGTGTGTGTGTGTGTGCGTGTGCTTCTATCAATAAAAATGAGTGTGCAATCCAATAAGCTTTTATTTATATGTATTTATATATTGAAATGGATTACTTTACCACTATATGCACATTATAAAACATACCAAAATGTCTCTCACACACACACACACATATACACAAATCAGGAAAACAAACTCCTTTCTGGGGAATCTAGTAAAGTCTGAAGCCACATGAAAAGTTTACTTTAGACAAGGGTGTTGGGTGTAGGGTGTTGGCAAATGGAAAAGAGAAAACTCATTTACTAAGCACTAAGTTTCCATTAGAAATTGCTAGCTACATTGTATAATTTGTATACAATCAAGGAGTCGCTAATACAAATGTGGCCATGGTATTTTCACCATTTTACAAATGTGGAAACTGAGACTTGGAGTAAGTGAGTTGCTTGCCCAGAGTTTGCTAGAATGTGTGCCTTATGTAACTTAAAGAGTTATCCATGAAAATTAAAACAAGTTCCTTCTTTAAATGATACCACTCCTTGAAGTCTCAAATCTCAAAAACTCCATAGGTATGCCTTAGATCATAAAATGAGTATAAGTATAATTAAGAACTGAGGACTCATATAGACCTTGGAGATTGATCTAATCTTCCATTGTTCAGTAATTCATGAGACAGAGCAACATATTTGATGGGATATTCATCAGCACTGACTTTATAAATAAAAACGTCTCCATTAGCTGAAAAAAAGAAAGTTAAGGACAAATTTATGTTCGTATTAGTGCTGTTTTATTCCATCCATTCAGTGAAAATTTATTGAAACTCTACTATGAACTAGGAAGTATGCCAGTAATGGCTCCATACTATTTCCACTAATTTAACTAAAAAGCACATAATAAGCAATCAATAAATATTTATTCATGAATAAATAAACTGTCATGAGGGTACAAACAGATTACACTCTGGTACTTCATTTAGCACCCCTTTTTTGGAGACTACTTCATGTAAGATTGGTCTCTTTACACTCTGTCCATGTGGGCTCGGTTTCTGAAGCTTCATGAGGTCTTTATAAAATGTCAGTTTTACCACTAAGGCAATTAAATAAATAGCCCAGACTTTTGGTGAGGACATTAAATTGTAAACAACACATTCACACATAGGTGCATGTTCCCACTCCCAAACAACAGTCTGCTAAACAAACTGATACCTCATTTACCTTTTCATCTGAATACATTGATTTTAATTCCTTATATTTCTCCCTCAATTTAATTTATACCTCAGTGGTCTAAGGCCAGTTCTGGGAAAATATACTGAAGCCATCTCGTTACTGCAAATAAGGAAGCAATTATCCTCCTTTACGTTGAGTTAATATAAATGTTTGTGACTTGAAAACAACCAAAGAATAATGGAACTACAGGGCAATTGATTCAGTGTCTAATTACTGACAGGAAAAACACCTCCACATTAATTGTGCCAAAATTAACATTTCTGTCCTTGGTTTCCATATTCCAAAATCCACTTGACCATTAGGAAATTATTAGAAGCATATTTCTCAGCTAATTAATTCTAGAAGAAACCATAGAAGCTAAGATGCTCATAAATAGACATTTCACAGTCTAAATACAAACCTCTTTTTTTTTTTTTTTTTTTACAAACTCCAATGTAGGAGTATAGGACTATTTGGGTTTTACGCATATTCTTGGACCTCTTTGAGTCTCAATTACTTCATTTGCGGATCAGAGTTAGTATCTACTGCTATTGCTCAGTTGTATTTCAAGGATCAAAAAAGACAATGTATATGAAAAACTATACTACATTATAATAGGAAATTCAGTTATTTTTTTTTACTGATGATGTAAATTATATTCTTATTCCTTCAATGTTTCTTCTTTACTGTCTGTCAGAGACCCTCATGTCAAAGGAAGCAAGTATGAAATTATAGGTGGGCAATTAGTCAATGAGAAAGAAATATATCACTTCCAAACTTACAATCTTTCAGCTGTAACCATGTTTTTCAAAGAGTCTAACACTTTGGAAAAGCGGAAGATCCATTCACAATTGCTTTAATATGTCGACTAATGCAATGCCGTGTCATGAAATGTGCACCCTAGGTCTTGAGATACAACTTTCAAACAACTAGCACAATTTGTTCACATGTAGAATTAGAATGACCTGTATTTTTAGTGTTATAATCCAGGGGGAAATTTTCTAATATGAGCAACTCTAGAAATAGTAGTAATTAGGACTGAGCACTGGAACAGGAGATGGGAGACTCAGGTTCTATTCCCGATCTGATATTCACCAGAGGGTGTCTTTAGGTAACTTAGTTAACCTTTTCAAGGCACAATTTTCTCATCTGTGATAGAGGAACCAAACCAGACATTCTTGGAGTGCATGATTTTATTAACCTTAATTCTGTAATGTAAATTCTGTAACTTTTTTTTTTTTTTTTTAAGAGAGGTTGCCTGAAAATAGCCTGGTTTCTATACATACTCTGGAAAGAAATCTGCTGTGCGTTGTATCTGTAATATATTCCTGACATAAAAACCAACAATTGTGCCTCCAAAGCTTTGTATTTAACAAGCCAGCTTAGATGACCCAAATGCCTAAGGGAGTCTCCATGGTTTGTTCACAGACTGGATCCCCATCCCCTCACATGCACTTCACATCTACCTTCTATTTTCCCAAACATCTCCTAATCCCCCATGGCCTGGCCTCCCTCTGCTTCTATTATCTCTGGGATTCCTTCTTCCATGGACCTGCAGATTTTCCTTTTCCAAGCTTTATTTCAGTTCCAACTCCTCCTCACTCCATCCCTAGCTGCTCATTTGGTCCCCACAGGAGACCCATAGATGCCCTGGGGCCTTCCCAAAGGAAGCGCCTTCTGAGGTAGACAGATACCGTGTCATCTACACTTCCAGGCGAGGATTAAATCACTTCCTGTGGGTAGGAGACAGCACTCACAGAGCCAAGTTCAGTAGCCAAATAAAAGAGAAAAACTTTATCCCACAATGCAGAGAGAGCCCTGGCCAGATATCTTTCAAGGATCTGCCTTCAGACACCATGACGCTAGTCCATGCATGATAGAGGCTGGTATCCCCATCCCACTGCTTTGTTCCACGTAGTAGAACATGAGTGAGGGGGAACTGCGTGATGGCAATGCGCGAGTGAGAGACACCAGCACTCAGATCCTGGCTGCTTCACTTCATCGCTGTGTGTCCCCACATTTAGCTCTCTGAGCTCCAGTTCTCTGATTTAAGACATAAGGATAATAATCCTTTCTTGGTACTACCTCAACACATTAATGCTAGTTCTAGGGTAGTTTTCAGGATTAAAGATAATGTATGGACACGGTCTGTCACATAAAGGAGGACTGGAATTGATTCTTCTATTTATTATTATTATTGTTGTTGTTGTTAATCTCCTCTGAGGTTGGTAGAAGCCAAATGCTTTTTTTTCCTTCTTCTTCTTTCTGTTGGAGAAAAGTAGGCCACAGAACATTACAAATAACTTGGCCATGGACAGTAGGATAGTGGTGCTGCCTAGAACAGCACAGAATTTCCTCAAAGCAGGTTCTGCATATCTACCAATACTTGGTAGGTGTGGAAATGTCCTCATTTAGTCTCTCTAAAACTTGGGAATCTAGTCTCTATTTTTTCCTTGTTGTTCACCAGAGGACTTTGCGCACTGTGACTCTATAAAGGGAGGAAAAATTTGTCAGCTCATCTCTGTTGGCAGGTTTGTGGGACTACTTTGAGCAGACTACTTCGCCATGCTGCCCAGAAAAGGGAAAAGCCTCCAGCTACTATTTTGGTATATGCAATGCAGAAATGTGATTTTGTACTTCCCACTGATGCCAAAGTTTATAGAGAAGGAAATAAGCTAGCTATATTTCCCAGAGAGAAGATCAAATGAGTTATATAATTTTCACACAGATCATGAGCTAGAACAGAAGTCGTGTGACTTCAGGTTTGCTACAATGAAGAATCTGGGGACGCTTTCCAGTGGGAAGAAAACAAAACTCAGATTAATGTTTTATCAGGACACCAGAATGTCTGGGCATAGTGTTCAGACTGACCGAACTAGGCTATCTGTGCTCAAAGGCTTTTGGAAGTTCTCCAGGTCAGATGGCAACCAAGAAACAAGGAACACACTGGAACACACTGTCTGGTTAACAACCCTACAGTAATTAACCTGCGTTAACAAAATCCCAAGACATACCCATTGTAAAGTACAACGTTCAAACTAGTGAACACCTTCTGTAAAATTTCAAGTTTGTTGTGTTTAAAATATTCTGGGTCTGGAATGCTTCAAATACTGCTATTTGATGCTTAATGGCGAGAGATGATATTCTCTCAGGACCTGAGTTTGTGCCTGCCTATGAGTGCAGGTGTGTGTGTGTGTGTAAAAACAAGAATTTCAAACCATCTGTCTCTGTAATCCTATAAAAATATCCTTGCATATTGGTCAAACACAGCTCTTCAACCTCCATAAAAAGAATATTAGATTAGTAATGAAAATGTAGGACATAAAACAGAACATTTAAATGAAAAGACGCTCTTTCCTATTTATTCATTAAGAACGTATGCGTTTTTGGCTTAAAAGGTATTTGTCATTTGTTTGCATTACCTACTGACTTGATATGAACTCATGTCTTTGAACAGGATGACTAATGAGAACAAAATGGTGAGTCTGAGCACAGGTACAACCGTTATGATGCCTTGTATAAAGGGAATGCATTAGGCACACAGACAGTCAACCTTATCACATGTAATGTTGGGTGATTAAGCTTGCAAGACCTTTTACTAAGTCTGGGTGTGCTGTTGGCTGCAATTGCCACCGTAAGTGATACAACCATCAGTTGGAGAGTGCTTTGGAACTTTAAAGGCAGAAGAAACCTTTTCTTCTGTGGAACATTCCTTTTTAACCTGCTTTTCTGTCCAACCTGATAAGACCTTGGATGGGCCTGTTGGAGAGTTCCTTTCGAGTTGAACAATGCAAAACCGAATTAACAAACTTGGTCACAGAGCGAGGTACCATGCTGGAAATCATCATGTGTTTTTGTCAATCACTGTGTAATATTCATATATTTAATTACTGTCAGCCATAAACCCCTTCATCGGCAGACAACTGGCAGCATAAACCAAAGATGTAAGAGAAATGAATTCTATCCATTAATTTAATGTTTGCTTGACATTGAGTTTGGTGGTGAACTGGGACGAGATTACTCACAGTTAGTGGCTGAACCACTTAACCCAGTGCCCACATGGATGTCATCTCCACCCGCTGACATCCTGCACCTGGGCTGCCAGGGTCTCCACTCTTTCTCTGGACCTGGTCATGGGGACTCGTTGAAGAGACCCTAGCCGCTAAGTAGTGAGTCTGTACGGGGAGTGGACCCTGTCCACCAACCCTTTGTGTCTAGAGGCATCCTGTGAAGGACGAACTCAGCTGAGGAGGACGGTCTGGTGTCAGGCAAAACTGTCATCTTTGCTGATGTGCCCTTACTGGAAACCACATATTCCTATGTTTACCAGTGCGAGACCATAGGCAGTAACTTTGCCCCTGTGAATATTCTTTCAGCGTGTACAGAGAGACAGTGGGTGGGGTGGTCAGGAGCACATGCTCTGAATCCACACCAGGCTCTAGCTCTGACCTGGCTTTGTAAACCCCAGGCAAGTTGTTCAATTTCCATGAGCTTCTGTTTCTTTTTCTCTGAAACATAGATAATAATGGCGTCTTTCTTAATGAGAACCTTTGAATATTGAACGAGATGGTGCAGGTAAAGCATTTAGCTTCCTTTATTCTTAGTAGCTATTAAGTGTTTCATAATTGGTTGCCATTGTTACTGTACAAACTGTAAATAGCACTCTGTTGGTTACTTTCCATTCCTGTCCATTAAAATTGGTCCATTTCAGGAATGCCCTGGAACCCAAACCAGCTCTAGAAATTGGGGAGGAGGTGGGGGCCTAAATTACTGTCTGAAGTAACAGAGAAACAGTTGAGATATGCGCTTTGGGCTTATATGTGATGGAAGATTCACTGATGTTTCACTTTTCCATTTTAATTACTAAGGTCTTGGGAAGCTATGTTGTAAAACAAAGTATCATTATTCTAGAGCATTTTACTGACGTCTTAATTCCTGCTATTTATTCATCCTCCAAAGGAGATAGAAAGCTCATTCTCACTGGCTTCGAAATGAGTCATTCCAAAGAAGCTTGGTAGTGCATCCTGTCAACCCCTTAAATAATTGGTGTACTAATGTCTTCTCCAATTTTCTAGAGGCTCTTCAGTGGCTCATCATGCATTGAAGTTTCAGGGAGATAATTTGCAATCCGATTTTTGTGGCTCTCACTTTGTGTTATCCCCAGGATATAATGTCATTAATGCTCATTCAAACTCCATGCATAGTCTTCAAGTAATTATTCTATAGCTTGCTCTGCTAAGGAATTTGTAGAGGGTTATCTGAATGGATCAAAGGGAATGTAATGATTTGGGACTATTTCTACTCATGGAAAAGAAATGACATTTGTGAGATGTTTGTTCCTAGAGATACATTTCAAATGCATTATGAGGCATTTTTACTTATAAAATTTTAGATTAAGGGATATTTATGTACCCCTGTGAAAGGTCCTTCAAAAGTGCACACATAGACTCTTTAAAGGCATATCTTTAATTCTCTGGTTTGCATCCTCTTTCATAAAAGTATTTGCTTTGAAGCCATACAACTACAATCCTTATGTGGTCAGCTTCTAGCTGACCTCAGGTGTGCGCCGTCTTGGAGGTGGAACCCAGACATGAACTGATTCCTCCCAGAGCACATAAGGGGTCCAGACATGGATGAAAGTGCTTTAGTATAAAACCACAGTGGCTTAGCAATGCGACAAGTGGCCTGACATGATTTAGCTTAAAGTCAGGTATCCTATTTTCTTTCTATTTATTTTCCCTTTTCATCATGGAATCTTCTGCTGCTCACATTTTTCCGGAGGAAACTATTATCTTTCAACAACATTATCTAAACCATGACCTCAAAATCCCTTGTGAAAGAGAAAGAGCAAAAACAAATCTATCAATTAATTACTTTAAATAAACAGGATACTTCTTTTTTTTTTCTTTTTTTCTTTTTCTTATGGGTCATGGATGAAGGAGTCACCCATCATTTTTCTGAGACTTATGCAAGTCACATACATCTTTCTTAAAACTGAAACCATTTTAGAATTTGGGACACCTAAGAGAAATTTGGAAATATTCTGTCCTCTACAAGAACAATCTGACAACGTCCCTTCCCCCAAGTTTCAAGGCAGTGGCTATTCCTCAATATAGATAAGCCTCACCATCATCAAATACAGAATCTACTATCTGTACTTGGAAGTGCTAAACCTCCATATTTGCCTGAAAAGACAACCAATGAAAGATATTTATAATTCAGCAACACTCTGATGCTCTCTATTGCAATCCACGGTTTAATTACAGAATGTAATTTTATGACTAAAACCATCTAATTTCTCCAAACCTATCCAATGTATCTCTTTTCTACCTATGACTTAAGAAACCTCTTGCCTAAAAAATGTCTTCCTAATGCAATGGACCACGGTGCATGGAATCACTGTACCTGTCAATCTTTTTAACCCTCCCATAAATTGTTCCTTTCTTAAATACTGCATTTTGGTAAGTTAGAGGTTTATTATTATTACATCTGCATGTTAATTGCTTATCTGTATATTGCTCAGCACAAAGTAAATGTACATGTAGAAATCATGCAAAAGGAGATGGTGTCACATATTTGAAAAATACACACACACACATATATATATATACACACGTATACACATGTATAATTTTTGTTAGCCATGGAAAAGGGCCAATAGACTGATGCCTAGAGATGCAGACCCAATTTTAGAAGCAGATGTGAGCACCATAGTAATTATAATAGGGGAACGTTGTTTCTTTTTTAATAAAACAGTAATTCTAATGCTTTATAAACATCCCCAGAGCTCGTACATTCTGAGCATGGCTGTGTGCATTTGAATTCTTACCAAAAGCTCACAGAGTTCTAGATACCGACTCATAGGCTGAAAACACAAATCCCCAAATACCGGCATCCCCAAATATGGCCCCCGTGGGTCACGGACGCTGTGCACACCGGCAGAACGGGAGGGCCAGGGAACTAGCCCCACACTCACTCACACAGGTATCTCTTCCCCGCAGGCCACCCAGCAGCGACACCACCAGTGACAGTCACCCCTGGCCGGCAGACACTCACAGGCACACTCGGGGGAGCTCTGGGGAAACCTAGGGAAAGGGGGAGGGTTGGGCATCTAGGGCAGCGGCGCGCGCCCGGGCACAGTCTCCGCGTCTCCAGCACCGTCCAGGACCCAAATTCGCTCCGGAGCTGCCTGCAAGATCTGCATTATGCCAAAGAGCTGGACTAACTCACCTCCACGAAATAAAAACAGGGCAAGAGGGTCACGCTGTCCTTGATCACTTTGCCCTTTGGCCTCTCCTTCGCCGACATCCCGGCCGCCTGCCCGAGTCCGGGTCCTCCCCCGGGCGAGGTGTGCACCGCGCAGCCGAGGCGAGCTGCCTTCTCCAGCCGCAAGCGCCCGGCGCCACTGATGTCACATTCCCCGCGGGCACCGCCGGAGCCAGCGCGTTGCATGCAGCGCCCCCGCCTCTCCCCGCCCCACTTTGCAGCAACCCGGCGGCTCCCTGAACTGGCAGGTCCCTTTTCTCCCCCCACACCGGCCCCCCCGCTCCCGGTTTCGCTCCACCGAGACGCGTCCAGCTCCCTCCTGCAAGCTGTTGCTGCAATGGCTTCCCCTCCCTGCCACCCTCCCTCTGTTCTCTACCGCCCTTGCCAGGCTCCGCGCTGTCGGAGCTTGACGTCAAGAATCGAAAAAGGGGGGACGACGCACCCCTGGATATTGCAGCAGCGAGGCTGAGGAGCTAAGACATCCACGTCCCCACCCCCCCAGCCTCCTGGGCCGCTGGAGGCGCTTACTTATGGGTTGCTGGAGAGCGGAAGCCCAGCTCCTGCGCATTGACCCACAGAATGAACACACTGACCTCTACCTGCGTGAAATTAAAAACTTGGATCCCATACTGAAAAGTAGGCCTGGTGGGAACTTACTGAGAGCTGGCTGCTATCCAGGAAAGAAGGCCGCTTCTGAGGGAGGATTCTCTGCCTAGGAGACCCCCTGGCTCCCTACAACACCTTCCTGCTGATAAACACCATCACCTGTCTGGGAATGGTGAGGGTTCCCTGCATCAAGGGGGCCCGATGTGTGGGCATCCTCACTGAGCCCAAAGGCCAGGGCATGTTCTAAGCGCGTCATCACACCTCCAGAACAAAGCCAACATCACAGTGTTAACTGTAATAGGAGGCACCTCTTCAGCCATTAACAATCTAGAGTAAGTCCTCCACCTTGCTGGCAGTGAACTTGGCTGGTCTCAACTGTATGATTATTCTGACAACCTAGCAAGGTCAAGTGATACAGAGGAGAAAAACACCCAGCAAATATAAAACACTGTACATACTGTATTAGACTAGGAAAGATTACCCACTTCCATGATCACGTGCCCCAATCTCTTCAAGGTCTCCATTTCAAGCATCTGACTGCCAACACGGACATTCTCACTCCAATTCCAGTTCCCTCATGACCTCATCTAAACAATGACCTCTCAAATGCCTCTGCCTCCAAATATCATCACCTTGGAGGTTAGGATTTCAGCCTAAGAGTTTTGAGGGGACACAGAAATTCAGTCCACAGAATACTCCAATAGATCTGGCAGCATGGAGAAAATCTGATCCACCAATGTCCACATTTCACAGGCAGTAGCACCTTATGCCCTCATTTTCTAGGGTTCCAGAGCCCAACTGCACGAACCTTCATTTCTACCTCCCTATGTATCACACCTAGGGAGCAAAATCCCAGTCCGAATTAAACGACATTCTCTGCCCTCGCCAGAACAACTGCGGGTGGGTAGAGAAAAACACACAACCATGTGGTGTTGTCTCACATTAGACTGATGACCACAAACTTCAAACAGGCCCCACTACCCCACAATCCTAGTATTTTTCCATAGTCTATTCACTTTCTCACTCTCTGGGGACCAACTCACACTTTCTTTTTTCTTCAAATCTTGTCACTCTCAGCTAATGACATCAACTCATTTCACCCAGAGAGTGGAAGTAATCAGAAGAGGACCATGTTACCTTCCAAAGCTGACTACTTGACCCCATCCCTTACCCTCCACAACTACCACCTTCTCTTTCTTGGACTGGCACGATAGCCTCCTGACTATTCTACCAGCTTCCATTCGTGTTCACCCTGTAACCTAGAAACCATTTCCTATGCAGGAGGAGCCAGAATGATCTTCTGAAAAGTAAACCCAATTGTGTCACTCCTCTACCCAAACCCTCCAAGAGCTGTCCATCACAGGAGAAAATCTAATCTCACTATATCTTCCTTAATGCCCTACCCCAGGGCTCTGCCTTATTTTTTGCTCTATGTCTTAATGATTTGGAAGCCCCTCAGGGACTTTGCACTTAACTGTTTCTTTGTCCGGGAATGCTCGTCTGTCAACATTGCATGGCTTAACCTCTTAACTCATACCTTTGCCCAAATTTAAACTTTTCAGGACCACTCACTCCACCTAGATAGCATTAATCACCTCAGGCCTCTGATTATTCTTACAAATTATTTTGTTTTTCTATATAGAACTTGTCACTATCTGATAGTTTATCAAGTATTTACTGGTCAATTTTTCATTGACTTTTATTGACTTTACATCCCATTAGAATATAAGCTCTAAAAGGTCGGTTAGTCTTACCTAGTAACTGGAATTGTGCCTGGCAAATAGGCGTTCAGTAAATATTTGTTGAAGAAATGAATGAATCAATTGAATTAAATGATGGAGGTGGGTGGGAGTATGGGTAGAAAGAAAGAAACAATGCATATAAAACCATGTAATGTACTTTCTTCCACATACTAAATGTTCAATAATTGTTAGTCAATTCTGTTTATCAGTCATCATGCTATTAATCAGCAGTTATATTTCTTATCACTACGGAAGTTCTCCTGTGGGGGTTTCCTTTTTTCAACTCTCTTAGTACCTCAACAGAATTTGCAATTCTTGATAGTGGTTAAAAAATAAGAAGATTTCTGAATTTGTCATCCAGGAAACTCAGCCTTTCTGTATGAAGGGGAGGTAAAACAGAAGACTAAAACAGCAGCTCCCTAATGTCATTAGCCAAGAGCTGGACACCTGTGATAAACTGTCATGCTGACCACACCTCAGTAATTCAAGAAATTATGGAAATATTAGAAAGGTAGTTTCCTTTTCTCTCTAGGTGGTCTGACCAGCGCGACCTGACCCTGTAGTCCGGGATTGGGAAATGCTTCAGAATTCTAAGCGAGTTCCTATTGTAAATCCTTTATCCCTCCCTTGACCAGATTCTTTTCTTCTCTCCCACCTCTTTTAAAATATTTTCTTTCTCTTCTAAAACCATTTCACAAAACAATACAGCTACCTTTTTCAATCCCCCAAATACTAAACATAATAATAATTTTACATTGGAGTAACAGCGTGATGTATTTTACCTACTCTAACTTTTGATGTTTAAAACAATGCAATGAACAGGGCAAATTATTTCCCACTTTCAAAGAATAATCTTATAAACGCTATTCAGAGGTGGAAAACATTAAGAAATAAAAGACTGAACCAGAAGAGAATGAGATTTGGAGTCAGAGACCAGAGCTCAAGCCCAGGATTTATATTTGAAATCTGCTTTCAAGCAAGTCACTCCACATTTCAGTTTCTTCTTTAAAAAAAAAAAAAAAAAAAGATTTTATTTATTTACTTGAGAGAGAGGGTGAGCAAGCAGGAGCAGTGGGGGGGAGGGTGGGGCAGAAGGAGAGGGAGAAGCAGACCAAGGGGGATCAAGGAGGCTGGATCCCAGGACTCCAGAATTGTAACCTCATGACCTGAGCTGAAGGTAGACACTTAACCCACTGAGCCACGTGGGTGCCCCCAACATTTCAGTTTCTTAACACATAAAATGACAGACATATTGGTGCCATATGACAGCCCCACTTGGGAGCTGGAATGTGACAATATATGTGAAAACACTTGGAATGTTATCAGATTGGTCCATCCATTCATCTGTCCATCCATTCAACCTACAAATATTGGTTGACCCCCCCCCCCCACTATGTAGAAGGCACTTTTCTTACTGGATATTCGTTGGATAAAATAATAGATATGGTTCCTGCCCTCACAGAAATCAGAGTCTAATGCAGGTGGAAGGGAAGTGGTACAGGACAATAAATTAATCACAACAATAGGAAGCACTTACATGATATTCACTACAGATGAGTCACTGTTAGAAATGTTTTGCACCAGTTAACCTCACTTAAATCTTACAACATCTTTAAGAACTGCATAGCACTGGGTTGCATTTTTCCGTTATAGGACCTGAGACTCAGAGAGGTTACTTATTGTGCACAAAGGCAAATAATTCCAAGTAGCTGAGATTTTGAACCCATATGTGTATGTGTGTGTGTATATATATATATATATACACATACATATATACACATACATATATATACATATATATGTATGTATATATATATATTTTTTTTTTCAGGCTCCATACCCAGTGTGGAGCCCAATGCAGGGTGTGAACTCACGACCCTGAAGTCAAGCCCTGAGCTTATGGGGCGCCTGGGTGGCTCAGTTGGTTAAGCCGCTGCCTTCGGCTCAGGTCATGATCTCAGGGTCCTGGGATTGAGCCTCGCATCGGGCTCTCTGCTCAGCAGGGAGCCTGCTTCCTCCTCTCTCTCTGCCTGCCTCTCTGCCTACTTGTGATCTCTCTCTCTGTATCAAATAAATACATAAAATCTTTAAAAAAAAAAAAAAAGACCTGAGCTTAGATCAAGAGTCTGATGCCCAACCCACTGAGGCACCCAGGGGCCCCTCCAAGCTCTATGATCTTAAGGGCTATGATACACACTGCCTCTAGTAACAAACATATAATTACCTCTTGTGGTGTACACTAATAAGGAAACAATTAGGATGCAGTTGTAATTACTATGGAGAAACTTCTTAAGTGTGGTGGCCAATGAAGACTTTGGGAAGGGCTGGCCTCTGGGCCACTTCCAGCTTTGAGGCTACTAGAGGACATTCCTGAACTGAAAAATGCTCCATCCCACACTGACCCTGTAAATCCGTGATTGTACCAAGGGCAAAACTTATATGTTGAATGTTGCTTCAGGTTTGCTGGTTGCAGCCTCTCATAATAATGGCAGCATTAAAAACAATTTAATGTGTCTTGAAGAACTTGAATATTTTTCAGTGGAAATCCTGTTCCAGTGCATTCAAATGAAAAACAGCACCCACTGAAAATACAGCACTCTGACATTTCCCAAGACAGAGCACTTCACAGCACAAATAACCTGAAAAAATATGCCTGAAAATGCATTTGACATGATCGTTAATACTGTCAGACTCTTGAGATAAGAAAGAGGTCGTTTTCCTATATGTTGGTTTGGGGTGCTCACAGCCAAATACAAACTCTTTCTTGGCTTTTTGGCAATGATGCATCCTTGGGATATTTGGCATTTATCTTTAAGGTTGAAAAAAGTGTATTTAATTTAGTAATGTATTTCTCAGACATCAGTCCACTTCACATTAGTTTGGGGAGGCAATGTAAGATTTTTTTTTTTAAGATTTTATTTATTTATTTGACAGAGAGAGATCACAAGTAGGCAGAGAGTCAGGCAGAGAGAAGGAGGAAGCAGGATCCCTGCTGAGCAAGGAGCCTGTGGGATTCGATGTGGGATTCGATCCCAGGACCCTAAGATCAGGGCCTGAGCCAGAGGCAGAGGCTTTAACCCACTGAGCCACCCAGGCACCCCTGCAGTGTAAGATTTTATTTCATTTTCCTAAAAGAAAGAGGTTTAAAAGGACTGAATGTGTGAAGGAAAACAGTAGTGAAATGAGGAAAGTCCTGGCAGATAGGAGAGTGATGTTCTAATTCTGGCCTTGTCATGGACTGAGGAGACTATTTTACCTCAGGAACTCGGTTACTTCATCTAAAAATGGAGTTCAAATGGTAAAAATGAACGTCTGTTGTTTTTGTTTGTCCAAGACCCATTGTTCCTTCTTGTGATGTTGTCTTGAATTTTCCTAATGAACTGTCTACTCCTACAGTCAAAGCTATACTGAAGGTGTTCAGTCCTCTCCAAGCCAACAGGGGGAGTGGGGATGGGGATCGAAGTAAAAATGAAGGGAATCAATTCCCCAGGAAGTTGAATTTTGAAGGGAGTAATACAGACTTGGAAAACTCTGGGAGCTGATTCATGGCAGGTGCAGAGAGAACAGCAATTAAAGTTGGTCTCTCAATTCTCAGAACTGTCCTGTTCCTTTCCTTTCAGAAGTCTGGTTTTCTTCTTTCTTTTGTCCTTTGCAAATTCCCATATCCTTTCAATTAAATTGTTGTCTCTGTCTCTCTTTGTCTCTGTCTCTGTCTCTCTCCCTTTATGCCTCACCCTTTCTCTTATAAATTTAGCCAGAGTCCACTTTGGTGGCTGCAACCAAAAACCCCAAATGAATACAAATACACCTATTCACTAAAGGATTAACTTAAGACCTTTTTTAAAAAACCTGACACCTAACAGTATTCTCTGGCAGGAGATACTTTTTTAAATAGAATTTTACATTTTCCTGCCATCAGTGACTTTTGCCCACCATGGCCCGCTGTGATTCCTCATGAGGGCATGGACAAAGGTGGCTTACACAAGTTCTAGTGAGCCCCATTCCCCCAGGAACATGCCTTTGCTCTGAGAGTAGTGGGTATCCTAAGAAAGCCCATAACAGAAGGAACCAAACAAAAAGTGGCATTGAGGAGTTTTGCTGTGGGTAGGCATTGATATACTAATGTGTTGAGAATGGGTTACAACTGCCCCACAAAATATTTACCTCTTCAGGGGGTTTGTGCGAGAGACCTTCAGTGCAGGTTGCTTCTGTTTGCAAGCATTCTGGTGGGGGTAGATCATCATATGATAGCAAACCCAAAGGGCTGAGAGCCAAAGGAACAGAGGAGGAGCATCAGAAACTGGTGTTTTACCCCAATGCACTGAACAGAGCCAGAAAGGAGCCCCACCACCTGGAAACCCACTGGACATAACCCCCCAGCCAATCAGCTGCAGAACGTTACTACCCAAGGGGCACCAGGCACTACCCCAGGTGTGTTGGGGGTGGTGAGAGAGTGGACAGACCCAGTGGCTTCCTCGTGGATACAGATAAAAGCAGTGACTAAATCCTCCGTCTTCTATGTGTTAATTTTGTCCATGGGTGACCAATGTCCCTTGTATGGGGGTACAAATGCCCTAAAAACACATGCACATTTTGGAAATAAGAGCAAGATTTTTGTTTTGGGAATTTGTTATAAAGATCTTAATTGGATTTGAAAACATCCAATTAACACAAGAAATTTAAACATGAATTTGGTCCATGAAAGCAGAGCTGTTGGATTATTTCAGTGTCATTTCAAGGGTTGTTCTATTTTCAATGATTGGGAAACAATGATTTTAGAATTTTATTAGCTACTTGTGCAAAGAGTTTTTTTCTACCGTAGCTATCACAAAGTTAGATCAAAATTTTTAATTTTACATAGCCATTCTCTGTACAAAATCATATTTATGACAGTAAGCTTGAGTTTCTCGTTAAAAAATAGAATAGATTTTATTTGGAAGTCTTATATTTAACATATTTCCCTAAAATTTGATTTGTCTTCATGCTTATATACTGTAAAAATAAAATTAATTTTTCCCACCATTTCATATAGTTGCCCTTAATTTTCTTTTATTTTACCCTAGTGTGCTGTATTAATACACTATTTAATGTGTGAAAAGGTTGAGAAATACATGAATACAAATTGACACTTCCTTTTCTTTCAGGGTCACATTGGGCAAATGGTTCTCTACTGTCTTACAGGTAAGTAACAAGCAACAACTAATTAAAGTATAAGATGGACCCAACAACTAAGTCTAAAAATTTCCCTTGCCATCATCTTGTATTTATTCATGCTTTTCATCCCTTATATTTAGTCTCCAAATCCTTTTGAATTTCCAGTAAAATTTGGCTGTTTCATATTTGTGTCTCCTCTGTTGCCACTGGCATCAATGAATACCTGGTTCCCTCCAAAAGTTTGCTGTGTCCTCCGAGCTCATTTTGGCACACAATACCACTCTAAATAAGGGCCCCACTGGACACCACTTGTTTCTGTTAAACAGCCTCGTTTTCCTCTCTGCAGACTGCGTCCTTTCCTGTGATGAGCTTGGTTGAGCCATCCTTGGATCATGTTCATTCTGCCTCTGAGCCTGCTCACATGCTCTTCCCTTATCCTGGAACACACACACACCTCACATCTTGGAGTTTTACTCATGCTACTCCATGCTTTTGGTGACCTCTGTCTGAACAGCAGTACACATTTTGCAGTGCACAATGTAGCACTTGATTATGACCTCAATTATTACGTTTTATTTAGTATATTGTGATCTTGCATTCCCACCTGTAGGAGGGAATAGGGGGAATGACACATGTCATTTCTCTGCTAGTCATCCCCTCCATTACATTTCTGCTCTCACCATTTTGTTCCAGTCTTCACTGTCTCTATGATATTATAATAGCCTCTGGCTTCATTACTTCATTTTATGATCAGTTCTTCATTTTACAGCAAGATAACTCCCCCAAAACACAATTTTGATGATGTCACTTATTTGCTAAAAAATGCTCCATGGTTTTCTCCAGTCTCTCACTTGGCATGTAAGGGTCCTTGTTCTGGTCTCCACTAATCTTTCTGTCTTATCTCTCATTGTCCCTTGTATGGACCCTACGCACAACCCTTAGTATAGTATTTCATACATTTCAAGAGTTCAGTGAATACTTACTGAATAACTAAATTATAACCATAATTTTAATTAATTAACCATAATTTCTTTTCTCTCCTATAGTAGTTGGTATAACCCTGGAACAATAAAGATTCTGAGTAAATACTTTGATTAACTTGGGGTTTCATGATTTGATCCTGTTAGGTTCAGCTCTCTCTCTCTCTCTCCTTTCTCTTATCTCTCTCAACACTTTGAGCACATTGACAATTTTTTTAAATTTTTTTATTAATATATAATGTATTACTTGTCCCAGGGTACATGTCTGTGAATCATCAGGCTTACACATTTCACAGCACTCACCATAGCACATACCCTCCCCAATGTCCATAACCCAGCCACCCTATCCCTACCCACCCCCCATGCGCCAGTCACCCTCAGTTTGTTTCGTGAGTTTAGGAGTCTCTTATGGTTTGTCTCCTTCCTGATTCCATCTTGTTTCGTTTCCTTCCCCCACTGCCCATGACCTCCCACCCTGCCTCTCAAATTCTTCATATCAGAGAGATCATATGATAATTGTCTTTCTCTGACTGATTTATTTTGCTTAGCATAATACCCTCTAGTTCCATCCATGTCATTGCAAAATGGCAAGATTTCGTTTCTCTTTATGGCTGTATAGTATTCCATTGTGTGTGCGTGTGTATATATATATATATATATATGTGTATATATATATATATATATATATATCTTCTTCTTTATCCATTCATCTATTGATGGACATCAGGTTCTTTCCATAGTTTGGCTATTGTGGACATTGCTGCTATAAACATTCGGGTGCACATGTCCCTTTGGATCACTACATTTGTATCTTTAGGGTAAATACGTTGCTGAGTCATAGGGTAGCTCTATTTTCAACTTTTTGAGGAACCTCCATACTGTTTTCCAGAGTGGCTGTACCAGCTTGCATTCCCACCAACAGTGTAGGAGGGTTCCCCTTTCTCGGCATCCTTGTCAACATCTGTTGTTTCCTGACTTGCTAATTTTAGCCATTCTGACTGGTGTGAGGTGGTATCTCACTGTGGTTTTGATTTGTATTTCTCTGATGCTGAGTGATGTTGAGCACTTTTTCATGGAGCACATGGACAGTTTTCACAAAAATTGTGAGAGGCCTCTGACACACAGATAATCTATTTTAATTAGTCCAGAGTGACTCCTGTTCTCTTGATCCTTCTGCAATTACCCATTGATTACATAGAGTTTTTATATTAATTAGTCCAACATGAGAATTTTGAGCCTCTCTGTGGAGCTGCAGAAAAATGTGCTCCATTAAAGCAGCTCTCCATTTTCTTTTTTTTTTTTTTAAGATTTTATTTATTTATTTGAGAGACAGAGAAAGCGAGAGAGAGCATGAGCGGAGAGAGGGTTAGAGGAAGAAGCAGACTCCCCATGGAGCTGGGAGCCTGATGTGGAACTCAATCCCAGAACTCAAGGATCATGACCTGAGCCGAAGACAGTTGCTCAACCAACTGAGCTACCCAGGCTTCCTGCTCTCCATTTTCTTTTCTTCTCTTCCCAGTGTGTGGCTAACCATGTACTCTCTTAAATACTGCATTTCAAAATCTCCTAAAGTCTACTAAAGACTCACTGCCTCTATGAAGTTTTTCAGCCTTATCCCCAGGCTCTAACAGCTCCAGATGTTTTCTAGAATCCAAATATGAATTGTTCTCTTTTTTCTCTGAGCACCTGTACACTTAGGTGCCTCTTACATATATCTTTTCACCTATCCTTGTTTTCTTGGCTGTTGAACTCCTCTGTGGACTGGGAATTATATTTTATTTGTCATACTAAACTAAAATTTCTCCTTGTTCCCTCTTAATTTGAATGTCATGATAATAACCATTATTTTTTTATAGAGGTATAATTGACATATAACATTCAATTAGTTTCAGGTATACAAAGTAATGATTCAATATTTGTATATATTGCAAAATAGTCACCATAATAATTCTAATTAACGTCCATCTCTATACATAGTTAAAATTTCTTTTTCTTGTGATGACTTTTTTTTTTAAAGATTTTATTTATTTATTAGAGAGATAGAGAAAGTGAGAGAGAGCATGAGAGAAGAGAAGGTTAGAGGGAGAAGCAGACTCCCCGTGGAACTGGGAGCCCAATGTGGGACTCGATCCTGGAACTCAAGGATCATGACCTGAGCCAAAGGCGGTTGTTCAACCAACTGAGCCACCCAGGCACCCCCTGTGATGAAGACTTTTACGATCTACTCTCTTAGCCATTTTCAAATATGCAATATTTAAAATATTCCACATTCTGTTATTAACTACAGTCATCATGCTTATGTTTTGCAACAGATTATGAGAAAAATTAGGACAGGAGTCCAAAAGATTTTAAAAGGAATTATTAAGAGACATGGAAAGAAATGTAAGATGATATAACTCAGTGGTTATGAGTTTTTGCTGCTTTGCTTTTGCTGCTTTGCTGCTGCTTTGCTTTGCTGCTATTCACACCACTTTTGTTCTTTTAGTATGTTCTGGAAACAGTTATGAAAAGAGCTAAAACAAGATATTTCTTAAAATTAAGATATTACATAACTTTAAAACAAATAGAATTACAATTTAATTTCACAGTAATATATACACTACATGAAAATTATACACTTAAAATAATTTTTACCCCTTCAGTTATACCTTTGATAAAGATTTGTTCATTGATATTTGAAAAATAGGTATATTAATCCTGGACTTTATTTTGATGTAAAATTAATACAAAGTTGATTTTACACAGATATGAAGTCACAACAGATCTTTGCAAATGTGGAGATGGTGCTTATTTAAATTCTAGAATTCTTAGCTTCATTGGTTCACCCTTTGCAATGAATTATATGTCATTGATTTATAATCTAGTAAACTATTATTTCATCAATTGTTTGTCTTTTGTAGATTCCAGGCATTGGAAACATCTGGTACTTTGGTTTACATCCATCCCTTCTTCTGAGGTATGAGCTTTTCTCCAAATTAGGCCAATATGTGGTTCCAAGAAATGGGGACATTTGCTGTCTCAGAATTCACCATAGCGGTCACATGACTAAAGTAGTCACATGACTAAAGTGGTCACATGACTATAGACGATACCCTATCTTCTAGCAATGGGGATTTGCCCAGATATGGTCATAAAACCAATAGGAACCTATCAAAGTACCATCACAGGGGCTTCCTAACTAGAGTCAGAGGGACATATGCCCTTCCTTCCCTTTTAGGTAGCAAGGCTATGCCAATGTAAGTCCCAAGCTTCCCATGGTCCTCTTTTCTCTGCATAAAATAAAATATAAAAGTCTTATAGTAGTAGAAGAGAATAAAGCCGATGTTAAGGGAGAAGAATGTATAAAAGAGAGTTTAGAGTTCCTGAATTCAATTACCACAAAGCCAGCTGCAACACAAGCTTCTCAGGGTTCAGCTACTTGAGTCAATAATGACCTCCTTTGTCAGGCACTTTTGCCCAAGTTACTTTTAAGTTCCTGTCACTTATAAACCAAAAACTTCTGTGTGATGTACATCCTATAAGACTGATGATGTTGTAAGAGTTTTTCTCTAAGAAAAAATATGAGATGTTAATAGTCAGTATCTAATTGATTTCAAGCCATAGTCCTACCATGTCATCATCCTGAAATGTATCCCAGTAGACTAAAAATTAAACCTCAACTCAAGTTGTCTACCACTGCATTTTTTGCTGCCACCCACAGTCTGTTAGAAGAGTGATGACAATCATGTCCATGAACTTCTAAACAGTGGTTCTGGACCTTCACTATTTGCAGGCATGCACATCTTGTCCATGTATGGAACTCACTGGGGTTAACTAAGGTTGACAACTTTTGGTTGGTGAACTGAGCAGATTGTGTGATGGGCCAGCCCATGTGAAATGATGCCAGAATAAAGTTAAGTGGTGTATTGGCAATTTAAAAGAATCAAGATATGCAGTGTTGGTCTAATTTGTGTTTTAGATAATTTAGCTTCTATTCAATTTAGAAAATCTAGCTCTTCCAGAAAGAGCTGCTTGCATCCCAAGAAAATGACCTCACACCTGAATAAAAGCTTCTTTTAGACAGGGCTTAATTTTCTTTTTATAAGACAAACTTCACATTCATTCTATAGACAAAGAAAGAGGTCACCTTTGGAGCGATCTCTGCTTTGAAAAGGGTTGACATAGGCAAATGTAAATTGAATAGAACCCGCTGTCCTTAGGGAAGGGTATCATACAACTTCTGTTGCCAGGAGACTACTTTTCTATTTTCTTTGGCATTTTGATAGATGAATCAGCTTTATAAAAAACTAGGGTCTTGGTGGAAGAAAAAGACATAAACTCTGATCCCAATTTCAAAAGGAAGGGGAAAAAAATTAAGGGCAACTCTCAAGGTGATCTGTGGTCTCTAAACAAGAGGTCTTCTGGTGGGAGGAGACATAAAAACTCCCAAGAGGAACCCACCGGAAAGAAAAGTATTACTGATTTCATGACCTAGATCTAAAATAATAGGACCCAAGAGTTTCTAAGGAAGAGCTAGCTCTGGGAGGATGTATAACTAAGTTTGGAAGACCCCTCTGGACTTGGCCCTGACATGGTGCTGTGCTTTGAGAACAATGAATGTTCCAGGTGGGCCATGCTGCAGACTGTGCAGGTTTCCAACACTGAGAGAACACAGCAGCCTTGGGCTACCTTCCATTGGATTATGAAGGACAAGGGTCTGGCAGCAAATGGAGCCAGATGCCACAGAAAAAGTAAGGCTTTTGATTCGCTCTTCCAGCATTCAAAGTGGACTGAACCATTCTAGCAATAGGTTAGCTCCTGGGACCCTAGAAGCCTCTTCAGCAGGGCGTGGTGAGCCACCAGCTCACAGGCCAAACCCAGCCTGCCTTTATAAGTAGTGTTACTGAAACACAACCACACACATCCTTTCTGTGCTGTCTATGCCTGCGTTGACACTACAGTGGCAGAATGGCGGAGTCAAGTAGTAGCTGTGACCAAGATTATGTAGCTCACAAAAGGTAAAATATTTACTCTCAGTTTGTTTTTAGAAAATGGTGTTGATGCCTGATATAAACAGCTTTCAGATTCCCCTTCACCCCATCTATCCTTATTCTCACTAATTCCCAATTTTAGTCTCTGCGTTTACTCTGAACCCACGTGCTTGATCTTACTGTCTCCAGGATACACCTTGACTTTTTTGGCATATATTTAATTTCTCACCAGTCACTCTCACAGCAGAGTTCATAAACAACCTTCTACCCCACTACAATATCTAGTCTTGACTCTTTAATGTCACCTCTATGGACGTGAATTCATGGAGAACAGCGAACTTGTGACATGACTTCAGACACACAGGAATAACACACATAGAACAGTCTCTAGTTTATTTTTCACAAAATATTTGATGGAAATTAAAAATATTCTGTAATATGCCATAAAATACAGTAGAGAAAATTTTAATGTTATATTTAAATTTCAGATATTTGCCTTTGTAAATATTAGTCAGAGGAAATTTTAAACTTTAAAATGTCATAAAATGGCAAAAGCCACATTATATGAGTATCTTTCATTTGTTCAATCTGTGCTGAGTTCTTTCAAGGTTACTTAAAATAGCATACAAATTAAAGTAAATTAACCAATATTTCAGAAAAAGCAGATGGGACCTTGGTCTTAATGTCGTTTGTATACTGAAACCAACTGTTGAATTGATTAGAAAAGAAAATGACTAGAGTTACTGAAAATAATGTTGTTTTCCATTGCTGAGCAGTTACTCATTGACATCAGACACAATACAATTTTAAAATTTGGGAAAAAATAAAAATTTAATAATTCAAGAAATATTTATTGAGGGATTATTCTATACAAGGTACTGCACCAGAAGGTGTAGAGATAAATGAGCACAGTTCTGTTCTAAACAAGTTTACACTATGCAAACAGAAGTTATGTGAAATCAAATACTTAGAAAACAGACACTAGCCTTCAAAATTTTTCTCAAATGTCTCTTAAAGCAATATGAAAAAAGCTTTTCCTTGTCCATTTTATGTTAGTATCTTAAATTTTAAGATATTTTAAATTAGTGAAAATGACATAATTTTAGCATGTTGGAAATATTGGTAATAGATAAATCTGTGAGATCATTTTAGAATGTGTGCAGTGAAATCTAAATGCTATTATGATTTGATGCCTACCTTCATTCACTAGTAATATAAATGAAGAAGATGCTTCCGGTAGTGGTTATTTAGGTGATTTGACTAACATTTGCTGAGAATAAGTAAAAGAGCTAGATAAAATACAGAAAATATCTTCCTAATAGCATTGAACACTCAATGAGTTAGTGAAAAATAACCAGTCTTGGACTAGTGAGGGTGATCACCACAGAGAGGTGAACTACAGTTACTGACACCAGACGCATTTGCCCAGGGAAAGGAGGCAACTCACGCTTCAGTGAAGAGGAGTAGGGTGACTGAGTGGGAACACCCCATAAACAGCTGAGAGGCAAGCTGTGCTTTGGGGCAGATTTCCAAAGGCGGGGAATTGAGCCTCAGCTCAGCAACTGCCAAGGCTGGCAATAACCCATCCCTGTTATGAGCAAACACCTCAGAGAGCTGAATTCTGGAAGCAGTATGTAAAGATTACTCTGGGACTCCCTAGGCAGCTCAGAGATTCCTTAAGCATTGATCCTGTACTGCAAGGGTCCACAGGTAATTGCAAGCAGGAGATAAAATCCTTTCTGAAGAAGATAGTATCACACAAAGTGACATCTTTATCTAAAAGATGTTTTTTCAAATAAAATTGACCATCAAATAACTTAGTATTATAAGGCATATAATAAGATAAGTTTGCATGAACCAGAATCAGCAGGGGCAATAGATAGACTGGAAAGAACTCTAGATACTAGATTTATCAGACACACACTGGGGTAAAATACTTATTTTGTTTATAGAGATTAAAGTCAAACTTAATTTTTTTTTCAAGGAATTTAAGTGAACAGACTTGAAGAGGCCCTACCTAAAAATTATGTAACTGAAACATTATACAGATAGGTTTAACAGCTGATTAGACCCTTATGAAAGCATAAGGATATAGAAAGAAATATGAGCAAAATAGTATGAAAGCCAGGAAAAAGTCAAATAGGTCTATAGGTTTCTAAGGTTCTTTCATTGTATTGAAGGAGGAAGAAAAGAGGAAAGGAAAATTTATCAGGTGAAGAAAAGCATATGAGGTGGAACAAATAAAAAGAACAGGAAAAAAAGTCATAATACATATACTACATAATTATTTATATATAATTGCAGGCCTTCAAGTTGACTGTTATTTAGTTAAAACATGAGGACCATACATCAGATTTAAAAATTAATTATGACCTATTTACAGAAGATTTTTGAAATTTTGAAAATGGAAAGTACAGAAATAATACGTCATATAAAAGCTTGCACAAAGAAACTGACATAGCTATATTAATTTACAATGGGATTAAAAGTTATCTAGGTCTTATAGGAATTAATCTAAAGTTTTTCAAGATCTCTACTGTAAAAGCTAAAAAACTTTAATGAAAGAAATTAAAGGCTTAAATAAATGGAGAGCTATACATATTTATGGAGCGGGACACTCAATATTACAAATTTGTTGATTCTCTCTGAAACCACCTATAAATTTAAGGCAGTCCCAATAAAAATTCCAAAATAGAAGAACTTGAAAATTTGATTCAAAAATTTATATGAAAAGTATTTTGCCCATCTTGAAAATGATTTGTTGTTACAGTCATTTGTTTTCTCAATTTCTTATGAGTGTATCAAAATATATTACCAAGACATAGCAAATTACCAAACTATACCTTATTCATTCAATTAGAAGCACTATGACTGCCAAGTGAAATTTAGATAAGAGTAATACGGACTCTATAAAATCAGAAATTATTTATTTTTGAGTTTGTCCATTAATGTCAGGTCAAAATTTATATGTTTGTGCCATTCAAATGCCACTCAGAGTGCTTTATTTTTTTTTAAGATTTTGTGTATTTGTTTCTTTAGTCGAGAGAGAGAGAGAGAGCATGTGCATGCACATGTGTGTGGGGGGGGGAGGAGCACCAAGAGAGGGACAAGCAGACTCTGCCTTGAGCAGGGACCCCCAGGTGGGGCTCCATCCCAAAACCCTGGATCAGGACCCAAGCCTCCAACCCTTAACCAACTGAGCCACACAGGTGCCCCGCCTCTTAGAGTACTTTAAAACTTAAAACAAATGAACATAGAAATGGACAAGAGAATTAATACACAAAAATTGGTTAATTGCTTTTATAGTCAAAAGTGATTACATTTACAGTTATGAATTTGAACAGCACATCTCTACCCAAGGAGGATAAAATGATCCTAATTCATTGAAACTAGTTGTTTAAATTTATCATATTAAATTCTAGTTTGCATTGTAGGATCTGATACACCACAGGAGTAAATGTGGGTGAAAATTATATCTGTCTTTTGTAAGGTGGAAAGAATGGCATACTTCTCATTCCCTGGAACCCTGTTGAATAGCTATGAGGTTGAGCCTGGCGTAGCCTACTGGATGATGCAAATCACGTAGACCTATTGTGTCAGCCAATACCCAGCCCAAACATCAGAAACAGCCACCCAGTTCATTGGCATCTGATCACAGACCCATGAGAGAACTCAATTCAAACTGTTGAACCACAAAGCTAACCATAAGCTAAACAAATGGTTGCCACTAAATTTTGGAACGATTCATTATGCAGCAAAAGTTATATCAGTTGGAATGATTTTGCCTGGGATTCTGGCTACAAAGTCTTTCTTTTCCCCAAGCCTGGTTTTCAGCTTCTTCTTCTTCTTCTTTTTTTTTTTTTTTTGGTTTTCAGCTTCTTAAATAAGTTCCTTTTCTGCTTAAATCAGCTAGAAATGGTTTCTGTTGCTTACTCTTAAGAACTCTGACCAATACCCTTGGGATAAGTTGGGATTTTGACATTTTAATGCATTTTTTTCATTTTCAGTAATTTATATAATCTCATGACCCTTTCTTTTACTCCAAATAGCCAATATATTATATCCCAGCTTATTTGGAGAACAGATAAAATATATTGCAGTGGACCAAAAAGGCAGTTCTTGGTACAGAAAAGAAATTTAAAATGAGTAAGAAAAAGCTTATCATCTTCCCTGTCTTCCCTACTGCCTTACCAAGCCTAAAGAGGGAAGCTGAGAAAAATTTGGAGGAAGAGAAAAAATTAGAAGTAGAGCCAGGTGAACTTCTTTATTGGTCATATCAATAAATTGGCTGAGCTCTGACCTCTCACACCTAGACTGGCATTCATGAGGTGGTAGGTTAATAAAAACTCACATGGTTCAGTGATCTGGGAGCAGAAGGTACCTGCAAAGCTCAGAGTGGTATTAAAATTTCAGCATTCTAATTGTCAAATTAGAGCATGAAAAGTGTGCATGAGAAGGATCTAAAGAAGTGGGTCTTACAGAGCCTCATACAGTCACCCAGCAATGACCAGTCTGTCATGTTACTGAGACACATGGGTAATCTTGTATACCAGGGAGGGCATAAGATTGTAGTTTCTCAGTGTATGAATCACAGGAGAAGTCAATGGCTTTCACTTGTCCAGGATAGCTCAGAGGCCTCATATTGTTATACAAGGGCAAGCCCAGCCATGACCAGTATGGCCTCTCCCACCAAGAGTAGAGCAAAAGGTCTAACTGTGTGAGGGGTTGGGTAACATATTTTTTTTGGGGGGGGGGTAACATATTTTTTAAGATGGGCACATTTCCTTCCCCAATAAAATTACAATTCTGATATCTTAGGTGAGCGATTAGCGGTTTCTGTTAAGTGTTTGTGCAGGTAATTTGCGAACTCTAAGAATGAAATGTAAGACATGTTTTTATATTTGTAAAGCATGCTTTTTTTGAATCAATTTCAGATGTATTTACTGTCAACAGGATATAAAATTGGAAGAAAATGTAAATGTTACCTACTTCAATCTAGGTATTAGATGCAGAGTCTATTTTTCTTTAGCATCCCTAACAGATGTTTACTAGCCTCTACTTGATAATTTCTGACATTAGGGCTAAAAAAGTATCTGAATTATTAGATAATTATTGGTTAATGAATTATAACATAGCTTAGCATATCTTTTGGAAAACATACTTGTGTGTACTGAAAAATAAATGATGAAATAATGAAAACATACCAACGTTGAAAGTGTTAGGAATTCTTCATTAAAACCAAGGTGAAATTTCCATGAATTGATAAATGTAATCAATACTTATGCTTTGTCTCAGGAAATCAAGTAATTCTTCCCCTTTGAAAGAGGATGGAAAGAAAGTAAATTCTTCTCAACTGCATGGTTCCAGGTTAAAACAATAGTTTTTTATTTGTTTATTTTACAAACCAAGAAACTGAGGGGCCATTCCTTTTCTTTGGAATTGCTGATTTTTTTTTATAACGGTCCTGATATTTTTATATTCATTCAGAGACTACAACTCCCAAAATGCAACAGGGAAAGATTTGCAATGGTGCACTGCATTGTGGGAAATTAATTCCCCGCAGTAAAGTACTGTGAGTAGCCGAGGAAGTTGAAAAAGCCTAGATAAAATACATGCTGAGGACTGCAGTTTTTCCTGGATTCAATTCCCTTATTATGGGAAGGAATCAGATAGCAGGAGTTTGAAAAGTCGAACTTCAGTGCAGCAGAACTGCACCAGAATGCATGCCTCTTACGCAATGACGGCAGTGTGGTGCCCATGCACTTACACTAGCCCCCACCTCTCCACTCATTCATTCATTGAGCAAATATTTATTGAACATCTAGCACATGCAAGAACAGTCTAGGCATAGAGAATACAGCAATAAACAAAGAAACTAAGTCCCTGCCCTTCAAAGAAGCTACATTCTAATGGAAGGAAATAGACAAATACAAAAATAAATACATGTTATCTAGTGAAGGGGATGGAATTTAAAGTAAAGGGAGGCTAGGACAGGCTGGACTGCATGAGGAGTGGTCACTACTTTCTAGATGGGGGTCGGTGAAGGTGAACTGAAAAAGTACATTTGAGAAGGTAGAAAGTACATTTGGAAGGAAGAAATCCAGCATCCTGGGTTAGTTTGTATGCAGAGCGAAAGCCCCAGCACTCTGCACTTGCCAGTTCTCTAGACCTGGAATGCGCCTCTCTAAATTACCTGCGGGGTTTCTCCCTTACCTTCTTCAGCTCTCAGGTAGAAAAAGCAGGTCATCTCTCCACAAAAAAGAATCGGAGCACTGGTAATAGGGTTCTCAAGAAGAAATCGCGGTGTCTTCAGTTTTTGTAATTTGAGATAATGGTGTTTTTGTTTCACAAGTCATAAACTTAGATTTTTGCAACCAGAAGCATTACTAGCTAATAGGGCTAGGAAGTGATGGATTCAAAGGCACCACCTGCAAGTCTTTGTAATCCTCTGAAGGCCATAATGTTTTCCTATTCTCTGACTGCCATGCTGCATAACCACTGTTCATAGTGTGGTCTATGTCTCCACCGGCAAGCCGGCTCTCTGCCCACTGCATTATCATCCAATGACACAAACAAAGACAGGAAAAGCCACACACAGTTTGTCCAACATTTACAATTTGTCACTCTCTCACTTCTCTTCCCATAGCACTTGGTATCTATTTTCATAATACATTCTAGTTCCTGAGATACAATTGCTTATATGCATATTAGTACTTCTCATTAGGTTGAAGGTTACTTGAGGACCTGTGTAGACCATTAGTCATCTTTCCTTCCTCAGTCTTATATAAAAAATTGACCAGTGACTCAGTAAATTTAAAAAATTAGAAATTTTGTTAAGCCTTCATTTCCTTTTTTTTTTTTTTTTTAGGGGGGTCTGCATATTCTTTTTCTCACATACTTCTGAGCCTAAAACATGTGACAGAATACAATTTAGCATTGATTGCCAAAACAGCTTCAAAACAGTTGTGTCCACTTATTTAGGGCATGCTTGTGAATGGCCTTTCATCTGGGTTAAGTAGCCGTTCTTTTTAAAAGAAGATGACATTGTAATTGTAACCATACATCTGGGCAGACACAGACAGTCAATTGTTTCTGTAAGGCCAAGAAAAGAGCTTTTCAAGATTTTGTCAGAACCATTGGAAGCAGAGTGTTTGAACTCTGTTTTGGCTGCAAGAGGTATGTGACAAAAAAAAAAAATCCACCAAAAACTTTAATGATTCCTTTTCTAGGCATCTTATATTCTTTATTCAAAAAACGCAGGTTCAGTTCATAAGTGTTCACTCCATAAAGTTTAGCAAATCTAGGACAAACAGAAAAATGCACTATACTCTGATAATTATTAATGTAGTTAGTATATATACTCTTTATATTTTGTCAGACATTGGAGTTGTTAACAAGTTTTCTTTATTATAAAAATCTATAGTTTTTTATAGATTTTTTAGAAGTCATTTCTAAAGCTTATTTCTTTAGAAGTCATTATCAGAATAGAGAGGAATTGATTATCTAGTACATTGAAAACACAGTATGTAGTTCTTGGACAGTTTGACTTGGCACAAGATTTGGTGAACAAATGCCACATGAAGTTATCCAGCCTCCCAGAGCTACTGTGGTGACCCGAATCTGTAGGGCAATCGCTGTTTTTAACAAGCCAAGGCCCTGCAGTTCTCAGTAAGTTCTCAATAAGTCCATTCATTCTACGGCAGCAAAAATGACTCAGTGGGCACAGCATGCTACAGCTCCCATGGCAAGGCCAGCTGAGACAGGCGTTTGAACATCAGGAATTCTATCGTGAAACAGGGTTTTTATGTCTTTTGGCAAAGGTGGATGGGATCAATTTTACTGTCTTTATTTGGTTCTTATCTAGAACTTTAGGCCGAAACTTTATAATATAAAGGCAGTTAAGATTCACGTGGTTCTCAGAGCCCTAGTGCATGAGATTCTAACTGAAATGTGGAAGGCCAAGCATAGGTAGTTGGCACTTGGGTTGAGAGCCCAAATTCTGTTCTTCTTTATTCTGTTTTGAACTTTATTCAAGGTCAAGAAAGGAAGCTTCTTGTGGAAGGGCTAACCCCTTAAGGTCTTTTGTCTGAGGCTCTTAAACTCGTCAGTGGTGGACTCATGCTGGTTGTGGGTTGGATTTTAATTTCGTATGCTCTATTTTTGTCTTATATATCAGGGACCCAAAGTTTAATGTTTTAGCCAGTTTGGACTGCCATAGCAAAATAACATGGACTGGCTGGCTTAAACAGCAGAAATTAATATTCTCACAGTTTAAGAGTTTAGAAGTGCAAGATCAAGGTCCATCAGGGCGCCTGGGTGGCTCAGTTGGTTGGGCGATTGCCTTCGGCTCAGGTCATGATCCCGGAGTCCCGGGATCGAGTCCCATATCGGGCTCCCCGCTCTGTGGGAAGTCTGCTTCTCCCTCTGACCTTCTCCCCTCTCATTCTCAGTCTCTCTCTCTAATAAATAAATAAAAAAAATCTTTAAAAAAAAAAAAAGATCAAGGTCCGGCAGCCCCAGTTCTGGTCACAGCCCTCTTCCTGGGTTATTGACAAGCCACCTTATTTCTGTGCCCTCTAATGGTGGGGGGGGGGGGGGAGCGGGGGAGAGAGAGAGAGAGCTCTCTGATG
>CM052798.1:75460906-75499382 GCA_028533885.1 Nasua narica | reverse complement strand
AACATGTAAATTTTGGAGAGATAGAATTCAGTCTGTAGCATTTGGGTTCTAATACAAAGGGATTTAACAATATCAGAAAAGGGGGACCAAAGAGATATTTTTTGAACTCGGGGACAGAATTAAGTTAATGCAATTATTATAATCCCTGGTAGGTTAAGAAAGAATATAAGCAGGCTGTAATTTGGACAGTGTCTCAAGGAATCAAGTTTGCTTAAATATTCCAGGGCAAACTCGGTTGCTTTAGGGGGGAAAAAAGAGTAAATTTTGAAATTAGAGCAAGGATGAAAGTGGGTAAATGAAAAAAAAAAAAAAAAGAAAGTACCTTCTTTTCTAAAAGGGTTAAAATTTTAGTCACCAGTTTAGAAGTTTGGAAGTGACTCAGTTACAAAATAATGTAGGAGAAAAGAAGAAGGACCCAAATCAAATAGATCCCAAAGATGACATTTCAGAAAAAGGAAGATTGTAGTCATTAATACATCAGAAAGAATGCCTAAAGCCAAGTGTGGCCTAACCTAAGAGAAACAAGGTAACATCTTGGAAAGCAAATGACTCTCAGGAGGCATCAGAGACAGGAAATTATCGGGAGGCATGACCTTAAAGCTACAGGGATAAAATCAATGATAAGAATGATTGAGGAATCATCGCTCTATGCTGGAAAACACAACATAGCAAAATTTATGTGGGAAATTAAACACAGAGTGAATTTTCAGTATAACTATAGCACGCTATTGGAGCTAATTTTATTAATTTTTTATCCAATCAGATTTCCTGGAATAGTTTCCATTTTCCCAGAAGGACATCGAATTTTTGTATTTAGGAAGTGGGTTTATGAGGGCTGAAACTGATCTATCCCAATAAATTCCTGGTGTCTTCTTCCAGAAGGATACAGACACATTCTTTGTTAAGATATGGATTAATAGGTATTTATAATACTTACAATTATATTTTATTGCCATTGTACCTGAAATGTTAATTCTTAGTCATAGGTTCATTCTAAAAGTTGAGAAGCAATAAACTGACATCCACTATTATTACCACATAAATAATTATTCATTGAGGAACCAATAATGTGATTCTGTTCATAAAGAAAACATAACCTTATACCATTTTTTCTAGTCAAAAGGATATTCTAATGAGCAATTTCATATGGATTGTCTTTTCTCACTTCCCATTATTTATTCAAAATTTTATTCAAAATCTGTATTTGGATTTATTCTGTTGAATACTAGTTACTTAACAGCTGTCATGTTCCCCAGAATTTTTTATTTCACATTATATTAGCTGCCAGGATTTATTTAATATATTAAATAAAACATATACCTTTGTCTTGTCATAAAGATACTTCCAGATTCTTAATTGAATATATAATTTATTGTTCAAATCTACTTTTTTTCTCTAAGTCATTCTTCTGAGGGCTTTCTGACTTTCTGTTACAATTTAAACTAATTTCTAGGCTGGATTTAGAATGGTTTCTGGAATTTCTTTTCCTCACATTCTTAGTTAATTACACTGTTTCTTATAGTACACATCCTGCTTTTTCTTTAATATAGTTCTCATTTTGGTGAAGTACATCCTGAAGTATTTCTTTTTTCCCAAAAAGAGTGCTTAAGAGATAAACTTTCTAAAATTTTTCAATGACTCTTTTTCACATTTGACTTATAATTTGATTTAAATTCTGTGTTAAAATCATTTTCCTTTAGAAGTTTGGAAATACTTGCTTTATTGGAACTTGGGAAACACTGTTCCATGCAGTCTTGCTTATGACCAATGACAGTTCTTGTTCTCTTGTGGGTGTTGTGAACAGATTTGTGTCCCTTCAGTATTTTTATGTTGAACCTCTGACCCTTAATGTGACTATATTAGGAGATAGGAAATTTAGGGAGATAAGTAAGGTAAAATTAGGTCAGAAGTTTGGAGCCCTAATCCGATACTACCGTAGTGTTTGTCAGAAGAGGGACAGACACCAGAGTTCTCTCCTTCTTGTGCACTCCACGAAAGGCCACATGAGGACACAGAGAGATGGTGGTGTTCACAGCCAGGAAGAGAGACTTCACCAGACATCAGCCCTGATGGCACCTTGATCTTGAATTTCTAGACACCTGAACTACAGAGAAATAGCTGCCCTCTTTTTAAGCTACTCGGACTGTGGTATTTTGTTGTGGCCATCAGAGCTGACTAATATAGTTGGTAATTTTTTGCTTAGAGTTCTGAGTTTTGCAACAATATGTTTAGGTATGAGTCTTTTCATTTCTCCACCTCTTTCCATCTGAAAAAACAAGTTTTCAAATCTGGGCACTTTTTCTTCTATAATTTGTGTGATTAAGTCTTTCCTTCTCTCATCTTTATTCACTTTATGAAATTCCTATTACATAGAAGATGACCTGAATTTTTTTTCCATGTGTTCCATTTTAGTGGTTGCTCAATATTCTGGCAGAGTTCCTTCACTGTATTATTACTCTATTATTCTAATTTAGTCATCAGCATGTCCTTTTATAATTTAGCAGTTCTATTAAGTTCATTTAAAATTTTTCAGTTATATTTTTAATTCCTAAGCATTGTCTTTTTTTCCCCCTCAGATTGCTTATTTTCCATCAATACCTTCTTTTCTTTTGTGAATGTTGTATCCTCAAATTTTTTAAGACATTTATATATAATATATATTCTTTTTTACCTTGCATAGTCTGCTACTTCCAAGATTAAGTTTTCTGTTGGTTTATCTTTAAAGTTTTCTTTTATCTCCAGATTTTTTTCAAATCCTTCTTTGGTAGTAAAATAGTTTATTGATTTGGTCTATGTACTCAAATGTACATTTTCCTTAAATAGGAGGGCTTACTTAGGGTTCTGATAAGTGAGAAGATCTTGGAGGCAGAAAGAAATAAGGGTTGTTGGGGCTGGAAACAGGTAAAGAGGCAAAGCTTTCCAACAACAGCCAAATTAAAGAGGACTTCAGTCAGAGAATTCAGGATATTCAGATATCCCCTCTTTATTTCATTTTTACACCTTTGCTGTTTCTCTCCACTTCCTAACTGAACCGTGTCTCATTCCAAGGGACTCTAACTGGGAGTAAATCTATAGCCCTCTGCCCTTTACCTACGGGAGATCACTGGTTCAACTAGAACTCGCCTAGCCAATTTGTGGCAAGTCTTCCAAGACTACTTTGATGGAAGAGCTACCTGCATTATCAGCCCATTTCTGCTCTCTGTTCCTGTGCCCCTCAATCTGTGACTTGGGATTCTGGTAGAAAAAATGACCCTTACTTGTGCGTCAGCTTTCTCCTAGGCACAGTTGGCACTGCAGTCCCATTCATTCTGTTTTCTCTCTTAATATAATCGTATTTGCTTTAAGATTTCCAGATGTTAGGGGGGCCTGGGTGGCTCAGTTGTTTAAGCATCCAACTCTTGAGCTGGTCTCAGGTGATGACCTCAAGGTCATGATCTCAGGGTTGTGAGATCAAGCCCCACATTGGGCTCCATGCACAGCATGGAGTCTGCTTGAGATCTTCTCCCCACCCCACCCTGCTCACATGCTGTCTGTCTCTCTCTATAAAGAAAAAAAATTCCAGACATTAGAAAAATTGTTACCTGTTCTGAGAGCAGAACATTACCAATGCAAGCTCTACAAATAAATTTGAAGCTATGTCAGTGCCGAAACCAAGACTCACAGCTCAACTATTCCTCACACAGAACAATGGTTCACATTTGCCTTTTTTTCAGATAAATTATTCCCATTTTAACTCTTTTAGCTTTCAAATTCCAGTATAATTTGCATACTCCATAAAATTCCCAAGTGACTTTCTTGAGCATATGCGTTGACAGTACAGACAATTTCATCTTATGACTTGTTACTCCATGTCTTTATGAATCTCCTCTGTCTTTTATTACTCGAGATTGCCTTTTAAATCTCCTTGGACCAATATTTCTCTATTTACACTAAGGTTTGGTTAGCTCTTTTATTTATTTTTTTCTCCCCAAATTTGTTTATTTTAATCTTTCAGTGTTACTAGATTGATTGTTCATGCACCACACCCAGTGCTCCATGCAGTAGGTGCCCTTCTCGATACCCACCACCAGGCTCGCCCACCCCCCCACCTCCTCCCCTCCAAAACCCCTCAGTTTGTTGCTCAGAGTCCACAGTCTCTCCTGGTTCATCACCCCCTCCGATTTCCCCCCATTCACCCCTCCCCTCCTTCTCACGATGCCCTCCATGATTTTCTTTAGGGAGCTTATGCTGGAATCCAGAGGCTTCAGCTCTTTGTCATTAGCTAACCTATATGATTCTGGTTTTTGTGAATTTTAGTTAAGCCAATAAAATGAGAGAGTAGGACTAGTTCATTTCTAAGGTTCTTCTTAGGTGTGATTCTATGTGTCTTTAGTTTATTTCTATTAATAAATAAAGATGGACTGACACACCAAAAAAGAAAAAAATTGTTACCAATTTTTAGCACCTTTTTTTTTTTAGCACCAATATAGATTTATGTTTTTATTTGGCCTTTGCAGTCTTAATGGAATCTTGTCAACAAGAAGAATCAAATGCAAGTTCTCAGTCTCTTGATTCCACAACAAAGAGCTGAGGTGGGGATAGGGAGGTGAGAAATGCTGTTGGCATGATCGTCCTAGAGCAATACTGTGATCCTTTGTTCTTGGCCTCACGCACCTGGAGTGGATTATCTGTCATGCTGAGCTTAGAAGAAGAAAGTAGGGTGCCTTTCCTGGCCCAAATGCCACAGACTCATGCTGTTTTATCAGAGATTTAGTACATTTCCTTGAGTGAATGCTTCATCATTTGCTGTTTGCCCTAAGGACAATTTCTAGAAATTTTAAATGATTTTTAAAATATAATTTTCCCTAGTTACGTTTGTTTTACCCAAGAGAGGGTTTGCTGATCTCACCTTGCCATTCTGGAAGTAGGTCTCAGTCAAAGTTTTATTTTATGCCTCTAAGTTTTGGGGTGTTTGTTACAAAACAAAGTGTATTAGAGACAGTTGTTATTATTATTACTGTGATTGTTATCACCATTGCCATTTATTTCACAAATAAGGATTATGTAATGGAAGTAGAAGACACTATATGTATACCTACATATTTAACAATTCAGTTGATGATTAAAAAAATATTCATGAAATAGTTTAACAAGGGACACAAAATTAACTAATTTATTACAAATATTCTGTGGAGCAAGAATTTCGTATGCACTGTTTCTTTATTTTCTAAAAAGCGCTGAAGTAAGAATAATAGTCCCATTTTACATATGGAGAAAATTAAGCTCAGAGAAGTTGAATTTTTTTCTTTTTTTTAAATTTACTTTTTAAAATTAACATATAATGTATTATTTGCCCCAGGGTACATGTCGGTGAATCATCAGACTTACACATTTCACAGCACTTATCATAACACATACCCTCCTCAATCCATAACCCAGCCACCCTTTCCCTACCTCTCTACCCCCCAGCCACCCTCAGTTTGTTTTGTGAGTTTAGGAGTCTCTTATGGTTTGTCTCCTTCCTGATCCCATCTTGTTTCATTTCCCTCCCCTAACCCCCATGACCCCCTGCCCTACCTCTCAAATTCTTCATATCAGAGATCATATGATAATTGTCTTTCTCTGATTGACTTACTTTGCTTAGCATAATACCCTCTAGTTCCATCCACATTGTTGCAAATGGCAAGATTTCATTTCTCTTGATGGCTGCATGTATACATAGTATACATGTATGTATATAATACATATACGTTTATATATATACACACCACATGAGAAGTTGAATTTTGTCTGTGATTGGCTACTTAACAGGTTAAAGTTAGAGTTTGGATTTTAACCAAGAATTTACTCATCTCAGAGTCTCTTTAAGTCAAATACCGCTTAGTAGAGATCAATTAACAAAAAGAAGATTATAAGCTTTGAGCAACAAACTGAGGGGTTTGGAGGGGAGGGAGTGGGGGGTTGGGCGAGCTGGTGGTGGGTATTGAGAAGGGCACGTATTGCATGGAGCACTGAGTGTGGTGCATGAACAATCAATCTTGTAACACTGAAAAAATAAAATAAACATATTTGGGGAAAAAAAGATTTAAAACCTTTATGCAGATCCATATATGAGATATATCTATGTATCAATGTATATGAATAAAATAAAATATGTGATTAATAGAAAAAAATAAGCAAATATAAGATAGACTTATCTAAAATATAAATGTAAATTTTACAGGGATGTATATTAAGTCCATTTAGAGCTATAGCCTTTCGGAGATGTAATGAAGGAAATAGAAATTGAGTTGGGGTCAATGGTTATCAGTTGAGAATGGGTTGGTGGAGAGTTTTTTTTTTCTGGAAAAGAACACACAAGAAGGAAAGGAACATTATACATTTGTGGGTATGGATAGGACATGTTTGGACAGAACAAAAATTTACCTATGATAGGTATTTGATAAATATTTGGGAGGTCATGAAATAATAGTAAGAGAAAAGGTAAAATAGAGGTAAAATAAGGCTTCTTGTTTGTCTGAGGAATGTGAACTTTATCTATAAATGAACGGAGGTCAGAACCAGAAAGGGCAGTGCAGAAATGGCAAGAAGAATGTACTGTTTAGGTAGATTAATTTGGAAACTTGTGATGGTCACAATGGAAAAGAAAGAGCTTGAAAACAGGAGAACCGGATATCTAGGTCTGAGGTTCAGAAATGAAAGAAGACTGATCAGAAGAATAATCTAAAATATGGATCAAAATGAACAATAGAATTTTGTGACTATGTTTAAAGCAAAGAGAGAATGAAAAGACAGAGGGAAATTTGCACACTTGAAGGGACGTATGGTAATATTTAGATTTCCTTTAATTTAAGCATTTAGACATAAAGTATAGGCATTCAAGAAGAGGGAGTATTTAGGGGAAAATACTTTGTATTTGACTTAAAGATGTACAAGAACATCCAAATAGATACAATGCCCTGTATTTGCTTAATCCTTTACATTTGTTTAAAGTGCTTTTATTTCCTGTCATATCATTTAGTTGTCCCTAGAAGTTTATGAAGTAGTCAGATATTATTGTGTCTCTTGTGTATTTGAGGAAAGACTCCAGAAAGCCTAGTTGACTAGTCCAAGGTCAACCAATAACTACTCCAAGTAGAATTAAACAAGATTTAATATTTAGGTTAATTCCAAATCCTACTGATTAGAGGGCGTGGTTCTAAAAAATCTCCTGCCAGATACACTTAGATTGAATCAGAAATTAAATAAGAACCATGCTTACTGCCTTCTGCTGTGTGATCCTTGGGACTTAGAGACTAAAGCTTCCATTTGGTCAATAATTGAAAGAAGTGATTACAAATGCATTTCCTGGTAATAACGATGGAAAATAAATGTTATAAAAGTAAATCAGTTGTGGCTGCTCACTTAAGTGCTTATGTTTGTATGGTCTGACTGGAATAGAGTCTTGCTGATTTACGGTATAAATGTCTACTATTAGAGTAGACCATTTACTCCCCTGAAGGCAACAGGGTAGTCAGGTTGTCCAATGGAAATTCAAACTCTTTGCTTGAGCAGAAGCAGAGATGAGAACATGGCCTTTAAACATAAAAGTCCACTTTAATATGACATAAATCACTTGGCTTACTTGCTGCTTCAATCTTATTTTGCTAAATGGCTTTTTGTTTTCTTGGTTTAATCTGCCACCAGAAAGATCTATCCATCTCAGACTCTTATAAGTTGACAACTGTTTGACCCTCAATTCCTAGGTTCAGTGTCAAGTCTGTGAATTTCCAGTGGGCCCTGGAGAATAAGTTAATGGAAGCCTAATCTGCTCTTGGGAATCTGGTGGAACAGTAGGGAACTAAGTGCCCAAGTAAATTGCTTGCCTTTTACCTGAAGGCAAGGGATTCGCTGAAATTAAATAAATATCCCGAGTTGGGGCAAGAGTGATCTGGGGAACTAAAAACATAAATCAGAGAAGGTAAGACTGAACTGTTCATCAAAAGTCAAGACAGAACCAGGAAATAGAAAAGACCAGGGAGCTGTGGATAAGTGAGAAGACTGAAGTTTGGTCTCTGGCTACAGGGGTCAAGCACTTGTAGCCAAGGTTGGCTTGCAAGAATTTGCCATAAAATGACATGTGAGAGAACAACACATGTAAAGTCCGGTAGCAAGAAAAAAACCTTAGTGCTGTAAAATAAGCAACATTTTCTGGTAAGAAATAGCTTAGGGGAGAAACATTTCCAGTAATTAGAAATGTATTTTTTTATAAAGAGATCTTACTCATTGTTGGACATACCCAATTTAAAAAACATCTCCCTTGTATTGAATTGAACTTCTCCCTATCATTAAGAGGACCACTTATCTGGAAGTCCTTCCTAAGTGATAGATCTTCAGTATTTGGTGGAGGCTAGGGCAGTTAAATTTTAAATTTTCTCTTCTAAGTGCTTTCTTCATCCCTTTAAATGTTTTCATGTGATGTAACCTTTTCTCTGGGGTCATTCCGTATTTTTATTATTAGTTAGCATTTTTTTCAATGGCACCTTCCACTATAGCATGCACTCAGCCTTTCTCACCTTGGCCTAAATACCATATCACACACAAAAGTAGATATAATACATGGTTAAGTTAGTGGGTATTAGATTCAGAATTTGAAAGACAGCTCATCCATGTATTTGCTTTGTGTCCTTAAAAAAACCCAAATGATCTTTCCTAATCCACTCTTTCTAATCCACAAACTGTCAATATATATGTGTAGTTCTAAAGATTGAATGACCTGGTATATGTATCTCTGTAGGTGCTGTTATTATTAATAATGATCTACTGCGTTTTTAACGGTTTAATACTGTTGACGTGTATTAGCTTGATGTCTATTTAAACCTGCAAAATTTTCATGTGAACTGCTCTCACTCTAGATTTCTCATATCCTGCACTTTGAAATTGAGTTTTTAATTTATAAAAGCAGGGATTTACAAGTTTCCTAATTCTATTGTGTTTTGGCAGTCTATTGGCAGTCTATGTCAACTGTTTATTGGCAGTTAAGCCCACACTTGCTTTCTATTTAGACGTTTATGGATATTGATCTATCATCTTCTAAATTGGCTACCCTTAAAATCATTATTGGATCTGCAGATTTCTTTCTTTCAATGCACATTTAGGGAGCACCTTCTGTGTGTTAAGTACTAGTATAGACATGAAAGAGAGAATTAAAACAAATACAATGTGACAAATGTTAAAATGAGTTGTTGATGCAACAGATATTAGTTGAACTCTATACTCTGTACCTACAACTCTGCTAAAGATCTTAAAAGTATTATCTCATTTAATCTTCATCTCACACTGTGAAGTTGGTACTATTATTATCCTTTTTTTGTAGATGAGGAAACTGAGCCTATATGCTTGGCTCTAAAATTCTCTTTCTTAATCATGAAATCCAAGGCGATGAGGTGAAATTTCCACTACTCTGTGGGAGATGAATGGCATCTGTGGCATGTAATTAGAGTACTAACTTCATTTCTGGCTTAAATTTTCTCACTTTGTCTCAATTCTTTTTTCTTGTTCTAAATGATTTTTTCATGTTTTTGTATAGGTTATAGGCTATGTCAAATTTCTTTTTGGAATAAGAGTAAAAATAAATAATCATAGTCTGATTACAGTCATCTTCACATTTCAAGCCAGGGCCAAGAAGAGAGTCTTGGTGGATAGGAGTGATTTCTTAAATGACATGACTCCATTTCCTTGCTTTTCATTATTTAATCTGCTACATACCTATACAACTCTATCATTACTTGTTTTTATTCTTCTCCATCATTATATCACAAAAGACCACCCAATGCATTGCTGAAATCTAGAAACATTTTAGTTTCCCTCATCAACAACTTTAGATACTCTCTAAGAGAAGAAGAGAAAAGATAGTAGTGTTGGATTGCTTTTTAATATTTCCACAAAGAAAACAAGCTATCATTCTTTGCATTTTTAAGATCCACAAATCATCTGTTTGTGTTTTAGGGTTTTTTCCAGGAGCATTCATTTGTAGGATGATATTCTTATTTTCAAAATATATGGTGTTTTGTGCTGTTTTGAACACAGCGAACTAGATTATCCTTGCTGGTAAACTTCCCTTGCGGACCAAAAGGGCTACTTTGGGAAGCACCACTAACTCTCAAGGCCTATTAGGGCACTACTTCTGAAATTGTTTCTTGGAAGCCGAGGAATAAAGAGCCTTAATGACTTAAAGTAATAGTTTAGGAAATGATACCTTGGTGATCCAGGAGTGTTTAACTTGCAGGCAGAGCAGAACTTACCTACCAGCTCCCTGTCTAGGAGTCAAACTCCATAATTTCTAGATCAGACTCTCTACCATTAACTGGTTGTGTGCTGTGGCCAATCATTAACCTTTCTAGTTCTCCATTTCTGCATCTGAAAATAAGAGGATTGGATCATATCACCCCTTGAGTCCCTTCCTATTCCCAAAGTCACAATTAATGAAAGACTCAGCATTAATAGCAAAATCAAAGGGTTACATGGCAATGCTGCGTGGGGAGTGGGGAGGCAAGGGGGGGGAAGAGGGGAGGGGTTCTACATACAAGGTAGAGAACAGATCCATAGAGAGATATTGTGAAAAAGGAGCATCTTTTGAGAGGGTCTGTC
This sequence comes from Nasua narica, assembly GCA_028533885.1. Lineage (NCBI taxonomy): Eukaryota > Metazoa > Chordata > Mammalia > Carnivora > Procyonidae > Nasua > Nasua narica. Next base: position 75,488,774 of record CM052798.1, on the reverse strand, counting down.
TCAAATAATAACCCACAAATTGTGACAATTTATTCTATTGTACATATATTGTGTTTAACATACTATACAAATATAACACATATATCATATAAAACGTATATATGTAAATGTATAAAACAATATACATATACATAGGAATATATTGTATAACACAGTAAATTGTCACAATTTGTGGGCCTTTTTCACATTATTCCTCCTTGGATCTGTTCATTACTTCTTGCTTATGTCAAGTACTTTCTATTAACATGTTTGTTTTTAGCTGCAGTGGTAAAACAACTACCCCCAGAAAGTACTTGCATACAATCTTTAAAGAAAAAACAGGTCCTGGGCGCCTGGGTGGCGCAGTTGGTTAAGCAGCTGCCTTTGGCTCAGGTCATGATCCTAGAGTCCCGGGATCGAGTCCCACATCGGGCTCCCAGCTCCATGGGGAGTCCGCGTCTCACTCTGACCTTCTCCCTTCTCATGCTCTCTCTCACTCTTTCTCTTTCCTAATAAATAAATAAATAAATAAAATCTTTAAAAAAAAAAAAGAAAAAACAGATCCTTCTTTCATCACAGATTGGTTTATTCTATCAGTTATCATTGATCGAAGACTTGGGTGGCAAAGTCAGATCAGAATTGAGACCCATAGGATGGGTATAATGCAGTCAGTAAATATAAATAAAGTATAACACAGTCGATAAATAATGGTTAAATCTTAACCTAGGGAGTAACTTGACTTTCTTAGGTTTTGAGGCCTCAAGTTGACGTTCTCAAAAGATTGCTCATGCTAAATTTCATTGACGTTGAAGTTCTTCTTAAGACTCCCCTCCAGGAAGAGGCAGGTGATGTAATTGAGCTTAACTCATTGTCTGTATGTGCACTCAGGAGACTCCCTCATTGGCCTTTCATTCCAATGTGTGCTTTGCACTGGTTTGCACTTCTGCTATAGTACAGTCGCTCTTCTCTAGGTGATGGCTAGTCACACCAGCTCTGCCTACAAACATTCTGGAAGCACTGATTGTACTGCACTGTAGTCTACATGTTGGCAGAGATATTTTGCAGAAAAGCTAAACTTGATATTTTTTTCATATTATTTCTATCCCTGGGCTAGGGCTTCTGAGAATGCATCGAGCAGAAGCTGCTGCAAAACTCTTCTTCCTCAAGGGAGTACCCCACAGGTTGACTCAGTAAGGGCTTTGCAGAGATTAGTTTATCAGGAAGCTATTCTCCTCATGTCTCACAGATTAACTCACACTGCATAAAAAGGCTGCAGGGATTATAAAGTGTGAAGACATAAAGATGATAATTCCAGGTATGCAAAAGTGCCTACAGTATGGTTCATAAAAGCATCAAAATCACTCAGGTAGTGATTGTAGTAGAAATAACGGCTCTACTCTTTAATTTGTTAGCCGCATTCATTGTGGTGTTGTTTTTAATATTGAAGGGAAAGATGCTTAAAGTATTTGGCATCCACTATAGCTAAGAATTAACACTGAGGTTCAAATTATACACTTCTCTAGGAAAAGATGATATATACTATATTCCTTTTAAACCTAGTTTCAAAGAACAATGCATTCTTTGCAGGTGAATTAAATAAAAAGTAATTTCTTACTATTTCATGTTTGATTTTGCCTTAAAAATATGAGAGTAAGTACCACATTAACAAAGTGGAATTTTAATAACATCCAAGGAAGCTACAGAAAAATACAACTTTGAATAGAATCTCTGGTGCAGCGTATTTATAATATACTGTATTTATAATACCAGCATCTCCTAACAAGATTAAACAAATGTACCTGTAGCAAGAATTCCATTAACCTCTCCCTGTTTTCAAGTTAAACTGAGTTTCACGAATGAAAATTTATTTCATTTGATTCTTAATAGTAGAAAATACAAGAAGGGTCCAAATTGACCAAAAGTAGCATTCTGAGAACACTGATCCAATGTCAGGAGCTTGGTTTCCATTGTAATAAAAGTTACCCACCATTACATTTCCTGGCAGTGGGTTAAACCCATAATGGCATTGGCCATTATGCAGCTTAAGGGAAATTATGGAGTAGAATCTGTCTGCGCAAATCTTGAGTAGGAGGAGTAAATGTTTCATAGCACACTGTGTGATCCATGTCCATCTGGTGTTCTGAAAAAAGAAAAGCCAGGGAGGTCCACAAAATGTGCTTGATGGCACATTTGAGAATGAGAAAATCAGAAGATAATACATATTCATAGTTTTGCTTTATTACAATACCTATTAGCAAAGGACACCAGACTAAACAGGATATAACTTTATTTTGTCTAAAAAAGTTTAGAGAGATATTTTTCTTCTCACTTGAGGAAGACAAGTGCGCTGCTTCCACATACATTTTATTTCTTAAAGATAAAAAAGTTTCAATTTCAAATGAAATTATGACTCTAAAGGTGTGAGGTGGCCACTTTTTTTGCAACCATTGCCAAAATGCAGATATATACTTCTCCTGTGCATAATTCCAGTCTTAAATTGTTTAATTCTATCAAATTACTTGTGTATGTAACATTTCGATATAAAATACTCAATCTGACAACAAAAGCCACTTGAAAATACAGAACGTCACAAAGGGAAAACACTTCTACTCCCATTGCTAAAAGATCATCACTTTCAACATTTTGATGAGTCCTTCCAGTATCACATATATCTACACATTCAAACTATAGGTACAATTCCTCCCCAAAAGATTGTTTACATATTACTTTGTAGGCTCTTCTCCCTCTTTAGTAATATAGCATGGACATTTTCCCATGACCATGAATATTGAGCAATAGCTTTTATATCAAATATGTTTGGAAATTAGATTTATAAGTGGATATTTTAAACTTGATGTTCATCCAGTCATTCTTAAAAGATCATTTGCTTCTTTTCTGGATGCAGCCTTACTGTCCCATCACTGGTATTGTAAACAAGAGATACCACTTCATAAGATCTCCTCCAGGGCATCTGACATATGGCACTGAGGCATACTAAGAGCATCTTCTTCCTCTATTGTGCCCGCTGGCTAACTGATGGGCAGCATGTGGGCCAAGTCCTCATCAGGTGCTATTCCCTGGGACAAGCTCCTAGATGGTTGGGATGCACCCAGGATTATAGAAGGACATTTCAGTCTTCAACTGAACTAGTAAGTTGGAGCTAGCTTATGTCAGGGCTGTTGGGGATCCAGCAACAACTGCTGGAAGTGGGTGGCAAAAGACCAGCCCATCTAATAGAGGAGGACTTTGCATGGAAAGTCTGGTAAGTTTTCATTTCCTGAACACTTCACCACTAGACATGGCTTTCACTCAAAAAAGAATTTTGCTGAACAAACGAGCAGCACCCACACTTTTCCGCATCAGAGTCTTTGCCCTAATTTTGGTGTCTATTTCCTCTCTCCTCCAGGCCTAAATTCCAAATGTGGTCTAGCTGCCCCAGAATCTCTGGTCACCAGGTGAAGGCCATTTGATACTTTCATTCCTACAATTGCAATGTAGAATATGTATGTTGTCTTTCTTAAGCACCTTTTAAGACTCAGCTTTACCATCAACTCTCTAAATCTTTCCAATCTTTCCAATCTTTTCCTCAGTCTCCTGAAATCTTTTATTCCTGATATCAACTATACTGCCTAACTCACAGTAGGATATCAATAAGTGTTTGTGGAACTAATGAATAAAAGAATGAAAGAGAGATGTTAAAAACAACAACAATAATAACAACAACAACAACTTGAATTTCCAGTGTTGTAGCAGCAGGCTTTTGGCTCCAGCTTCTTCCCAAAGTCTCTCAAATCCAAAATGGAGTTTCGTGTCTTATTCTAAGATCACACCTAACTGGACGGCAGGTTTTGCCATGTCACAAAGTTGCCAGAAGACCTCAAGCTTGGTAGTCGGAGGTACATTACTGTCGTTGAAAAATTAAGAAAGGCAACTTTGTTCTGACATTTTTTAAATATAAAATTAAAATCTAACGCCATTCTTCTGTTATCTGTCCTATTTCATCTAAGCAGGATAAAACCTAAAGCTCCTTTTCATCTCTCAGACAGGCCTCCAAGATTAAGAACACAGAAATATCCCCAAGGTTTTAATACCTAAAGCAGTATGAGGGAATTCTAGACACAGTAGTAATACCCACTTTGTTCTCTAATGCTTTCTCCAAATTCTCATTCCAATGACTTCAGAATTATAGATTTTCTTTGATGGGTATGGAGGTACCCAAAGCAGTCCACATCCACTTTCATTTACTATTGATTGATTGCACTATGCCTAGTATCTCCCTTAATATTTGGATTGTGCCTAAACCTTTCTACTAAGACCAACCAACTAAATGGCGAGGACTAGGGGTCCTGGGTGGCTCAGTGGGTTAAAGCCTCTGCCTTCGGCTTGGGTCATGGTCTCGGAATCCTGGGACGGAGCCCCGCGTCGGGCTCTCTGCTCAGCGGAGAGCCTGCTTCCCCCTCTCTCTGCCTGCCTCTCTGACTACTTGTGATCTCTCTCTCTCTGTCAAATAAATAAATAAAATCTTTAAAAAAATAAAAAATAAATGGCGAGGACTATATCCTATTCAGTATTATTTCACCTGCTCCTGGAAAAGTACCTAGAACATAAGACAAGTTAAATAAATTTCTTTTCCTTAAATGCTTTGCATATCTGTTGCTTTTTACATAGAAGATATTAACTCTGGGGCATCTTTTTGAAAAAAAAATTGCTTTTCCTTTTTTAAAATTATTTCTTATTAGAAAATGAAATTTTCCTGATGTTACAGTATTATTTTCCTTTTAAAGAGTTATTAATTTGTTTTAAGATAATGAACATCATGGCATGCTTTCATAAAAATAATCATTCCATAGTCCTTGTAAAAATGGCATCACTATGATTATAGATTAACCTAATTTCCTTACCAAGAATATTGAGTTATCTTTTATCTCCCTCTACTTTCTTTCCACCCTGAAAACTTTTTAACAGGTTGTGACTTACAATTTGTGGATTTTAAAACATGAATTAGTAATTATAGCTTTAGACCAGACTTCAAGATACCACATGGCAAAAGTTCTTAGAGAGAACCTTGAAGATCCTTGCCTAATATATAGTTCTGGCAAGCTCTCCTTGAAGACAAAAACCAGAGAGGTTAAGGGCTGGGCAAGGTCACAGGTTAAGTATATAAGGGCTACAAAGCTAAGACAATAGAAACAATTTTGTAAAATTTGGAAAAAGTGTCATAGATAGAAAATTGAATAAGATAAAGACAGAGAGATCTCTTCTTACATGTAATTCAACTCTCCCAGAGAGATCTCTTCTTACATGTATTCTACTCTGAGAGAAAAGAATATATGGGAAGAAGAAAAAGTTGCCATGATATCCATTTGGATATGGATTAATTTAGATCCTACACTAATCATCCTCAACTTCACAAATAAGACCCCCAATTTAGGTATCAGAAATATGGAAAGGAGCAAATAGACTGAACCCTGGGGTGGGGAATATGTCTTTTGCTTACTTTCAGATCTGAATATTGAGAATGGTAGTTTTCAGTAGTATAGATATTCTTTAACCTGAAAAATTCAGCAACTACCACAGATAAGATCTTCGAAACTGTCTCAAAAATGGTCACAGTGTATGAACAACTTTTTATCTAATAACAACACTCATTTACCTTCAGCATTTATGTAAGTTAATAAAATCTCTTAAAATAAGAAAATCTCATTGTTTTTATTTTGGTTTAGTGAAAAAAAAACGTTTTTTCCCTTCTGGATTTCAAATCTGTCCTCCTCACATTGGAGAAGAAAGCAATCTTGGGGAAATTTTTCAATATGTTGCTATTTTTCATGAACTATAAAATTGAGGACTAACGATGAAAAACATTTAAGTGTAAAAGACCACAGGAGACATTTCCTCAGTCATCAGCATCCAAGTGATACAATCACATGGAGATTTCTGTATAATTTTCATGTTGAAGAGTCTATTCAAGCTGATTAGAGAGGATTTTATATAAAGTTTAGAGGACTTTCATAACAAAGCATTTCTTTTGAATAACATGATTTTGAAAACATTCTATTTTTTCTTCGGCAATACTAGTCTCCCGGTGTTTCTTTAGTTCAAAGATTTCTGACAGATGGGAAAGGCAAACATTTTTTAACCCCACAAGTGGGTAATAATCATCTTAATGCAGCCATTGTCCTCATGATTCTTTTAATCTAATATATGTGAAGTTTCCTCCATGGTGATAATATATACTTATGGCCTCCTTTTTGCTGCCGAAGAAGTAAATTAAAAATCACTATTGTTTCTATAAAGATGTATTTGCTCTAAGGAAATAAGAACAAACAGGGCACTTTGAAATTATTTGGAAATTCAGAAACATGTGGCTAAGTACAAGTCAATAGTAGATAAAACCTCTCTTTTTAATAGATTTCAGATGCTAACAATACATAAATACATATCAAGCCAAAACCATTATAATTTTGGACCCCAGATGGAAGTTGTTTATGAACAACTAGAACATTCAGTTTATTTATAGTACAGAAATCAAACACTTGAAAAACAAAAAGCAATTACTGTATCTCCAACCGTGTAATGACCATGTTAGACAGAAGAATCACAAATTTAGCTTCATCATTCTTAAATCAAATGCTGGATTGTAGAGATTATGGCTGTGTCTGGAAAATTAGAGAAAACTAACACTTTCAGAATTACAACACAAAAAGGCAATTAAGCTACTACAATTATTCTCCAGAATAATAAAGTGCCATTTTGGGAAAGACATAAAAGTCATCAAAGAAATATTAAAATAAAATTAATTAGATAACAAGACATTCTTCTTTTTTTTTCAAGATTTTATTTATTTATTTGAGAGAGAGAGGGAGAGCATAGAGGGAGAGAAGCAGACTCCCTGCTGAACAGAGAGCCTGAGGTGGGATTTAATCCTAGGACTTCTGAGATCATGACCTGAGCCAAAGGCAGAGGCTTAACTGACTGAGCCACCCAGGTACCCTGACAACACATTCTTTCTTTCTCTCTTCCTTCTATGATAGGTATCTTCTTTTTTTAAAAATTTTATTTATTTATTTATTTATTTATTTATTTATTTATTTATTTGACAGAGAGAAGAGATCACAAGTAGACAGAGAGGCAGGCAGAGAGAGAGGGGGAAGCAGGCTCCCCACTGAGCAGAGAGCCCGATGCGGGGCTCCATCCCAGGACCCTGAGGTCATGACCTGAGTGGAAGGCAGAGGCTTTAACCCACTGAGCCACCCAGGTGCCCCAATAGGTATCTTCTTATACCCTCTTTTTGTTTCCATTTTCCTTTTCCTTTACAGTTACAATTTCTGTCCCTTTTTATTCATTCTTTTCTTTATGCATTCTTTTTAGTTACATGTGATCTGTCACTATTCTTTCCCTCCCTCCTCTCCCCTCCTTCTTATTGGTTTCTTTTCAATTCTTACTCTTTGTGTCTGCAGAAATAAGACCATTAGAAGGCTGTAAGGAAACAATTTTCTGTTCAAAGGAAGGAAGAACCTTCTAAATCTGAGCATGAACTGAAATGGATATGAACAAATTTTCTGGCAGTGACCCTCTCACTATAAGAGATACAGAAGAGCATGAAGAGCTGCTTATCTGAAAAGTTGTAGAGAAATCTTACATTAAATAGAAGATTGAACTAAGTAGCTTCTAAACTCCCTTTCAGCACTAAAATAATGTTTCTATAATTCTGTTCCTTGATCAGAGCAGGTCAGGGAAGCTACCCCAAAGTTGCCCTACTCAGCAGAGTTCACAGAGGTAAATGATCGTTCATATCTGGTTTTTCCCCCTTTGTTTGGGAAGGTTGGTGGGAAAATCTTCCTCCAGAACAACTGAGCAAGTACTTGATTGTGCTCAATCTAGTTCCACTCTCTTTCTGTTCTGCTTTTTCATTCGATCATCACTTCTCCCCTTTCCTCTTTCCCTTGCTTTGTTCTCTTTTTCTTGCCACGCGCCTATCTCCTCTGCTTCCCTCCCATCTCCTCTTCTTGCTCTGTTCTCTTTTCATCTTTTCCCTTTATTCCTTCCCCCATTCTTTCTCTTCCTTTTTGCCTTCTTATGCTTGCCAGAGAAGGCTTGCTTTAGAACTTGGCATTCAGTCCCAAGGCTCAGAAGCTTTTAGTCATTAGAGAAGGAAAGAAGATACTGTCTGGTCTCTTTCAGAAACAAAGATGACCTCTCAAGCATCCCTCCCTCCTACCTGTCCCCTTCCCCCTTTAAATATTGATGGTATCACACTAGCAGCCTACTAATGTAACTTTGGCTGGCATTCTGCAGAGGCAAGGGGAGCTGCAGGTCCTGTCATAGGTAAGAGACTTTAGACATCTTTTCCTTCTATCTGTTACTTGCTCTTCTACAGTGCCTGCATTTCCAGCTTGCCAAGGACAGAAAAACCCATAGTGTGTCAGTAGATTTTCTGCCGGGGGAGAAACTCCACTTCCCATGTGAGCTGTAGCGTAAGCTGTAAATTTTTCTGATGCTTATCAGCAGGTGCATAGGCTACTATGGCAGCAGGAGGAAAGGTCAGGCCCTGTTCATCAGGAGGGTCAACCGTGCAGCCAAGATTCTAGGTATAGATGTCTCCATGCTTCTGAGGGGGAAAATAAAGCACATTTGCTGGGCAGTCCCTCACTTTCAAGTGTTGCTTATTCATACCCCATCCTGATGAGCTAAATCTTAGCTGGTTTGGTGGTGCCCAGAATAAGGGCAGTGTATTTACTGGATTCTATTGCAGCGCCATCAGGTCCTGGAGAATTATGAAACAGCTGAGTGCTTAAATGTGCACCACTTAATTATGTGCCACATGTAATTTCAGAGCAGTTCTATTTATAGTGAGGCTTTATTTTTAAAAAGCTTGTATTTGAGAGTGGGAGGCGATGCAAATGATTTTAGGCCCTGTAATGAGGCTTAAAATGTGACTCAACGGAGCTGTAAAATTGGCCAGCGCTTCAAATGGGTCACATTCAGATCAAGACGGTAAGGAGGACATTAATGGCATCCAAACAATCGCAGGATGCAAAAAAATTTGAGACTGCTCTTGGTCTGTGTATTGGGTGTGTGTATGCATGTTGTGTGTGGGGGGTTGTACGTTTTAGGGAGAGGTGATTATTTATTAGTAGGTAAGATGGAGAAGTCAGAGGAAACTCAGGACATCTAACAGAAAGTCAAAATTTATATAAACATTGAACAAGGTCAGATGGAGTCAAATGCATATTCAGGGTGCAATTCAAGTGGGAAAGGCATAAAGGAGACGTAAGCGTGAGAGCAGGGTAGGAAGAGTCAACCTCAGAGCGCTCAAGTGAAGGAGCGGGCTTGTCTGGCTTGTCAATTTGGAAACAACAGTTGAGGAGAGGGAGATCTCCTCCACTAAGGCCAAAGTGTGTGTGTGTGTGTGTGTGTGTGTGTGTATGCATGTGTATACGGTGTAGAGTATGACTAAAAAAATGATCCCCCTTTTCCCCTTCACCAAGTGAAGAAAAGAATGATTGGAGTTTGTAATTAATTTGAGGGGACTAAGAAGTGTAACAGAAAGTACATTGGCCCAACCTAAATGTGAACTATAGCCCCCATCAACTAATGAAGTATAGCAGCTCCTTTTCCTCCTGCCTCTGGTCCCACGTGGCACACGCCCTGCCCAGAGAGACTGACCTCAAGCTCTCACACAATTCAGCTAGAAACAGCGATCATCCACAGCTTTAGAGTTGGCACACATCCCCATAACTGGCTGGCTCAAAGATGAGGTCTGTGCGGGAAGTGATGGTCAAGGGGCATCTGCAAAAACAGTCTTCACGATAATCAGTTGATGGAATGTTTTGATTTTTCTGGGCCTGGTGGTGTACTGGGGAAATCTAGCTGCAATATTTCTCATCTTTTCTTAGCTGTTCTCCCTTATATTTATTTCCTACTCATTTGTGCATCTATAGCCAGCCTTAATCCTTACACCTACTTTCAGGCCCAAGCACATTTCCTAACCAAGGGTGAACTCTCACTCCTCCATCCCACCCACGTCCCCACTCCTTGTGTCATTATTCCTCACTCAGGGCTCTCACACTCACGATTGCCAAAGCAAATACATGTCAAGGGCAGGAAAAAAATCTTTTGCTGCTAAGCAATAGCCAAGAGATGAAATAAATATATTTTCAAGTTCTAATAGAATACACTATGAAAATAACAATGAAAAGATTGAATTTAATCCAAGGATCCACAGCAAAATATCTCCTTTTAAATTAAAAAAAAAATCAATACATTTAGATGTAGTTCAGAACCTATGTTGGTATTTTGAAAAGATTCAATGAAATCTTGTGGATTGATATTAATTAGTTAGTTTCTTGCTAACTAACTCAAAGGAGTAGAATCTGAATATTAGTTTATAAATTAAATTATTGGCATAACTATGATCATTAGCAATACATGATGATATAGTAAGAAGAATTACTACTAGTCATGTAGAAACATTTATTTAGGGATTATAAATTCCATGAGGGCAAGGGTTGTGTTTAATAGTTACTTAACAAATATTTGTGGAATGCTAAACATTTAGCATGATCTCAGGTACCAACTGCTAAATAGTAGAAATTTAGCAAATATTTGTTGGTTGAGAGAGTAGTAGGGCAGGTGTTAACATCTGCTATGTGAATTCAGAACATACACCTAGACATGACCATCAACAGATATACCACAACCTTATCTAAGGAGCAAATATCATCTTCTCCTACGATCATATATTCTACATTAAATATAGGTAAACTATGATTCTAGACCAATCTTGGATTTTGTTACTGATAAGTCTTTTTCTGGAGAATCCTGGAAAGGTAGAGTTTCTTTTTTTTTTTTTTAATATTTTATTTATTTATTAGAGAGAGAGTGAGAGAGAGCATGAGAAGGGAGAAGGTCAGAGTGAGAAGCAGACTCCCTGTGGAGCTGGGAGCCTGATGTGGGACTCGATCCCGGGATGCCGGGATCATGACCTGAGCCGAAGGCAGTCGCCCAACCAACTGAGCCACCCAGGCGCCCCGAAAGGTAGAGTTTCTTAATACTATTCATATATTTATGAGCATTAAGACTGGGGAAGCCATAATTGGCTACCAAGTAGAATTCTGCCTAAGGACTGACATCTAACAAATTTGGTGTTCACACTTGGAATGATTCATCAATCTTGCTATGGATTATTGGGACATTGTGTGGAGTTTCTGGTAATGTTTGCTTTAGTGAAGAGTTTCAAATAGTTTTGAAGTTATGTCAACTATTGTTGATAAACATTTCTGTCATCCTTCAAAGAATTCCCAGAGGAGATGATGGTGCCCAAATAGGAGCAGTGATGAGGACAAACAACTAGGAACTTGCTGTGTGAACAATCTTTCTGAGCCCTAGTGTCTTCATCAGCAAACCTGAACCTAAGAAAGTAAGAAGTGTACTGTCTACCTCAGACATAGCTGTAAAGGAGATAGTAAGACACTTTATTAATCAGGAAGTGCAGTATAAAAGTCAGTTGCTGTTATTATCTGTAAAATAGAGGTCATAATTACTCATCTATCTTAAAACATTGGTTTGAGAGTCAAATGAGACAGTGTGAAAAAATATCTAAGGAGGATAAGATACGTTTCAACTGCATAATGAAACTATTAAAATGTCCTCTTCAAGGGCATCAATATCTTTTTCTCATGACTGAAAATGAGGGGTAGTTCTTTCTACAGAGGTTCATGGCACCATCACAAACGGAATAATGATCACCATTACATGCTCATTGATTGAGTGCTACAGGCCGCTTCTCCAATATCAATTCTTTGTGCACCAATGGATATGATTTAAAAAAATGCCATCAGAGTTATAAAACCCACATGTCAAGTAAGCTACCTGTTTTCTCAGCATCGCTTACTCTTTTTAAAGAGTGGCTAACTGCAAAAGCTTTCTCTCTAGAACATAAATCATTGTAATTGGAACTTTGGAAATAGTAAGGTAGCTAGAATGATGAATAAAGCACAGTTGGAGAGTTTCAAGTATGGCAGTTTGTGTTTTCTCTAAGACCTTTCTTATGAGAAATTGGGAAGTCAGACAGTATCTCTAACAAACATATGTCGTAAAAAATCCAATTGCATATCAGTGATTCTTCAGCAGTTGAAAGTCCTTTCATGAATAGATTTCAATTTGCCACAAACAAACAACAAATGTTGGTTTGATTATACAATATCTACTTTTATAGCTTCCTAGGTCAGACTAACCCTCTAATCTTGAGAAACAAGAATATGACACTGTTTTTGTAAGTAATGCCTCCATTAACTTCACTGGATCTGAGCATGCTGGAAAGAACAGTTAACGAGAATCTATTTTGTTTTCCTGTTGAGGGGTTTCTGCAAGGAGTAGGAGAAAGAGATACCATGTTCCTGATTATAACTGTAGTCTCCCTATATTACCTTTTCTCACACAGTGTCCCTTCCTTATCAGACTTGGCAGGAGTAGGAGAGGTTGATTTTCATACTCTCTTCCTGACACACTGAGTTCTATGGTTAACAATAAAATCTGTGTATAAGACTATGGACACTATGGACATAAATATGGCCTAATAGATAAAGAGGTCAAGTGTCTGAAAACACTTATTTAACAGGAAGCATCCATTTCTACTACTGGTTTCTTCTAAAAGCAGCATTCAAGGGACAAAGAATACCTTGCTTCTTCAGATATGAGGAAAAGGGCCTCAACTTCCCTTTTGAACGGCTTTTTGGAAGCAGCAACAATCTCGACTAATTATATAGTGCATAGTAATTACTTTGCAAGTTGAGTAAGACTCCTTTGTGTGCAAACTATATGGACGCAGGCAAATTTAAATGGACAGTACTATCAGAACTAATGTTATTATGTAAGGTTGATTTTCTTTTCTTGGGCTTGATTCTTTTAGATAATACCTGTCACTGCTCCTTCTCCCCTTCTGGACCATTTCTGAATTGATTTATGTAATAAATAATTACATGGTTTAAGCAATTGGTAAATCTCATCACCTACCTCTGATACCTCTAGTTAGCCATTTTTAATCTTTGAATTCTTGTTTTAAAGTGTCCTGAAAATCTTTCTTTTCTGCAGTGATTTTAGTGGATCCATTTTACTGGGTCCTGAGCTTTGTTAATTCTATTTTTCCTAAGATTCAGTACCTTCCCCAGATTCTGTTTCCCAGTTCCTTTGTTATTACTTTTCTCCACTGTTGCTTTCTAGGTTCTCTTCAAGCCCACTCAGCTAACTTACTGAATCCATCCAGAGATTGCTTTTTTACCCACTGACAATTGCAGAGTGATTCCATGAACATGTAAATGACTCTGGTCAGAAAAGCTAAGGATATGTTTGCAGTGGGGTTAATGAACATATAGGGTAACAACATGCATCACTCAGAAGGGAGAATATTTATTTCTATTTATTTGTGTCCTTAATTTCTTTGAGAAACTTTTTATAGTTTTTAAAGATTTTATTTATTTATTTGACAGAGAGAGAGATCACAAGTAGGCAGAGAGGCAGGCAGAGAGGGAAGCAGGCTCCCTGCTGAGCAAAGAACCCTATGTGGGACTCCATCCCAGGACCCTGAGATCATGATCCCAGCGGAAGGCAGAGCTTTAATCCACTGAGCCACCCAGGCGTCCCACTTTTTGTAGTTTTTATCGTACAAGCCTTTATCTCCTTGATTAAGTTTATTTGTATGTATTTTATCCTTTTTGATGATTCATTTTTAAAATTTCCTTTAAAGATAGTTTGTTGTTAAAATATATAAACAACTGATTTTTGTATGTTGGTTTTGTATCTTGCTACTTCGCTGAATTCATTCAGTAGTTCTAAGATTTTGTGTGTGGGGAGGCATCTGCAAGGTTTTCTGCATATAAGGTAATGTTACTGCAAACAGATCATTTTACTTCTTTTCTTATCTGGATTCCTTTTATTTCTTTTTCCTGCCTAGTTGCTCTAGCTACGAATTTCAATATTATCTTGAATAGATGTGTCAAGAGTTGGCATTCTTACTTTGTTCCTGATCTTAGAGGAAAGCTCTGTTTTTCCACCATTGAGTGAGATTTAGTGTGAGTTTTTCATATATAATCCTTACTATACTGAGGTAATTTCCTAGTATGTTGAGTGTTTTATCATAAAAGAGTGTTGAATTTTGTCAAATATTTTTTTCTGCATCTCTTGAAACGATATGTGATTTTTATCCTATAGTCTACTAATGTGGTGTGTTATATTGATTCACTTGCACATATAGAGCCATTCTTGTATCTTGGGGATAAATCCTTATAGGATCCTTATGTTACAATATATAAAAAATTAACTCTAAGTGAATGAAAAACTTAGGGGTAAGTTCTGAAACTATACAATTCCTAGAAGAAAATATAGGGGCAAAGTTTGATGTCATTGATCTTGACAGTGATTTCTTGGATATGACACCGAAAGTATATGCAACAAAGGCAAAAATAGACAAGTAGGACTATATCAATCCAAATAGCTTCTGCACGGCAAAGGAACAACAGACTGAAAAGACAACATATGGAAATGGAACAAAATATTTGTAAACCATATATCTGATAGGGTTAACATTCAAAATATATGAGGAACGCTTAAACTCAATAACAAAACAAACAAGCAAACAAACCAAACCACTCAAAAAACCTCCATTTAAAGAAATAGGCAAAGAACCTCAATAGATATTTCTCAAAGAAGACATACAAATGACGGCATGAAAAGGTGCTTAACAGACTAATCATTAGGAAAATGCACATTAAAACCACAGGGAGATAATACCTCATACCTGTTTAGGATGGCCATTATCAAAATTACAGAAAATAACAAGTTCTGGGAAGGATGCAAGAAATTGGAATCTTTATGTATCATCAATAAAAATGTAAAATGATGCAGCCACTATGGAAAACAGTCTAGATGTTCCTCAACAAAATAAAAGCGGAAATGCCATATGATCCAGCAATCCTACCTGTGAGTACTTATGCAATAGAATTGAAAACAGGGTCTCAAAGAGATATTTGGACTCCCATGTTCACTGAAGCAATATTTTTAATAGCCAAGAAGTGAGGAAAAAAAACCCTAAATGTCCACTGATGGATGAATGACTAAAGAAAATGTGATATGTAAATACAATGGAATATTAGTCAGCTTTAAAAGAGACAGAACCTAAAGAAAAAAAAACAAGAAAAAAAAAGGAAAAAAAATAAAAGAGACAGAACCTGTCATATAGTGAGTCTTGGGGACATTATGCTAAGTGAAATAAGCCAGTTACAGAAAGATAAATACTGCATGATTCTCTTATATGAGGTGTCTAAAGTAATCATACTCATAAAAACAGAGTAGGATGGTGGTTACCAGGGGCTGAGGAAGGAGAAATGGGGAATTATTTTTCAGTAGGTATAGAGTTTCAGTTACACAGGATGCAAATGTTCTAGAGACCAGCTGTACAACAATGTGTATATAATACCACACTAAAAGTTACCTAAAAGTGCTAAAAGCACTTAAAGCACTTACCTAAAAGCACTAAAAGTGCACCTAAAAGTTTGTTGAGAGTAGATCTCATATTATGTGTTTTTTTACTACAATTAAAAAGAGAGAGAGAGAGAGAGAGAGACAGAAGAAAGAAAAATGTGTTTCTCAATTTGACCTGAGCAATAGATCCGAAACTTATGGGGGTGGTGGTGGCGGTTGTTATACTTGTTTTCTTTTAAAATCTGGGGTATGATTTATCCAGAACAAAAATTTGACCTCCAAAAACATTTTTAACAATAGCAAAGTTTTCGTTCAAAAAATTTTTTTGGCTCATAAATGCCTCCTAGGGGCGCCTGGGTAGCTCAGGTCATGATCTCAGAGTCCTGGGATCCTCCCTGCTCAGCGGGGAGTCTGCTTCTCCCTGTCCCTCTGTGGTTCCCTCTGCTCGTGCTCTCTCCTCTCTCTCTCAAATGAATAAATAAAATCTCTAAAAATAAATAAATAAATAAATAAATAAATAAATAAATAAATAACTCTCTAAAAGCTGACCTTCAAGAGGCTAACACAGCAGTTGTCTAAAGGCAACACAGAAGCTGCTGGCTAGTTGTACATCCTTAGGACAAGAGAAACCTCTCCAAATCTCCCCCACTCTGAGGCAAGGGAAAAGTGGGGTGGGTTCAGGGCAGGAAGAAATAAACATTTTAGTGCTAGAGTCACGGCTAATGGCTTCCCGCTGAAACTTGGGCTCCCTAGGTGGTCGATTGGACTCTACCTGGGTTAGGGAAATATAATCAAGAACAAAATCTTCTCCCAACTCAGAAATCCTCTCCCCGAAGGTAATGGAGAAAGAAAACACTTTTATTATTGAATAAACATTGAATCAGAATGTGAAGTGCATCATCGGCCATCTGCTAAGAGATCGTGAAGACAGAAAAAAATGTCCCCCTTTTATTTGGCCAAGCAGATATGGCCCATTACATACATGTTTTCAAGCTAAACAGTGACGAGTCCTCCAGTGAGAGGATTTGGCAGCACCACTTATTACATAGAGTTCATCCTAAATTCTCTTGGTAATTGGGGTGAATGAACAGCTTTGTTAGCTAATTGGCTTTATCCAGAGGAAAAACAAACTTTTTATGTTTACTGACTGTAAGTAGTTTTGTTTTGCAACTTGGAGCAAGGCAACCCTGCAGTTAGATTCCTAAGGCCCCACAGAAACTGGGAGACAGAGGTACTCTCTCCCTTGATGCTCACATCTCAGGGATGACCCCAAGTCCTTGAGAAAGATGATCCCAGGTTCTAAAGCTGGCAAGAGGCCCATCTAGTCTTCAAAAGGTTTTCTATACATTTCAAAAAGATGCAAAAACACTTAAAATGGTAAGGTTTTCAAGGTAAATGCTCTAAAAAAAACTGAGGGTATAGAAATCCTGCCCCCTCCATTTTCAACAGGAAGAATTAATGTTTCTGATTTTTAATTTGTATCTGTTCTTATACTGGAACTGGCAACACGGAATTCTCCAGGGAACCTGAGGGTGTTGCCAGGGTGTTGGGGGTCATGCTGGGCCTCAGGTTTCAGGAAGGTCCGTATGCCTGGCTGGGGTAGGGTGTGGGACACTTGGCGGTACCATCTTCCCACTCCAGCCATGGGAAGAACCAAGGTGGGTCCTGGGATAAGAGTGTGGGGGCAACTTCTTGCCCTTAGCAGCCCACAACTCTTCAGTGGGGCTCTCCAGAATCTTACACAGTGTCAGATGCTGAGATGTAGCTGTATTCAAAGAGTCATGTAATAATGATGATGATGATGATGATGATGATGACCATGATGTGTGTGTGTGTGTGTGTGTCTGTGAGAGAGAGATTTTTATGGGGATAAACCTAGGTCTTTAGGGAAGGGTTCTTTCTATCAACTTCAACTTTTGATGGGTGTGCACTGTGAGTTACTATGACTTTTATTCCAAAAAAACTAGTTTTGAATCCTACCTGAAGCTGACTTTATAAGAAGTTTGCTTTTTTCCCCAAAAAGTGGTATTTCTTCTAACAAGTTCTTTTTAAACCCAATTTAATCAGACAGCTAGTCCTAGTCTGTAGGTTTTTAACCACTTATGAGACCAGATTCTATTATTCTTTTTCAGTGAGTTTGTGAGAATAAATCTGCTGTCATTTAAGATGAGGGTATGTAACAGCCTTCCCTCCGTCCTTTCTCTGTTATCCAACACTACACCACTGGATCGGTTCCTCATTAAAAGCATTTAACCCAGACCAAGTGATAATAGTGGGTGTGTGTATCATAAGGCAAGGTCAAGTTACATCACCTCCGTATCAAACTCTGCTTTACTTTGTTTGGCTATCACCACTATTGGTTCTTGATTTCCCACAGATCAAACCAAGGTGAATGGCAGTCGTGTTGAAATTACAATGTAAATTGCAGTGTGCAAAGCCCAGCTGAATAGGAAAGGCTGCTGTTAAGGGGACTGCCATTGTGAAGGTCTACACTGGACTGGTTAGAATTTCTCAGTATGAAATAAATATATGTTAGTGTAAAAATGGTTAGGGCCTTAACTACTTTGTGGTATCATGTGTCAAGTTCATTTAGCAAAAGCTTCATGCTGTGAGCAGGTATTTAGTTACCAACAGTCTTAAGAGACGATATTATATTTCTAAATTATTTTAGGCTTAGGCCTCAGAAAGTGTAATTATGTTCTTTATATTATTTCCTAACTGTGAATCACTTTCATTCCTATTCATTTATAAAATCCATCAAAAATTTATTTGCATTTGCTCCTTTTCCAGATATTCTCTCTCCTCAACACCAACTGTGCTTTTTAAATCAATGTACCCTTGACTTCTGGTGTCACTATAAGAGAAGTTTCAGTAATTCATAGCCTTCACACACATCCCTAAGCTTTTTCTGTATTTTATTTCCCTACCTGATAAAGAGTAATAATTAATTTTCAAGCAATGAAGCAATAATCTGGCCATTCTCTGACAAGAAGTAAAGGGTGAAATATGCCTGATTCTCTAGGTCTCTCTATTTTGTATCCTAAATAGATTTTAAGTTTCCTAATGAAGCATCCATGTTTTCCACATCTACCTTTCCCAGTGCCTGAAGCACAGGTAGATGCCCCCAAAATGCCCTGTTGACTGAAAGAAGAAATGTGCCCAAAACAGCTCCCCAGCCTAACCCTTCATTATAAGGAAGACATGACTCTGAATATCAAAAAAGTGAGATGTGAATTTTTAAGATAATTCATTAAGATGAAATACATCAGCTTATTTGAGCACTTGGCAATGTATCCTATTATGGACATGATGCATTTAGTGAAGGCGTCTATGGTTTGGCTTTCCAGGAAGGACAGAGAAAGAGAAAGAATAGCCTTTAATTACCCCAGGCTTATATGATTTTTACTCACCTATTTATTTTTGATCTGGTGCTCATGTAAGGCTAACTATTTGCCTGAAATATTCTCCTGTGTCTTTTGAGAACAGGGACCATTCAGCTTTTAGAAGAGAACATGTTTTATTTTTGTTTTAGATTTAGGGAAGAGTCAAATGATCACTCGGGGCTTTTAAAAACTGATGTCTTTACTGCAGGTAGCAGAACAGATCTGCTAGTTTCTTCTTCCACTTCCTTGCACTAAAAGAAATAGCCTCTCTATTTATATGTGACATTTTTCTTAATCAGAGATTGGAAATGAACCTGTAAGCCCTTTTGGCTTTCATGAACTTAAGGAAATTGATTTAACTGGTTTTTAAGAGAGATTAAGTGAAAAAAAATTATTTTTCTAACACCCCTTTGAACTCAATCATACCAAATCTTAATTTAGTTTCCAACATTGTTACTCCATTACTCTAATAAATTAAAGGATGGATCAATGTTTCCAATGCTTCATGATACATCTTATGATTTTAATGTGAAGCTCATCACCATCAATGAAATGATAACTCAAAAAAATGTATGTATTGCTGAATTATATTTTCTCTCTTCTCAGTATAAAAGAATCAGTGGCCAGGGTGTGGGTGAAAAACAAGTAGGCCATTGAAGAAAGAAGGAAGGTGAAGGGCACTAATATTTATTGATATTATTATTGTATTATTAATATTTATTACCTATGTGCTCAACCCATGGCCTCATTTAATCCTTTCCTTTCAAAATGAATTTTATTGACTCATACAATGAGGAAAATGAGACTTCCAAATTGTGTCCAAGACTTCCTAGTCAGAAAAAAGTAGAGGACCTGAGTTCAGAAACAGAATTTCTCTGGTTTTCAAGTATTTCCACTAACCTATGATGACACAAACATGATTCAACTATGGCATAGACATGGATAAGGCTGGGATAATGTAGCCCATAAAAGTGGATACAATGGGGGAAAATCATGTTTTAGCTACATAAAGTCTAGATATACAGAGGGTGATAAAGGAAGCTCTCCAGGGTCAGGGAACATTAAAATAGGAAGTGAAGAATTTTAATTAGATTTATGGAAGACAGTCTTGACTGTTTAAGTTGTCCAGTGCAATTTTCGCTCAGACACATATTATAAATATATCTTCAGTTAAATGCAAAGCATTTCTGAAAAGCTGAAAAGAGTAGGAATTTAAGACAGAAAACATAGTAACTTTCTGTTGATGCAGAAAACATAACCAAAAACATTTATGATTTCTTAGGTTGTCTTCAGTGAGAAATTATAAACTTCATTACCTGTATTTTATTTTTCATTTAGATTTTAACTAAGTCAATGTGTACTTTACAAATACTGATGTCATTTTGTCCGGGTTTTGTGCTAAAAAGATGTGCAATCCCATTATACTTAATGTGAGTGGGATTTTTCTTGAGAAATAACTTGAGTTTTTTTCATGCTTCCAAAATTTTTATACAGTAAACTGCTTTTTTGGGGGGGGGATTATGCTGGCAGTTCAGCTTATTTATAATGTTAAATTTTTGATTTATCTTTAATCTTTCGTATAATTTACCAATGTAGATATGGTATTAGCTTTGAACTCAGAGTCTCATTGTGAATTAGACACTCTTTTACACAGGTGTTATTATCTATCAATTTTTCTGTCATTAAGCAAGGAATCATAATACAATTGAAAATTCCTTTATATGATATTATTTAAGTAAATATCTTAAGTAAATGACACTCATGTTTTTATTTGGTTCCCTTGGGCTCCTAGGAATTCATGCATATTGGTATCACTATAATATTTTGGAACATTCTTGGTTCCCCAGATAGATGAGTAGTAGATTATAGTGGATCTAGAACTGAGATGATCTTAGGGTAATTATTTAAGCTAAAATTGAGTCTTCTATGAATCCTTTCAGGACCAAGGATAAGCCTTAGCTAGCCCACATTCCTTAGTACAACATATCTATTTCACCAATTATGACAGCTAAGAAGATTCACCTCTATAAAATAGAAGTTCGTTCTGGACTTGGTTTTGATTTCAGACTCTGAGTCCTCATATTGCCTTCTGGTAAATAACTCTATTCAGATGATTCTGTGTGCATTTATTTATTTTTTTATTATTTTTGGTTAAGATTTTTTTATTTGTCAGAGAGAGAGAGAGAGCACAAGCAGTGGGAATGGCAGGCAGTAGGAGAAGCAGGTTTCCTGCTGAGCAAGGAGACCCATGTGGGACTTGGTCCCAGGACCCTGGGATCATGACCTGAGCCTAAGACAGACACTTAACTGACTGAGCCACCCAAGCATCCCTCCCTGTGAGTTTAGATAAACACAATGATTTTTTTTTTGGTCAAATCTGGGATGTTTGACTCATTGTCAAGCCATTCAAATCTCTATCTCTCAACTTGTCCTTCCTTCCTCTGGTTATATTCTAAAGCTATAAAGGTTTTTAACAACAACAGCAAGGCATCTCAAGATTAGAGTGGTATCCCATTTCAAACATGTCATGAGGTCACTCCAGCAGTCCTATGAAGAGGTCCACATGGGAAGAACTGAGGCCTCCTGCCAGTAGCTGGTGAGTGAGCCATCTGGGACGTGGATCCTCTAATTCCAGTCATGACTTTCAATGACTTCACCCCCAGCCAACATTAAGACTGCAACCTTTTATGAGACCATTGAGCCAAAACCATGCAGTAAAGCTTTTCCTGAATTTCTGACTCACAAAAACAATGATGTAATAATATTTGTTTTATTTTTAAGGTGCTAAATTTAGAGATAATTATTTTGAAGCAATACATAGCTAATATCAAGTTTGCATGTGTGTAAATATGTGTGTGTTTTGTCTTCCCTATGGTGGGCTGTCCTCACTACTCTTGGAGTTTTTTCCAGTTAATTGCCAGGTTGGAGGTGGGGACTGAGTTTGAGAGATGGGAACAGGAGTAAAGATGGCCCAGGGATATAAGGTAAAGCACATTTCATTATCATAGTGTCACAAAATTTGATACCTTTGAAGAGATGAGAGTAATGGCCTCTAATTTAATAGGCATGACATGTCGAATTCTTTTTAGATATTGCAGCCAGAAAAATTCTTTTTCTATATTGCATTTTATGAAGGATAAATTTTACTATCTAATTCCACTGCTTAAAACCCTTTGAAGATCAGAGTGAAAACTCCATACGTGGTTGACAAGACTTTTCTAAATCTGGGCTCTGCTGATCTCTCCAGTCACTCCAACCTATGCTTCACCAATAGCTCCCACCTCTGGGCTTTCTGGAGGACAGTCTCCATGTGAACAAGGCTTCTTTCACTTGCCAGCCTTGGTTAGGCTTTTCTCTACCTGGAGTTCCACATTCTTACTCTGCCCGGAGTTCCACATTCTTACTCTGCCCAATTTTTTTTTTTTGACTCCATGTTGCCCATGAGTCACACTCAGCCTTTTAGATATTTTGTTTGATCTCCACAGCATTTTTGAAAATTTTGAATTAACATTTAAAAAATATAGATTTCTTCTAATGGAACAATCAAAAGCTGGGGCAAGATGGAGTTATCCTCCTGCCTTGGAGACACATGATCTATGCACTGGCCCCTACGCCAGACCCCTTCCCTTACTGGTTGCTAAAAATATCATTTTTACTAGGCAGTGTGAATTAGTCCAGGTTTTCTAAGAAGCAGACACCAAGGGGGATTAAATGTGCAAGAATATAATTAGGGAAAATGCCTATATGAAAAAAAAATAGACATTTTAAGGGTACCCAGGATTTGTTTTAATAAGGTATGGTAAGAAACACAGATGTGGAAATGACACAGTTTCCTATAAATAGGTGGCATGTTGCACCACACAGATAAGTGCTAAGATTGGTCAGGAGACAGAGGGAGCTGAGGAAAATGTGGGCAAAAGCCTTCACTGTGGTTTCCAGAGGAAGAAATACATGGAGGTGGGGTATTCATGTTTCAGATTGGCCAGTTTGGATAATTTCAGTGGGCTCCAGGGGTATAGAGGACATCCTTGGTTATTTGGTACCTGACCTTCAGATGATTGAGGCCCATGAATGGTGGCCTGGAGCATGAAAGCCCAATTAGGAGGTGGTTGGGTGTTGGGGCAAGGATTGGTGGGTTTGCATTTGAAAGACATGCTCAGGAGCCAGTTTATTGTCTCCGGGATTTTTTATTGCCTAGCTCTGGGAGGGTCATGCCCTCCAAAGTCAGCCAAGTCCTAAGATGTCAAAACATCAGCACACAGAAAATAAAAGGACATGGTTAACACAGAAGGGAACATGAAAAGGCTGGGAACCCAGAGACTCCCATGCGAGTCCACGCCTGAGAGAAGAGAGTGGGAGAGAAGTTGGATGGAAAGATCCTAGAATACCAAACAGTCTGAGGAAGATTTGGCAAGGCAGTTGGGGAGATTTCAGGCCAAAATTTGCCAGCAAAGGAATCCCGTGTGTCCCAGGAAAAGGATCTAGTGCCCTATCATCTTCTGTCATTTGAGGGGAACAGCACATGGGAGAAATGGCCTCCATGTGAACGTAGCCAAGGGTTTCAACTGCCAGGGCCTTTGGCCTGGAGTGCTTCCTGTACTGGGGGGTCTGGGAAGCACATTCCCACGGCTGCCATAGGATGTCGTCCTTATTTCCCATGTGAGGAAACAGCATTTCTGAAAGTTTAGGGAATATTTCTCAGAGTTACAAAGCGAACAAATGGAAAAGATAAAAATTCAACATTAAAAATGTTTGCTCATAGCCCCATGCGATATGTCACTCTATTAACAAACAAGCTACTTAGTCATCAGACAGGGCTTTTCAAAAGCTCTCAAGATACAAGCCTGTCTGTGGTAGCTTCAGCCAATTCCCTTTTTCAGTATAAGTAATTGTTAGTTGGGATTCATCATGAGATTGATGAATAATATATTTTTGTTAGTTGGGAACCAGTGGATTCATCATGAGATTGATGAATAATATATTTTTGAATGATGGTTTTCATTTATCAGACATTTAGAATTTAGGTGTTCAGCAGAGTTCAGGTAATTTTAATATAATACATTCAGGAAATATTTTCCTGAAGAAGATATAATCATAAACCGTGTTCTTTATCACTTCCACATTTTTTACTCTTTAATATTAGTGGCCCCTCACCCGGAGGCTATACAATCACAATACTCAGGCATTACTCAGGCTATACTTAGGCATTGTTAGCATTACGATCAAGGACTCAGTTGATTAGGGCTTATGAGACCAAGGTCATTGATTCAGTCACCTTGAGGTCAAGTAAGCTTCATCTAGTCCCAAGGTCACAGACTTGACTTTTCAGCCAACTCATACTGCAAGGTGTATACAAGAACACCAACTTCTTTACACTATATTAAGATGGATCCACTACAACTTTACTGCCCACCCCCCAGGCACAAGACATAAGCATTTTTCAGATTCATAGATGTCAGTCAATTCCATTGATGAATTTCACACATGCCCAATTTATATCTACTGATGAAATGTCATCCAATTTCAGTATGGTAAGCTTTTTCTGTAACACTCTGAAAAATGTAAATTACTATAAAAGTATGGTATCAAGTAGCATGACTATAATACTAAGGATAATAATAATCTTCCTCTTATGGTCTAAGTTTATGTGGTAGGCTGCCTCTAAAAGGAGCCCCAGCGATCTCCAACTCATGATGTTCACAGCTTTATATAATTATCTGCTCTTGAGTGTGGGCCAGACCTAGTGACTCAACTTCAAGGAATAAGAATAGTGCGAAAGTAATGTAGTGTCACTGTTGCTATTAGGTTACAAAAAGACTACAATTTCCATCTTGTTTGCCATCCCTTACTCTTGCTTGGAGAATTCGCTCTGGGAGAAGCAAACTGTCCTATTGTGGAGAAGACTTGTGGGAAGGAAAAGATGTCTCTGTCCAACGAGGACATGAGGCCGGCCCACAGCCACTGAAGGGAGCTTGGAAGTGGATTATCTGAGGCCAGTCTATAGTTCTGCAGTTGAGCTTGGAAGCAGTTTTGTCCCTCATCAAACCTTGAAATGACTGCAGCCTAGGATGACACACTGTATGACAGACACCCTCAGCCACAGAGAACCCAGCCAGCCATGCCCAGATTCCTGGCCCATAGAAACTTGGAGATAATAAATGTTATATTAACATTTACCTCCAGATAAATACCTCCCAGATTTTGGAGGTAATTTGTTACACAGTAATAGGTAACATATACCGGGACACCACATAAAACATTTGGGATGTGAAGATTGCTGCAGGTTCATAAAGAACTCATGTGAGTTTTCAATGGTGCTTCCTCCAAAGGATTTGCACAGCCCAAAGTGGGAACAGATACTGTTCTTCCTTATAACTTACAGAATATTCATTAAGGATTCTCTGAACTTTTCATATTAAATTTCTCCATTAGCTAATCCTATACCACTTATGTCAGAATAAACTGAAAGAGCTAGAAAGGGAAGGTATATTTATGTTCCTATGCAAATCAGTGAAAACTATAAATCTCTATTTTAGAATCACCAGTGAAAGTAAGGATAGTTTGGAGTTTTAGTTGCCTCTGGAGTGTTCAATAAATATTTTCGATGGGAGCACATTTGTTCTGTTCCAAGCATGGCATGGCATAATGCTATGCAAATACCAAATATAGCACCCAGTAAAAAGCCATTAGTGGAATATTCACTCAAAATTCATTGATTTTGACATAAATAATTTGCACACTTAATGACCCATTCCATATCAAGACTCAGTAAAAAGTTTCCCATTATCATGAAAGCCTAGGAAAATTATAAACACTTTTCCTTTAGTGAGGAGGCAACTCAATATACCAAAAAGACCATGGAGTCAAATAGACATAGGTCTGACTCCTGGCTTTTCCATTTATGAAGTGCGTGACATTGGGCAAGTCACTTCCCCTCTCTGAGTCCCAGTACCATGTCTATAAAGCAGGATGACCTCATGGGGTTATCAAGAAAATTGAGTGTGATATTCTTTGTGAAGGACTGGGCCAGGCACACTGTAAGGATACAAGAAGTAGAAGTTATTGTTGCTATTATTATTGTTCAAAAACTCCCTTGTTTTGAAAATTCTAAAAATTTTTCAGAAGCAATCTGTCACAATTCACTGATTTCTTATTCCACCTCTTTATCACTTTTTGTCCACCATTATAGGACCCTCTCTGTTTCTACTGCTTGTCAAACCAAAAGTGTCAAAACAAAAGTCAAGGGACTATAAGCGTCTGTCCAGATGTTAAAAGCCCCATATTGGCACAGCCTTTCCTGGGGAAAGCTTATTTCTTTACGAGAAGACAGAAGAGAAAGATACTTAACAGGATAATCGCTACTCACAGATTTAGAGTAAGATTTATATACCATTTTAATTTATAGGACATTAATGTACATGTAAGAGTGATCATTTGTATTTCACTTCATATCATTAATTAGCTCTAGCGATATGTTGTATGTTCATATTCATCTTATGAGAAAGATATAGAAATTTTAAAAGACTCAATTGTATTGGATGTGATAATGCACACAGCAGATTTTAAGGTAATTTTGAGAGTGAAGCGCACAGTTGGAGTGTGCCACTTGAGACGTGATTTTTTAAGCCGTACGTAGGTAATAACATTAACATGATAAGTTTCAGCCAGAATTTTGTAGAAATTCCCTTATTCCAAAGATGAGTCAAACAAAACTATGAGTGTCCTATGAATACCTCAATCTAAAATGATCCTTACTGTAATTCTTTGTAACTGTATCTGTTTATTTTTACAGCTAACAGGTTTATGTTTACTTGTGGATTTATATTTCTAACGATGGTCTCTTCCACTAAGCTCTAAGCTAAAGAGGCTAGAGATCCGTACTATTTGTTCACCAAGCCATTCTTAGCCCAGCAGTCTCTTTCTTTTCTCTTTTCAAGTTTTTATTTAAATTCTAGTTAGTTAACATATATGGTAAAATTGATTTCAGGTGTAGAATTGAGTGATTCATCACTCACATATAACACCCAGTGCTCATCACAGTGCCTTCTTTAATACCCATCACCCATCTAGCCCATCCCCCCACCCACCTCCTTCCAGCAACCCTCAGTAGGTCTCTATAGTTAAGAGTCTCTTGTGGTTTGCTTCCCTTTCTTTCTCTCTCTCTCTTTTTCCCTTCCCATAGGTTCATCTGTTTTATTTCTTAAATTCCACGTATGAATGAAATTATATGGTATATGTCTTTCTCTGGCTTCTTTATTTCATTTAGCTTAATACATTATAGCTCCAACCACATCATTGCAAAGGGCAATATTTCATTCTTTTTGCTGGCTGAGTAATACTGCATTGCATATACCACCTCTTTTTTATCCATTCATCAGCCAATGGACATTTTTCAGCCCAATATTCAAAAAATATTTGTTAATTATTGAATTAAAGAGTTTATGGGATAGTTTTTGCTGATTTACTTTTATATATGTTTGACATACATATGGTCAACATTTTTTTTAACATATAATGTATTATTTGCCCCAGGGTACATGTCTGTAAATCATCGGGCTTACATATTTCACAGCACTTACCATAGCACATACCCTCCCCAATGTCCATAACCCAGCCACCCTATCCCTATTTCCCCTACCCCCCAGCCACCATCAGTTTGTTTCATGAGTTTAGGAGTCTCTTATGGTTTGTCTCCTTCCTGATCCCATCTTGTTTCATTTCCCTCCCCCATGCCCCCCACGACCCCCTGCCCTGCCTCTCAAATTCATATCAGAGCGATCATGTGATAATTGTCTTTGTCTGACTGACTTATTTTGCTTAGCATAATACCCTCTAGTTCCATCCACATCATTGCAAATGGCAAGATTTTGTTTCTCTTGATGGCTGCATAGTATTCCATTGAATATATATACCACCTCTTCTTTATCCATTCATCTGTTGATGGACATCTATGTTCTTTCCATAGTTTGGCTATTGTGGACATTGCTGCTATAAACATTCAGGTGCATGTGCCCCGTCGGATCACTACA
>CM052798.1:75433864-75460406 GCA_028533885.1 Nasua narica | reverse complement strand
ATAATTGGCTGCTCCCATGTTAGGGGCATAGATGTTTACAATTGTTAGATCTTCTTATTGGACAGTCCCTTTAAGTATGATATAGTATCCTTCCTCATCTCTTATTATAGTCTTTGGCTTAAAATCTAATTTATCTGATATAAGGATTGCCACCCCAGCTTTCTTTTGATGTCTATTAGCATAGTAAATTGTTTTCCACCCCCTCACTTTAAATCTGGAGGTGTCTTTGGGTCTAAGATGAGTTTCTTATAGACAGCATATCGATGAATCTTGTTTTGGTTTGATAACTATCTAGCTGAACTTCTGGGATCTGACGCTATCTTAGCCTCCTACTCCTCTGCCATCTTGCTCTTCCCCACTTCCCAGAATTCCAGATGGTGAACATTTTGAAACATTTCATTACTTTAGGTTTTGATAGCTATAAAGATATATATGTAACTATAGCTTTTCCTATATATTCTCATTTATTGGGGGAGAATTTTACCTCAATCCAAAGTTTGAAAGGTTTTCATATTAAGACTGCAGACTTTAAAAAAGGCATCGTTAAGAATGCCAGACTCACTCTTGAAGAGTGCTAGAAAATTGGTCCAGGTGTTCTCCAAGGCGTGGTACAAATAGAAAGACTGACATTGGGACTGCTCATTCCACCATTGAGTCAACCCCTGGATATCACACAATATGATTCAGCTTAATATATATCCACATAGACTTTGTCTTATTTGCTGCTATATCCCCAGAATAAACAACAGTGTCTAGTATAGAGGAGGCACTTAATAAGTGACTGTGGAATACACTGCCCAGTCAGTACAGTGTTAGCTAAACTAAGTCAAATTAATAGACTCTTCTGGTGTTTAACACAAGAATTTAACAGGTAGTTTTGATGATGGCTTTTGGCAGCATTCGTTTATCTCTGGATTCAAAAGTGATATTCCCAGTAAATAATTTAGAGATGGTACATTAAATCTAAAACAACTTATTTTTAGTTTTCCAAAAGTTTAATAAAAAGTTAAACAAATGTTATATGCACTGGTAGCTTTTAGGTATTCAGTTTGGAAACAAAACAGTAACATTTCTTCTTTATAATGGGTGTTAGCTGCCAATAGAAAGAAAAGATATTTAAAGAGAGTGTTCATTGTATGTACAAAAGAATTCACAGCATGACATAAGTTTTAGAACACAGCTTCTTTTAGATAATGTGTTTTCTTTAGAAAGAAAGTTCGGTCACATACTGTAATTTCCCTCAAAAGGACATAGGTAATTTTGAAAAACCATTTTGAAGGTTGCAAATCAAAGTGTAAGTGTTTTATTAAAAAGTAAGTGTTTTATTAAAGTAATATTTATAGCAGACAGCTCAGACTCCTGCTCCTCTCACACTTTACCCATCTGATCTCCCACCCCCCAAGTTAAGAAAGGCTTTCACTTTTTACCCTACTTGTGCTCAGATCATTGGGAATTGTATAGGTGTGTGCTACTTTGCTAAACATTTCTGATTGTAAACTGGTATTTAAAGTATTTAAGAACTAACATTTCTCGGTGTATCTCCTGTTTCTCATGATTGTAAATTAATTTAATGACATTAAATATAATAGGTATACTATTGCTAACTGAGAGTACTGCTAGATTTTTAAAAAATATTTTTAATTAATAAATAAGATATTCCTGTTTAAAAAAAAATATGGCTATAGCTAAAACTCAAGTTTCATTTGTTCACAACCTCTGGTCTCAATCCCCTCCTCAGAGGTAATAATAGTTATTAGCGTGGTAGGTATTCCTCTATTTCTTGGATTCTTTTATAATATATATTTAAAAAATATTATATCATATCATATATCACATCATATCATATACCTTTAGGTATATCTAATATATACACATATATATTTTATAAACCCTTATATACATATACCTATAATTTCCATTTTTAAATTTCAGTGCCTTTGATAATTTTTCCATATCAGTACTTACAGATGGAATTTAATTGTAGATTTCCTCTACAATTTGTACTGAGAAGCATGTATTTTTGTCCAATCTTCCTTTACTCCCATGAATTTCTAAGTCATAACTGACCAGATAAGATTAGCATTATCAGGAAACCTACAACTGGGCCCTTGAAAAAAATGGGCCCTTAAGTTAGTTTCACTGCATAAGTATTAGATGTGGCAAGTCAGAATTTATCATTGCAAAGCTTTTGGATATCCAGCATTTCATACTGGAAAGCCACCTTCTTTTCTACCTTAATTTCATGGCATAGTTAGAAAATTTTAGAGAAGATTAATGCCTTCGAAACAGAAAAAAAATGGATCCTAACTTAATATTTTAGGATTCATTCTTTTTTGTATTCATTCATTTATACCTTCATTTAACATTAATGTAACTAATGCTGTGTATGACGCATTCTCTAACACCTAATAATGAGAATGTAAATACTTAAACCCAATTCAAAGGAGATCATCATTTACTACAGGAAAACATCTAAATGACAAATAAATTCAATACAGCATTTAAAATCTCCATAGAATTATAAACAATGCCATTATTGCCCTGCAGATAGAGAGAAATTTTAGACAATTAACCATTATATATTGACTACTTACATGTGCTAAGTACCATGCTAACTGCTGGCATTGCATGGACCTTTTTTCTTTTGTAATAGTAAAGTATTTACCCAAATGTCTTTGAATCCTAAAGCTTTTTTCTGGGTACACTAGGAAAATAGGTTAGTGTTTAAGCGCAGAGGGTCTTGTGCCTGGCTGTCTAGGTTCAAACCCTTGTTCTGTCCTTTCCCAATTTAGTGATCTTGAATTTTGCTTCTTAGTTTCATTATCTACATAATTTGGATATTACTAGTTTATCTGACCCATAAGATTGTGGTGAGAATTAATACACACAAAGCACTTTGGAAAATGTCTGACATAGAGTCATTATTCTGTATGTATTAGTTACTGTGGTGTTACCTTTAGTGGCTTCAGTTCATTAGATCTCATCAGGCATTTTCTCTTTGTCTTCAGTTCTAGATGTCCGGCCTTTTTCCTTAGGGTGGATTTCATGGAGTGCCATGAAGATTCCCAGCTATAGTCACTCACCCATGACTTAGAGAGAGATTTCATTTAGATATCTCAGAATGAGGGGAAACGGTCATAATCTGAAAATAGCTTCAATCCAGTTACACCTTAATAAGCACCAGATTTATTTCTGAAATAGATACTCACATACAATTCCTTTCATAGAAAGTAAATAAATAAAATGAAGAAGACTTCGGGATAAAACACACACAGGCACACACTTCTGATTCAAATCTTGTTTGAATAAGCTCTTCAAGAAACTTCATGGTACAGATATTATAAATGTAATATATATTTTTTAATTTAGCACTTTAATCTCTCCCAGGGGTGATGTTGCTGTGTAATTCTATTCCTTGGCAAAACTGACTGTAAATCATTTCTATCAGGAGAGGAGTGATAGGGTTGCCAGATAGAGCAAATAAAACTACAGGGCACCTAGTTACATTTGAATTTCAGATTTTAAAAAAGGAGTCTTTTTTTTATTATTATAGGTATATCCCATGTGATTTGGGGGATATATTTATATGAAAAACTTACTGATTATGTAAGCTTCAAATTCACCTGGCTAGGCATCATGTGTTTCCTTTGGTACCCCTGGGGTGGTGGGGGGAGCGCATCTCATATGCTCCTGGGAATGCTTCCACATGTTGTTATGTGACTTTGTCCTACTTCTCTCTCACCCTGCCCACTCCAGCTCTTTAGAAATATCACTGAAAGCATTCATGTACAATCATATTTTTTTGAACATTTAAATTTGCTGAAGCAAATGGCATAGCGACACCCACAGTCCAAAATTATCAGACTTATCATTTCCTGCTGGCCCAACTTAATCTATGGCCTCCCAACCCAATCTCATTTCTTTCTGCCCTCTGCTTTGTTTTGGAAGCCTTCTTTTATTTCCTTCTCTTTTTATTTTTTTTAAGATTTTATTTATTTACTTGACAGAGAGAGAGAGCAGAGAGTATGCACACAAGCACAGGTAGAGGGAGAAGCAGACTCCTTGCTGAACAAGGAGCCCAATGCAGGGCTTCAACCCAGGACCCCGAGATCATGACCTGACCTGAAGGTAGCCACTTAACCCACTGAGCCACCCCAGCCGCCCCTGGAAGCTTTCTTTTAATGATTGCTTTTCTTCCTTAAACAACATGGCTTCTCATATGTTAAGATTAGTGCTAGAGTACAGAGACAGAAAACAAATATGAAAAAAGAAAACCTATTTAGCTCAGAAATAAGATATCCATTATTTCAACCATTCCCTTGCTGCTGTCCTCATCTTCATTTGTTTGTTCCCGACTGATCCCGACTGATCAAATGCAAACACTGGTTCAATCCAGATAGTCCCCCTTTCCCCCTGAAGTCTGAGTATCATAGCATGAACCTTTATAATATGCAGATTGGTGCACTATAAATTGATCATTTCTAACTGAAAATACATATTCAGGGCTGTGCCAAAATATCCTATTATTTTTCCCTCCAGCTTTGTCTTCCACTGTCTAGATTGGTTATTTCAAAAAAATTGTATTCATTTCAAAACATTCTAATTCCAAGTTTCACCCTCCACTATAAGTGAGTAACTTCATCCTCAGCCTTGCAGAGAAAATGGAAACCATCACACAAGGTCTTCCTCAGCTTCCTCAAACCTCACATATGATTTTCTAGAACCCATGCTTCCCTGATTTTGTGTTTACATTGGAAGAAGTATAGCACAGATGTAGATAGCATCTACATACATCTAGATCTACATCTGGATGTAGATAGCATCTAACCGCATAGATGTTGCTATGAAGGTATTTTGTGGATATGGTTAACATGTACAATCAGTGGCTGTAAGTAAAGGCAATTATTATGCTAGCATTGTATTATTGTTAATTAGAAAAATAGATTGTTAATGTAAATGGACCTTGAGAAAAAGGGTACTGAATTCCTAGGTGACACTGGTTTTCCTGGAGTTCACCAATGTCTCACTATCCTCTAGTCTCCTCTCTGCTCTGAGGCTATTCTCCAGCCTAGCTCATTAGTGTGTGCTCCAACTGTAGAGGGCCAGGACAAGCAAGATCTGTACACTGAAATCAACACATGCTGCTTAGAAAAATTATAAGAGGGTCAAATAAATGGAGAGGTATATCATGTTCATGATATACATGCTAATATAATCTCAATAAAAATTCTAGTAGTTTTCGTATAAACTGAAAATTTTATTTAGAAATATACCAGAAAACCAGCAATGGATACAAACCAATACAATCTCGAAGGAGTAAAATAAAGTTAGGAAACTACCGATAATTAAAGATGCAGCTGATAAGACAATGTAGTATAAGGACAAGGATGAACAAAGAGATTAATGGAACAGAATAGAGGGTCCATTTGTAGACTCACATGTATCTGGTTATTTGATTTAAAACCAAAGCATCAATACATTCAGGGGAGAAAATGGTGATTTTTTTCTATAAGTAGTGCCAGGTCATTTGGATACTTATATGTGTAAAAAAAAAATAAACTGTACTTCACATACCACACTTAAAAATTACTTTGAGATGGATTGTGCACCTAAATGTAAAAGGTAAAACTTCCATTCATCAAAAAACTCCACTAAAAGCATTATGTCACAGAATGGAAGGAAATATTTGCAACATATATATCTGACAAATGTCCAGAACATATAAAGAACTCCCTCAAATAAATAAGAAAGGACAATTCAAATTTTACAATTGCAAGTATCTCAAACAGGCATTTTGCAAAGAAGGATATCTAAATAGTCAATAATTATGTGAAAAGGTGATCAATAATATCACTCTTCATGGAAATGCAAATTAAAATAACCATGTGGTATTCATCCTTCCACCAAACATCTGAAATTAAAAATACCAAGTGTTGCAGAAATTATCTGCCTTTAGTGCCTGCAGTTCTTGGTGACACCACTTCAAAGAATGAAGATGTAGAAGAGTGGTGGGCAGCAAAACGATTTATTGAGTAATAAAATATAAAGCTCCCAGAGAGGGAGGGGTTCTGGAGAGAACTGACCCCAGAGTTTCTAAGTTGAGGGGTTTTTATGAGCTCTTTTGCAGAAGTATCTTAAGTTATCAGGGTGTGCTGACTCATGCCCATCAGGGCTTTGGTCTTGTATCTCTGTCTACCTATTTGGTTAATGTCCACGTGCTGATGGTCTTTTTTTGCTGACATCTGGGGGCTTATGTATTAACTGCCTCTTGCCCATGATACTGACAAATGCTTTGTGGTTATTTGCCTTATTTTAGGACGTTTTGCAGAAGTCATTTCTGCAAAGGCTGCAAAACAGAATGTCAGTGTGGTCTTGTCTAAGCTGCAACACAGGATGTCAATGCTGTTTTATTTTAGCTGTTCTGACTCCATATTTTCTTGTTGGGGATCCTGGCCCTGACTACCTAACTGTACAGTACGTGCCAGTAGGAAGTCAGACAACATACTTTTTGGTCTTCATTTCATTTCATTTTTTAGAAGTTGATGGAAGTGTGATCTATGTGTTAATTAACAGGCATCGTAAAGCAGTTGCTTCTTCTGAAAAGACTTAAATGTAGACCTTAAGAAACTCACATTTGGATATATATGTAACTCACCTCAGGGAAAGGCAAATATGTACATCTGCTTGAATAGGCCCATTAAGATTCATATGCGGGGTGGGGGAGAATTGGTAAGTAGGTACAAAAATGGACAAGTTTTAGATTTGGATTTGGAATCAGAAGACCTTGTTTAAGCTCCACATCTAATTCATAGTAGGCGTGTGGTTTTCAGGAAAGTACTTCGTCACTAATTTCTTACACATTTAAAAATCTTGTGGGGATAAAAATGAGACAAAGTAAGATGAAGATATTTTTGAACTGCAAAGCAATGTGTAGATATTAAATTATAACAATGATTTTTTTAAATGATGATGTATCGTAGAGACTTCAACTCAACACATGTCAGCTGTTTTATATGCTTAGTCCTACGCACACTATGTTCCTAGACCCCTTAAAATGACAAGCCTCCTTTGAGAAGTGCTCCCCCTCCTCTATCAATGTGATTTCGGGGAGAGTTGGCATATTCTTACCTTCCCTTCCCCTAGTCACAACAGGTGATTGGTCCAGTCCTTGGAAAGGGACCCAAATCTGGACAAACAGACTCTTCCCTGAGAATTTGCAAACTGGACTGAGAAAAAAACTTAGTCCTTTGATGGTAGAAATATACAAATGTAAAATATAACAATCACATTTCCTATCTAGAAGTATCCAGTCCGTGGTGATAGAATACATGGGCCAACAAAGAGAAACAGAGACCAAAGTTGGAGCAAGTGACAGAAGGAAAGAGGACAAGAAAGTCAGAGAGCATGAGAGAGCAGGGACAATTTCCACTGACAAATTTTATGTCCTATTGTGGCATCTGGGTTGGGAATGTCTCCTTGTTCGGGCGTCAGTTCCACATCTGCTCTTGGGCCAGGGACGGGGTAGCCCCATTCACTCCTAGATAAGAAGGAAGTAAGTATGATTCACTGAAGGCCAAAAGAAACACGTGCTATCTGTTGTGGATTTAGTACTGGGGAGGATATTTAACTACTTTTGTCTCAATTTGCCCATGCAAAAGGGGATAATAATAGTACCTTCTTCAAGCAATGACAGTGTCTAATCACAAGTGAGCTGGATCAAAGAGCAGTTGCCTATTTCTCCCATCCATTTTTATAGGATTTTAATGATGGTTAAAAGGCACAAAGCAGTAGGGCCATTGAGTCTGCATTTGTCCCTGTAAAAGTGTGGGTTATGGGAACTGAAAGAGTTCATGAGGAGACATCTAATCCATCCTTCAGATTTCCAACGGGGTCATATTTGTACATTTCTAAAGGGAAAAAAGTTTATTTTTATCATTTTCATTGAATTATAGTCTATGGTAATCCTTGGTAATGTATTACCACCTTGATTTCATCCTCAGGAATCTCCGAAAATGCCTTAAATTCAACTAAGTCTTTCGTGTGATTACTTTCATGAAAGAACATAAAAGCTCAGGTCCCATTGGTATCTTTATCCTATATTAATAATTATTTTAAGGAGCAAAGGAGCCAGTCTTCACTCTGTTTCAAAAAACTTACATACTCCTGAAAAGTCACAAAGTCATAAAATCCTTCATCAATATTTGTTCTTCATTTAGCAAGCTCCTGTTCTGCTAAACTTTCTTTATACGTTTCACTTTTTAACCCTTTAAAGATTTTCTTTGAACCCTTCAGGAATTCTGAACAATCTCCTTCAGGTCATGAGCCCTACAGATTTTCTCACTGATGACTAAAAATCCCAGAAATATTTTCAGAAGAGGAAGAGGCGCACAGGGCCTGGAGATAAGGTTATTTCAGGATTCTGAGGGAGTCCCAACACTTTCCAGACCATCTGGTCAAAATCTAATTGCTAATGGAATGAACAGATTTTTTTTCATCCACAAATATAGCCTAAATGGGAATTAAGCCAGGGTTTTTGAGAATGCCTGGCACAAAAAAGCTGTCGTCAAAGAAAGCTAAAGAGGATAGTGATAATGTCAGTGCATTAAATTGTATAAAATACATATTTTTGTTTGCTAATGGAGGAGAGAGGTGGGCTTCCTTAGGGGAAGCATTTTCAAATCTATTGCGTCCCCCTGTAATTCAACTGCACTAATTAGAATCAATTTAATTTCTTTAACCCCTTCTAAAAAATGAATACCAGCCAAAACTCTGATATTTTTTTTCTTGCTGACAAAATGATACTGTAGCTTTAATTGTGCATGCAACTGAAAAGGTTGTCATGGTGATGGGAATCTGTGATGGAGCTGCTCCACTTCTCTGGCCTTGTTCTGAGCCTAAAGTGGAAGGTTGTATTGTTAAAAGCAGAATTTTAACTGTCACCAATAAAACCCGTGTTTACATTTTTAAATGTAATTTTGTTCACGTTGCTATCTTTCATTTCATAAAAACAAGAGTCCTCAAAATGATGTTTTAGAATATTCTGTGATTGCTGGAGAGCCCAGAAAAGGTCCAACGGCTCTGCTGTTCAGTACAGTTTCCTGCCATAGTTTGGAAACGTTTGCCACCTAGTGGCCATAGCTGAGAAATGCTGAATGATCCGGTCAACATTTTCATGTTTTTGATTTTAGGCAGCCAAAAGAGTCCCTATCTCCATAATGATTCTTCAATTAAATCATTATTTAATAGATTTACGGCTGCTGTTTATAGCTCGTGCCTCTCTCCATGCGATTGCCTAGAATGGTTTAAGGCTCAACTCAAAAGTCAATTACTCATCGCAGTCTGCAATTCCTTCCTTCCCATTACTCCTCAATCAAAACTAATTGCTCCTTCTATTGCTCTCCCCTAAGTATTTTGTTCTTGATGATTACATTATATTATATCTAGGGGTGTGTGTATGTCCATCTTCTGCCAGATTAAGTAGTTCGTTGAGAGAAAAATGATTTGCTACTTGGTGATTTCTCTGTACCTATGACTTTAGCGGGGGTGTAGTAAGTTCTCAGTACGTATTTACAGAATTACCTGTCTGCTTTCTAACTTTCAGCCTCCTCTTGAACCATACTCCTCTTTGCTCTCTTTATCCCATTGACCTTCTTTTAGCTCCTCTTTAGCACCATGGTGTCTCCCCCACGATTTTGCCTTGGCATATGTAGTTTCCTCTGCCTGGAATAACGTTCCTCCCTTTTTTGCCCATGTGGTTGAAGCTACTCATCATTTAGCCTTTGGTTCAGAAATTCCTTCTGGAAGGAAGCTTTTCCTGAGTCCCTGAGCAGGGGATTCTCTTTATGGTGCATTCTCATTGTGTAATGTATTCTTGGCGCTTTTCATAGTTGTGATTTTATATTATTTGGGCAACTGTTTAACTCATGTTCACTTCCCCCAGGAGTATGGAAGGTCTTTAAAGGTTGTAACCACACCTGCTTTGGTTCACTGTGGTGTCTCTAGTGCTGCAAAGACTATCTAGCTTAATCATTAATTATAATTAAAATAAATATTTGCTCATGACATTTTAATATTTATTTTCATTGAGATATAACTGACATATAGCATTGTGTAAGTTTAAGGTGTGCAACCTGTTGATTTGATACATTTATATATCACAATATGATTACCTCTGTAGCATGAGCTAACACTTCTATCAGATCACATAATTTTTGTTTATTTTTTGTGGTGGAAACAATGCAAATCTAGCCTCTCAGCAACTTTGAAGTTTATAATACAGCGTTGTTGTCTGTAACCACTATGTTGTGCATTAGATCTCCAAGACTTATTTATCTACTGGTTTCAAGTCTGTACCGTTAGAAAACCATCTCAATCCTACTCTCCTCTCTCTGTGGCCCAGCACCTGATGACCATGGTTCTACTCTGTTTTTACATATTCAGCTTTAGTGATTCTACATAAAAGTCATATACAGGGGCACCTGGGTGGCTCAGGCATTAAGCGTCTGCCTTCGGCTCAGGTCATGATCCCAGGGTCCTGGGACTGAGCCCCGCATCCAGCTCCCTGCTCAGCAGGAAGCCTGCTTCTCCCTCTCCCACACCCCCTGCTTGTGTTCCCTTTCTTCTTGTGTCTTTCTCTGTCAAAAACATAAATTAAATATTTAAAAAAGTCCTGTACAGTATTTGTCTTTCTCTGACTTATCTCACTTAGCATAATGCCCTCAAGTTCTATCCCATGACTGCATTTTTCTGAAATGTTCCACAAAAATAATTCTAAAAGAAGAGT
This sequence comes from Nasua narica, assembly GCA_028533885.1. Classification (NCBI taxonomy): domain Eukaryota; kingdom Metazoa; phylum Chordata; class Mammalia; order Carnivora; family Procyonidae; genus Nasua; species Nasua narica. The sequence continues at coordinate 75,449,623 of CM052798.1, read as the reverse complement.
TGGAAAGTCAACTTGAAAATTTTTAACCTTGGTGAAAAAAGTGAAAAATTTGACCAAATTTACTTGAAAGGAGCAATCCTTATCTAAATATTTAAGTTATTGTAAGATGAAAAAATAAACTATCTCTCTGTATCTATCATCTATCTATTTATCTATCTATCTGTCTATCTATCTATCATCTATCTATCTATGATCTCTCCATCTTTATCTATCTATCATCTTCATAGCATTCAGGTACGTTTCTCAGTGAGGTTTTCACAGGCTCCCTTCAGTCAGTAAATGTACAAACAACCATGAAGTATGTAGGAAGTACTATAGCAAAAAGAATTCAGGCTTTGGAGTCAGGTCCATTTTGGAATTGCTTGACCATTTTCACACCATGAGAGCTTGGTGATGTAGCCTCTAAAAATTTCAGTGTACTCATATATAAGATGGGATGAACAAAAACTGTTTACAGGAAAGTTGCAGAGATTAACATATCCTTATTTTTATATCATCCTTGTTAATCCTTGCTAACCCAGGTAAGTACATACTGTGTGCTAGGAAAGCAAAAATAATAAGAGATTGCCTTGGAACTCAAGTAGCTTCATGGCAGAGTTCAATATATAAATCGATAATAACAGCAAGGTGTAAAAATACTTCCTATCAGTGATTACAGAGGGAGGGAGCAAGAAGAACAGGATAATGCAGGAACATGGTTAAGACTGGTAATGTGGGTTAGCATGGGGTTGAGTCTCCTAGAGCTGGCAATGAGGGACTGGGGTGGGGGGTGAAATTGCTAATTTTCTTTTACAGTAGAGGCACATTGGTTAGTACATGCTCTAGCACACTGGTTGAGCCAATAGCAATGCAATTTGGGGCATGCCATTTAATCTGTTACATGTTTTGTTTTCTGTAGTAGTTATAGTCGTAATGAAAATTTACCAGGCACTCACTATGTGCCAGGCATTTTCTAAATGCGTGACTTGTCAGGACGCCTGGGTGGCTCAGTCTGTTGGGTGACCGACTCTTGGTTTTGACTCAGGTCATCATCTCAGGGTCCTGGGGATCCTGGGATTGGACTCCATGCTCAGCTGGGAATCGTCTGGAAGATCCTCTCCCTCTGCCCCTCCCCCCACTCATTCTCACATGTGGGCTCTCTCAAATAAATAAATAAATCTTTAAAATAAATAAATAAATAAATGCTTTAGTTGTCTTAACTCTTTTAAGGCTTACAACATCAGTTTACAGAAGAGGAGCTGAGGCCAGATAAAATTAAGTAACGAATATCTTGCCCAACGTCACAGTAATAATACAAATGGCAGAGCAGAGACTCAAATCTAGGTACTCTAATTCCGGACGTCCATGCTTATAACGGACTGTGCAAAGAGCAATTAATAATAGTTACATATCCAACACGTAACACATGGTCTGTCTCCCAGGAAGCATTTGATAAATTTTAGCTTTCATTACTGTTAGGTAATTCCAATTAGTGAAAATATTAATTTAATTAGAAGTGATTTTTGAAATGTAGTGAATTCTCAAGGAAATATTTAAAAATCATGTTTCTCTCTAGAGATGTAGGCAGATGACTAATCGTGAGCAGTATTTTTGCCGTTCAAGAGCCCTCTTGTGGAAAAGTATAATAATTCAGGGTACCATTTTATTTATGTAAGGATTATCATCCTTACATAAATAAAAGAAATACTAAATGTAAAGAACATCCATTAATATTTTTCAATTTGGCATCACATTTCATTTCACCAGATGTAGCAAATGTATTTCATTATCGATGACTCACATTATGAAATTACATGGGTAAAACATTGCCTTCCTGTAAAAAATTAAAAAGCAATTCCATAGAAAAATTGAAATCTATTTATTTAATAAGTCACAGCAGAGCAAACTTTCCATGACTTCACAAGTACTTTCCATTAATCTTTTAAATTGTCACAAAAAATTCTAGGAACATTGCAGGTAAAAAATATACTTATCTAAAGAAAATAATTACCACATTGGCATTTAGTATGAAGTGATCATGTGCTTTCTTTTTGTGTCATTTACTCATTTTAAAGTAAGTTTCACTAAGGAATTAACCTTGAACAGCGAATAACCCTGAATATGTTTAAATACGCCTCAGTGTTTAAAAGGTTCTTAGAGCAATTAAAGGTATGAACTGATTAAATATTAGTGTGTGGATGAATATTTATTAGATGACTTGATTTGATGACTCGATTTATTAGACGACTCTAATGCGTGCCTTTACTGGAGAAAATATTCCCTTGACAGCAAGTATTTTTGTGTCTCTAATATTCTCTGGTTTGTTATTGCAGAAATGTGTTTCACAGTGACTTTATCTCTGCTTTCTTTTACAAAAGTGATGCTGTTATCTGCTCTCAAAGCGAGGCGACAGCTATACTTTTTAACTTATCCTTCTGAATCATAATGAGTAGTCCTGGCCCTGTGCATTTTTCTCGTGCTTTTATATACCTCCACTCTGAAAACAGAGATGATCTGAAGCATTTAAAATCCTTTTCAAATAAAAATACACATGGCCACACCATCCTCTATATGCAAGCTTACTGTTTAAGTAATCTCTAAACTTCAACCATGTAACTTCACAGAAAGAGCTCGATGTTAACTCCTATCTGAATTGTCTCCCAACAAAGACATTTATTGAGCATCTATGTGCTTACTCAGGTAATGTCCTAATGTTTTATGGCCATTATCTCTTATAACGTTCAAAATAAGGAAGCACCATCAATCAAAGTAATTAAGTTGCTCAAGGTCCTAAAGCAAGTAGATACAGATTTGAGACCAGAAAAAGACTCATTTAAGATAAATAGATTTACTTAGTTAGGACCCACATCATAATTTGGGAGGTTGCAAGTAAAATGAAAAACATTAATTGCATGACAGTGTTCTGTAGAAAAAGGGTATAGAGTTTAGAGACCATGCCCCCTGGGTTCCAAGATTGATTGGAATACATAGCTATGACTGATCTTGAGTAAATGGCCTTTTAGAGACCCATTTTTTTCATCTAAAAAATGAAGATAATGACACCGATGTTATTTTGAGAAATAAATGGGTTAGCATATGAATTGCACCTAGTGAAGGGCTTAATGAAGATCAAAATAGTAATTCTCTGCTCTCTCTTTTTCTTTCTTGCTAACAATACACTTGAGTGACTCACTGAAAATTTGAATAGTTTATTGAGAACTACACCCTGGCAGCCCATTCCCTGGTATTGCCAGGTTAATTATAGTTTTCCAATCAGTTCCCTGTGCCTTTATTTTTTTTTTTTTAAGATTTTATTTATTTGAGAGAGAATGAGAGAGCACAAGGAGGGGTAGGGGAAGAGGGAGGAGAAGCAGACTCCCTGCTGAGCAGGGAGTCTGATGTGGGGCTTGAATCTCAGAATTCCAGGATCGTGACCTGAGCCAAAGGCAGATGCTTAACCGACTGAGCCCCCCAGGCATCCCTTCTCTGTGCCTTTAAACATGATTTCTCTCTACCCATATCCTCTCCAAAGCTTCTTGTTCATCTTTGAATTCCTCTTGAATTCATTCTTCAAGACCACTTATAGTTCGTATCCTTGGAGTAATATATTAAAAGTATGAATTAAGCACTTACCACTGTAAAAGCATGTTTCTGACTTCCTATAAATATCTAGCAACAAATACTTGGCAATTTTGATTTGCCCCAGATTGTCTAACCAAAATTTACTAATCAATTGGACAATGTGTCACTGGACATATACCAGGTGCCATGATAGGGGCCAGGGATACAAAAGTGGACAAGAAAAAAAAAAAAGTGGACAAGAATAAAAATAACACAAAAGGTGTGATCAAAGACTATAACAGAATGTCCTAATTTATATTGTGAGTAGGGAATGGAGTGGTAATCTATCAGTGGACAACTGAGGCGTGTTTATTTTGTCTTCATACAACAAACTATCACCTGCAGTTTCCTGTCTATTTGTTGGCTTCTTTTTGGTTGAGCTCCTCCCACTAGAATGTAAATTACACAGAGGCAGGGATTTTTGTCTCTTTTACCTATCAATACATCTCTAGCCTCCCCTCTACCCCCCGCCCCGAGCACCATAGCAGGAACATTGTGAATGCTCAATAATTACTCATGTAATGAATCAATGAGCAGCTGGGATTATAGTGGGGGAGAATTCTTCAAAGAGAGGTATGAGTTTGGAAAAATTACTGGTGGGAAAATCTTGGGACCAGGAGTAGGCTCAGCAGAGGCGGTGTTTGAAATGAGGCTGGTAGAGAGGCAGGGTTTCAGTGACCATGTTAAAGAATCAGGATCTTATCCCAAGAAGCTCTTGAGCATCATATTCTTGGATCCCTTCACTTAATTTAGTCCTAATGGAAATTAAAGAAAACAAACAAACATAAGAACTTTCTATTCCTGAGAGGAAGGAAAATCCTAAACCCAACTACTCAGTAATATGAAAATGGAAATTCAAGGAGGCTGAGTGACTTGCTCAGTGCCACCCTCCGGGCCACCAGTGTTGCAGAAAAAAACCCCAGGAACCTCCTACGCCCTTTTCCAGTGCTCTCATTTGCAAAATATGACACCATGGCTAAGTGCCTAATTACGCTTGTAGAAAAACACCATAGAGGCTTATAGTTCAATATTGCTCTAAATGCAATGACATTGAGATTGGCTTTGGAATATTACTGTATTTCTCCCTTTTGAGGGCAATTTTTGTGTTTGGAAGCCCATCAATTTCTTCTAATATTCTAGTTCCCGATGCATCTTCAAGTAGAATTTCTTTTAAAGAAGCCTTATGCCTGGCAGTTTTATTGCTTGAAAGCTTATTTTGTTCCAGGGATAAATCTCTGAGTAAAACAAATGATATGTTTTCTGAAAAACCTCACAGCTATGGTTTTTCTTCCTGTTTTATGTTGAAAGAGATAAAGCTAGAGAAATCAACAGGAAGAGGACCTGGTTAAGGTGGTTTGAAAAGCTTATTGTTCAGTGTAATTTACTTCTAGCAATGGGACCAAATCCACCCAGAATACATGTTAAGGAGGATTGATTAAACTGAGGGGTGCGATGGTAGGAAGAGAGGGAGAAAGAAAGAGAGAACCAAAATGGAAAAGGAAAGGAAGAGAAATTTCATTTTTACATAGGACATCAAAAGACCAAGTGCTCCGCCCTTGATGGAGATGGTTCATGGGAAGCTTTGAAATTACAGAAGTAAATAGTATTGCTATCACTACTGACCATCTATTCCACGCTCACTCTTTAAGCTTTGATCTTTACAACAATGTTGCAAGTTCATTATTATTGTCTCCACTCGATAGAAAAGAACTCTGGGACTGTTACAAGACAAGTAGCTCCCACAGGCACAGAGCTAACCAGTGTTGGAGATGATTGCCCATCCTCCTATCTGTTTTGTTCTAAAACCCAAAACTTTTTCCATAGTTGTGCAGAATCTGGAAACCGCTACAGGCGTGGTTGCAGCTGCTAAGATCAGAGCCACAGGAATCTGTCTTCAGTGTATTACTTTAAAATAAACAAACTTCCCACGTCCTATCTCCAGGAGATGTCTCTTTCCAGGTTGTTTTTATGCATTCTCTTCTGAACATCCCTTGCCAATGTGACCATTAGGAATTACAGAAACTCAAATTTAAGTATCACTCCCAACGCCTAGACAGGGAAATACTTTCTCTTAGTTAAGAAATATATTGTTGCCAGTCGTTTCCAGAAAAGTAACTGACTCCTGGATGGCACACCCCTTGTAAATGCCTTGGGACACCACAGGCAACCAGACAGAAAGTGAGAGCAAGAGAGCTACAACTTCAAATCCTAATCGCTTTCATTCACAGCAGATGTAAGTTTCAGAAGTGCAGCCTGCAAGATTCTTGTGGGTAGTAAAGATAAGATCACTCACATAAACCATGGATTTGCCATCTGGAGTACATTCTCTGAAACTTGTGTTATCTAAGTAAAAAAAAAAAATTCTTTTTTTCTTGGCAAAATACTTTTGTCCTGTTGCCATAGTCATAATTGCATTTTTTCACTTTTTATCATGTGTGTGCTTTTTTTTCCAACTTGACCTATTTCTGGGACATATTTTAGAAATAGAAAGAAAATTTGAGTTGATGTGATATAGCATCTGATTTTCCATGATAAGTATGCTATATTTATTACCTTTATATGTTCTCTTCTTTTTCCTTTAATTATTAGTTATAGAAACCCTTTAGAATGTGTTTTGATTTTAAATATTAGGTCAATATATTTTGAGTCACATTTGTAAAATCAAATTTGTACCCCTGAAGCAAATCATCTATTGGAGTTGCTAAGACAACATCAGCTGTTTCTGATATTAGGGGTAAAAGAACATTAAAAATTATATTTAAATAATTTAATTAGTAAAATATTTTCTACGAAAAGAATTATCAAAAATACTTGTAAAACCTGGATTCACTGGCTTTAGTTTGGGTTCAAAGGATTATTTATTTATGGAGGCTCCATGCCAAGGAACTTTAAAACAGTTTTTTTTTCACCAGATAAGCAGCAGTTAAATTTCTCAAATTCTAATGTGGGTGCATATGTGAGTTAATATGTTCTTTGCCATTTGTTTAAGTCTTATTACTTGCCAAACTATAAAATGCCCTGTTTGATGGAAAAAATAAAGCATAGCTATAGATAATCATATTTTAGAGATTTTCCTGTCAATGATGTAAGAAAAATAAAATCTTGATGTATATGTACACACACTCCTAATTTCTACACAAATAAAACTTAAGTCAATTGCCTCTGACATTGACCAACAAAAATAAAATTCTGAGCAATTGAAAATAATAAGAAAACAATGAGAATATTTGACCACGTTGGCCAGGAGTGTCAAAAAAATTTTTGATCTTTTAATATATTCAGTAGTTTATTTGATATTGTATTATAGAGGAAAAACAAAAATGTCTAGTTCTATATTTTAAATAAGCTCTGCATTTTATATTTTTTTACATACATACTCATTTGGAGAGAAAATACCTTAGCATAAACTTTGTAATATAAAAAACTCAAATTTCAGATTTCAATTATGTCAACAAAGAGAGTCTAACAAATTGCATATGTGAGAATATTTTTTCTTTTAAAAACCTCAAGGTTTTTGGTCCCTTTTATGTAAATGGAACTAATCATTACATAATGAGAGTTGGACTGATAATTTTATTAACTTCATTTGTTAAGTTCTATTGATATTAGTAAGATTTTATCAGCAAAAAGTTTTAGTAATGCTTTGTTTTGTAATATGAAGAAATAACAGAAACTCAGTAATTATTATGTCTACTTCCATTGGAACTAGACCCCAGATGTCTAAACAAACACTTTATTTAAACCTTAGAGAAATTTTCCAAGGTAGTTATTAACCTTATTTTACAAGTGAGAAAACTAAACAAAGAGAAGTGAAGTAACTAGATAAAGTCATGCAATTCATGAATCAACCCCAAGATTGATTCCAAAACCTGTGCTTTTATGGCTGCACTGTCTTTCCGGTGAGCTCAATGCTTATTTTCTGACAGTGTCAACAATTTTAGTGTTAATTTTAGGTTACATTGCACGTGCTCGTAGTCTTTTCTCTACTGGATCAGTCAGGAGACACTAGAATTTGCTGTGATAAAAATTTTAACTCTGAAACATCCATGCCTTAAGATAACCCAGGTGTATTTGTCAATCACTCACAGACAAACAAACATAATCCTAAGAAGATATTGATTAGAAAATAACATAAAGGCAGAATTAACTGAAAAATGGTATTGGCTCAATTAAAGAAAAAAAATTACAATACATGCTATGGGAACAAGTCATACTTCCATCCATTGAGTTAAAGTATGAGTAATTCTGTATGATTCAAATACAGACAGAACGAGGGAGGTGAAATCAAAGATGTACACAGAGTAGCGTGTATTATCTTAAAGAGATTCACTCCAAAATATAAAAGTATTAAAGTCAGTTAATTAAATGTCCAAGCCAAGTCACTAGGAAAGACTACTAAAATGTATGTGACCAAAGTAACAGGAATAATTTAATAAAGGCATTAATGAATTTTTGAATAACAGGGAAAAAAAGAATCAATCACAAGTTCTCCAAACATGGTTCTTAGAAAACAGCAAGCAGCAGCAGCAACAATAATAATAATGTCAAGGACAAGAATGAATTGGATAATTCAAATAAAGAAAAAAACCCCACACATCCTCCAAATTAACAATAAGAAGGTTATGTTATAAATGATATTAGGGAAATTAGTTAGAAACTCATACTTTCCTTAACTAATAATATCTGAAATCCAGGATGAAATGTCATTGTTGGTAAAATATAAATTGTGTCATTTGACCCAAGAAGAGAAACAGATTTAAGTCAAATAACTGCAAAATAAGTTGAGAAAGTTGTCGAGAGATATCTTTGAACAGTATTTGAAATCCAAATAATTTCGAGTGTGGATTCTTTCAAATCATCAACAGAAATAGAAGCATTCTGTTATTTAAACTTTGTCTGATCTCAGAAAGAGAAGGAAATCTTTCCAATTATTTTGTACAGTGAGAATTACACATACATTAGAACCTGACAAAGATAACACAGAATTTAAAAAAATTGCCTATGAATATTGGTGCAGAAAATATGACATATTTCCCAAATATTAATATAATATAAATACAGTATTAAATAAACACAGTATTAAATAAATAAATATAGGATTAAAATAAAATATTTTAAAATTTTGCATTCACAAATGAATTATCCTTAGGATGAAGGGATAGTTTATTATCAGAAATCTATTAATATGATGAATCATATTAAGAAGTTATAAGAGAAGTCATATGATCTTATCAATAGACACTGAAAAGTATTTGCTAAAATTCAGTACCAATTTCTTCTTAAAAGCCATGAAGAAAATAGGAATCGAAGGATACTTCCTTACATACTAAATCTTATTATGTTTAAAAACATCATTATATAAATGTCAAATTTAAATGATGATATACATCTCATAGTTTGCAAAATGCTTTATAGTAAGGAATAAAAGAATTCTATTAATGTCAGGATTTAGAATACAAACATGCTTGCTGCCATTTCTACGATTTAATATTGTCATACAAATGCCAAAGAAGTTTGAGAAGAAAATAAAATGTGCGAGTAATGGAAAAGAAAATGAAAATACATGAATGTTCGTAAATGATATCACTATACCATCCTGGCTTTGAGATGCCAAGAAATTAATTGAAAAACAATAGAAGCAGTAAGAGAACTCAGTAAATTGCCAAATAATCTAAATAATCCAGATAAGTTGCACGATGCTCTAAAAATCTCCTAAAAATAGCCAGATAGAAAGGAAATAAAAGAAAAAAGATGGTTAGATAATAATAATAATAAATTAAATTTCCAAGAAATTTAAATAAAAGTATAACATGCATAAATATATATAAACTACTGGCTTTATTAATAAGTAGAAAAGGAGATTTCAATAAAAACAGATATTTTCTGTTCTTCACTGAGACACTTAAAAGACTTTGATTTTACTAAATTAATCTAAACATTCCATGCAATCCCACCAGGATATTTGGAACTCTATTAAAGTGATTATAAAGTTTCTCTGGAAGAGCAATCATGGGAAAATTTTAAAATATAATAGTAATGTGCTATGTAATAATAAAGCAGTGTGGTACTGGCCCATAATGGGCAAATCAATAGAAAGGACCAGATAGAAGAGATAAGGCTTAGTCTCCATGGGATAATTTTATGTTAAAATATATAATAAAAATGGCATTTCGAATCAGTGGCAGATAGATTTTTCAATAAATAGCATTGAGATAACTACCTAGTGTAATAGAAAAAAAAACCAGCATGTACCTAAAGTCTATTGATTTGGCTTTCTGGGTTTTTTTTGTTTTTTGTTTTTTCCCAATCCCTCCTCTTTCCCGTCTTTCCCCAGTAACTCGGTGAAACCATCATCAGTTCCCTATGGAACTATGAGAATAATCTTTCAAGTTCTCTCCTGAATTCCCTTTTTCCGTTTGAATTAATATGTAAATAAACATCAAAACGAACAATTCAGAGTTTAAAAAGGCAGAACTTCAGAGAAAGAAATTTATATTAGGAATTTCCAAAAAAAAATTTTCTGAGCCATGTTAATCATTACATAATTTTGTTTATGGATATGTTATAAGGGCAATATTTTAACATCTCATCTATTAAGTGATTTCAGGCCTAGAGTGAAATTAAAAATATGTGATATAGAAAGGTTTCTGCATTAAAATGCAATCATCCCTTGATTGTTCTCTGATTTCACAGAAAGAAATAAACTTTAGTGTGAATAATATATAACAGTAGGTGATATAGATGCATTTATCTTGCTTTGGGAAAAGTTATATGCTATTTTTGGAAGTAGGCTTTTCTTTGTAATAATCACATTTTACATAGGGTCACATTAAAATTTATTGCATTTTCTGGGTGAGGGGCTAGACCTCGGAACTTGCCAAATATGGTCCTCCGAACAGCCGCTCCATTTCCTGGGGACTCTTATGGAATATGCAGAATCCCAAGCAACATCCCCAGAACCAATGAATCAGAATTTGAATTTTCATAGAATCTCCATGACATTCTTGAGAACATTAATGTTAAGAATTAAATATTAATTTAATCTTCAAATAATTTAAGACTGTCTCCTGGGATAATTCCAGTTTAATCTGGCTATTTGACATTTTTTTTCTACAACACCTAAAACCACCAAGGATACTTGACTCAGTGTGTCTTTCTAAGACATTTCTTAGATTTTTTTCTTCTCTGTCCTTTCATTAAATGTAGACATTACTATATATTATAGAAAATGAGAATGGACAGATAATTTCCCCCCTTCTTCTATCATAGCAAGTTTTATCAAGGATCAGCTGTAATCACCCAGAGTACAAATGTTACTATCATGAGAAATAGTGTATTTTTCTTCTTTCTAAAAGAAACTACACAGGCATATCTTGGAAATATTGCTGGTTCAGTTCCAGGTCCTCACAATAAAATGAAGATCAAAATAAATCAAGTCAAATGAAAGTTCTGGTTTCCCAGCACATGGAAATGTTGTGTTTACACTACACTGTGGTCTATTATGTGTGCAATAGCCTTATGCTTAAAAAATGTACATACCTGCCTTTAAGACTTTTTATTCATAAAGAATGTTAGTCATCATCTGAGCTTTCAGCATGTTGTAATCCTTTTGCTGGTGGAGGGTCTTGCCTCGATGTTGATGGCTGCTGACCGGTGCTGCTGGAGGCTGGGGTGGCTGTGACAGTTTCTGAAAATAAGACAACAATGAAGTTTGCTGCATCGATTGAATCTTCCTTTCACGAATGGTTTCTCTGTAGCATGGGAGGCTATTTGCTAGCATTTTACCCACAGTAGATCTTCTTTTAATATTGGAGTCAGTCCTCTCAAACCCCCTGCTGCTTTGTCAACTAAGTGTATGTCATATTCTAAATCCTCTTGTCATTTCAACCGTCTTCACAGCATCTTCACCAGGAGTAGATTCCAGCTCAGGAAACCACTGTCTTTGCTCATTCATGAGAAACAACTCCTCAGCCATGAAAGTTTTATGAGATACCATGAGATAGCACATCTTCAGGCTCTACTTCTAATTCTCTTGCTATTTCTACCACATCTATAGTTACTATCTCCTGAACCCCTTCTTCCAAATTCTTGTTCATGTTGATATTTTGACTTCTTCCCACAAATCATGAATGTTCTCAAGGGCATCTAGAATGGTGAATCATTTCCAGAAGGCTTTTAATTGACACTGCCTGGATCCATCAGAGGAATCACTATCTATGACAGCTATTGTCTTCCAGAATGTATTTATTAAATATGACTTGAAAGTCGAAATCACTCCTTGATCCATGGACTGCAGAATGGATGCTGTGTTAGCAGTCATGAAAACAACATTAATCCCATTGTCCCTCTCCATCACATCTCTTCAGTGACTAGGTGCATTGTCAATGAGCAGTCACATTCTGAAAGAAATCTTTTTCTGAGCAGGATGTCTCAACAGCGAGCTCAAAATAGTCGGTAAACCATGCTATAAACAGGTGTGTTGTCATTTAGGAATTTTGTTCCATTTATAAAGCACAGGCAGAGTAGATTTAACATAATTCTTAAGGGCCTTCGGGCTTTTGGAGCGGTCAGTGAGAGCTGGCTTCAACTTCAAGTCACCAGCTGCACTAGCCCCTAACAAAATCAGCCTGTCCTTTGAAGCTTTGAAATAAGACATTGACTTCTCCCTTTCTAACTATGCAAGTCCTAGATGACATCTTCTTCCAACAGAAGTCTGTTTTTTTTTTTTTTCTACTTTGAAAATCTGTTGTTTATTGTAGCCACCTTTATTAATGATCTGAGCTGCACCTTCTGGATGATGTGACTCTCCACCAGCACTTGCTGCTTCACCTTGAAGTTTTCTGTTATGGAGAGAGTGTCTTAAACCTCATGAACCAACCTGTTAGTTTCAAACTTTTCTCTGTCAGTCTCCTCACCTCTCTCAGCCTTTGTAGCATTAAAGAAAGTTAAGGCCTTGCTCTGGATTAGGCTTTGTCTTCAGGGAATGTTGTGGCTGGTTTGATCTTCTATCCAGATCACTACAACTTTCTCCAGATCGGCAATAAGGTTGTTTCATTTTCTTGTCATTTCTTGGGTTCGCTGGAGTAGCATTTTTAATTTCCTTAAAGAACTTTTTTTTTTTTTTTTGCATTTACAACTTGACTGTTTGGCACAGGGGGCTAGCTTTTGGCTTATTTTGGCTTTAGACATGCCTTCCTCACTAAGCTTAATCATTTCTAGCTTTTGATTGATTGATTGATTTTTTTCAGCGCCCCCCCCCCCAAAAAAAACAAACGCACCAAAACCGGTGCTTTTATTATAGCACGGGGACAGGACCTGTGTGTAGAAAGAGCTGCACTGGGATCATGAGGAGTAACTGATTATATAGTTTTTAGTTAATGGGGGTTAGGGTAGGTAAATCTCTAAGGAATTTGGAAGCAAGGTTACCCGTGAGAGACATACCACTCTTCCTCTTGCTTGAGCACTTAAAGGCCACTGCAGGGTAATTAACTGGCCTAATTTCAATATTATCGTGTCTCAGGAAATAGGGAGGCTCAAAGAGAGAGACAGGAACAGCAGTTAGTGGAACAGTCAGAACACACAATGCATTTGTCTATTAAGTTCGCCATCTTGAATGGATGCAGTTTGTGGCACCTGAGAATGATTACAGCAGTTACATCAAAAAACACTGATCACAGATCATCATTGCAAATATAATAATTATGATGATGACACACTAGGAAATATTTCAAGCATTACCAAAATGTACACAGAGACACGAAGAGAGCAACTGCTGTTGGAAAAATGGTGCTGTTAAACTTGCTTGACACAGGGTTGCCCTTCGGTTTGTAAAAAAAAAAAAAAAAAAGCAATATCTGCAAAGTGCAATAAAGGAAGTATAATAAAAAGAGTTATGCCTCCCTTTTACTTTTAATCATTTCAAGCTTTATTTCATTGCTAACTCTGGACTATTTTCTCCTGTTGCCAATGGCACTTTTTAAAAAAGATTTTACAGTGCAAAGCATTACACAGACATGAAAACATTGGAACAAATTGTTTCAGTATGTCAATGTGTTACTCCCTATGACATCTATAATATCTATCGGCGACTGTGATTTCACAGTTTATGAATGACCTTGAAAGTAGTGCAAACTGGAATTATATGTCTCAGATTCTGAGAATATGCTTTAAATGTGACCATTATACTTAAGTATGCATAAGCATGCATATATTTTTCCCCCCCAGAAAAGATATATTTCTTTCATTGCATTTTATCTCTTCACTCAAAGTAACCTTGGACAATAATTACAGGAGTGCTTTTGAGGGATACACATTTTTCTAATCTTTCTACTGTTGTCACAGCAGGAAATTGCTTGTTGCTATCATGTATTTCATTTAAAAGCAGACCATCTACTCAATAAGATAGATCTTGGCCATATGTTGGCAGCCTAAAAAAATTCAAAAAAGAAAATATATTGTGTAAGATACTTACAAAATTGTCCAAGCTGCCATTACTTCAAGGGTTTGGCAAAGGTAAACATAAGATATATATATGTTGTTCTTCTGAAACGCGAAGTACACAATGATTTTTATTCCCATCTAACAGTATCTCTTTTTCAGCACAAGAGAGTTTTTTTCAGTGTGTTTTCTTAGATGACACAAGGGGAGGAATCTCTTTTTGTTCCAAAGGGAAAATTCAGACTGAGTCATTTCTGGAGAAAAGGCATTTGGACTCTATGGAGGGAGGAAGGAAGCGAGTGTTGCAGGTCGCCAGGCCCCAGTGTGGGGGCACTGGCTGAATCCAAGGAAGGAAATGGCATCACACACAAGGCAGTCAATGGACACTTAAATTCCACCTGCAAATTTTCATTTGCTCTTTTGGCAACTCTATATTGAAGACTTGTGTAGTCTCAGGCCCCATTCTAGGCATTGCAGACAAAACATCCAACAAGACAAACAAAGTTGTCTGACCTCAAGAAGTTGTTGTTCTAGTGGAAGAACACCCAACTAAATGGGGAAAAAATGGAATATGTAGATATTCGGTAACACGTGTTATGGGGGGAAGAAGTAAAGCAGGAAAGGCTCACAGGCAATATTAGGAGGGGTGTCTCTAAAAGCAGTGGTCAGTCACACTTCAAGAATCAGTTCAACATTGTCTCATTTGCAGAGTTCCTCTCTGTTTTGCGAGATGGATACTGACAAAATGAGAGACATAGAGTTTTGTGTTTTAAGACTAACTTTTTTTTTCATTTTTTTGTTCATTTGCCCATTTAGCTTCTTAAAAATATGTATGTATTTGTTGGGGCGGCTTGGTGGCTCAGTGGGTTAAAACTTCTACCTTCGGCTCAGGTCATGATCTCAGGGTCTTAGGATTGAGCCCCGCATTGAGGAGCCTGCCTCCCCTTCTCTCTCTGCCTGCCTCTCTTTGTACCTGTGATCTCTCTCTCTAAAATGTATAATGGCTCTCTCACAACCCTTTAAGGGCTAACTATCTTTCTTAGTGTAAAATCGAAAACCCTTCCCATGGCCTACAAGACTTCTACACGATCTCATCGGTTGCTGACAGTCTCGCTTCATCACCTCCATTCCTCACCCTCACTCAATTCCAGCCACCATGGCCTCCTTGCTATTCTTCGAACACGCCAACTCTTGTTTGAGGACTTTTGCATGGCTGTTTCCTTTACCTTGAAGTTTTGTCCTCCGGGTATCTGAATGGCCTGTTCTCTTAACTTAATTTTGGTCTTTCTTCAGTATGACATCTTCAGAGAAGCCTTTTTGGAATCCTCTAACTAGAAAATACCTACCCCCCTACCCCATAAATCTACTGTCGTACTGGGTCTCAATTCTATTCTATTCATAAACAGAGACATTCTTAAAGTGCTTAGACCATGTAGAATCTCTCCAGGTGGGTAACACTTAGGCTGAGAACAAAATAACACAGATAGATTCAGTCATGTGTGTGACAGGAGGAATGCTTTCTAGGCAAATGGAAATTGATGCAAGAAGTCTAAAGGTTGACAAGGTCAAATTTCAAAAAGGTCAGTGTGGCTGGAGCCAGGATGACAAGGGGCAACAAATTTTTAGACGAGGTTACAAAGGTGGGCAAGGGCCAGACCACGTAAAAACTTTGGTTTACAGTGAACACTTTAGATGTTACCATATATCTGATGGGAAGACCTC
>CM052798.1:75378113-75433364 GCA_028533885.1 Nasua narica | reverse complement strand
CCTTAGCGCTTCTATAATGTTTTGCTCCATCCTAGCCATTGCCTGGATAATTGTCATCCTGAATTCCCTTTCTGACATACTGTTGATGTCCATGTCCAATAGTTCTGAAGGAGAGGGTGTAGTCTCCGGGTTTTTCTTCTGTTGGGTGTTCCTCCTCCTAGTCATTTTGATGAGAAATGGATGAGAGGGTGTGTAGCTGCATATACCGCCCCCGATTCAGGAGGGTTTTGGAGCAATTGGGCTTTACCACCAAAAAGAAAGAATAAGGATAAAAAAAAAGATAGAGAGGAGGAGAAAAAGGGGAAATCCCAGCCAGAATGGGCCCCCCTCCAAAAAAACCCACGAAAAAACAGTATAAGACAAATTCTTAAATAGTATATTAGTCCTGGCACTACTCAGTTTTAATTGGTTGTCGACGACACAATCAAACACAGGGAAGCCATAAGTTATTTTGTTGAGGTTGTTTGTGGCAGTTATTCAAATTTAAAAATATGACAACTTTTATAGAGGTTGCTCTGTCTTCTTCACTCTAAATATTTATTTTACTGTTCAGTGTTTTGCAAAGACAAACAAAGAGAGGATTCTTCAGTTGTTTCTTTTTCTATCCTTAACATAGATCCGATTTAGGACAAAAGCTTTGATCCAGGACTGACTGAAACACCACATATACCCAAACCTATGATCTTCTAAAGTCCCAGGTTCAGGGAAAGCCGCAGTGAAGAATATTATTTTGGACACAGTTTCAAAAACTGCAAATAGTTCCGTTGCTACAAAATAGAGTCACCTCATTTACCCTTCCTTTTAAAAGAAGCTGGTGATGATTTTAGAAGTTATTTTCCATAGCTAGTCAGTGCTCATTGGCAGTCATCCTGCCACTTCATCTTACAATATTTGCCACCGAGACTTCTACGTTACAGGAAACCACATTTCCAAAAAAATTTGCCATTTCCAAAATTTCACTAAAATGATGCAGCCTGAGTTTTTGGACTTTGTTGCCAAACTGCTCTCATTTCTCTACAATATCCCTTTTAATGAAAACTAGAGCTGCAAATATTCCATTTCTAGTTCTACTGTTGCCGAGTAATTTTTTTGAATAGACAGTTACTACTCCAGGTACTCTGCCATTTTTCCAGTAAACGTAATTATAGATTATATAGGCATACTGATGGGAGTGGGGAGGGAGAGTAGGGGTATGAAAATAGAATCAAGATAGATATACAGATCAGTAGAAAAATTGGTATAGGTATGTAACTTCTGTTTCTGTATTTCCCATAGAAAAACTACCATAGGGGGAAAAAATCCTTTTTCCAATAAATGAAGCACCCAAAACTGGATGAAAAACACAACTAGAAATATGGAATAAACTTTCTGTTCTTTGGAAGGGTTTATGAATAACAAAGGCCAATATTATGGTAAATTATCTTCACATGTATAGCCTGTGTAGATTATTGAATCTGTTTACTTGTCCTAAAGATTTCTGATTAGAAAGAGAGCATAGGACGAGAGCAAAAAAGATATGAGTTTAAGCCCAATTGTATGACTTTGTCAATCTTCTAAGGATTCATTGATTCTTGTTCCTTTATTTTTATTTTTAAACATATATAAATTTAACACCATATATATATGAAATGTATATAAATATATACATATATCTCATAGGATTGATGTAAGAATCAAATGGACTACAGATGCGGAAGCCTTTTGAAACTACCAAAATACCTAATATAAATATTTTCCCTATTTATTATTACCTTAAAAAATTAACAAATGACCTTAAGAAAGGAAGGACAGAATTGTCAGAATTTAGAAGGATAAAAACTTTATACATTGTCTTCTGGATTTGATTGTATAATTTGTACACAATTTATTTTAATTCTTTCTAGCATATTTCCGTTAAATTAAGCCTTCTTAAACTAGGGCACTTAAAAAAAAAGAGATCTATTTATCTATCTATTGTGGACAGACTAGGAAAGATAAAAGGCAAGCCTTCTGATGAATTATTCTTCACATTAACTGCATGGGAAGCAGTAATTTATCTTAATATTTCCAGGTGATATATATTATTATTCAACAACTATTCACTCCCCGCCTACACCCACGACCTCTCTGGAGAGAGCATTTCCTTGATCCTCCAAGTCGCCCTGGCTAACATACTGGTTCCATCCAGTTGGCAGGAGTGAGAGTATGCCAGTTCCAAACCTAGTCCTTAAGAGACAACAGCTCTCCCACTGGCCTTTCTGGGAGCTTCTGATCTTCGTTATGAGAAGTATATGTGCAGCTGTTTGCTGCACTTCCTGTCTGGGTCCAGGATGTGACAGGTGGAGTGCAGCCCCTTCCCCAGCCTACTTGCCGCTTGTGAGCACAGGCTGAGTGGCTGTGGCAGCCAGCTGCAGATTTGTAGGGTGTTGGTTAGGCTGCATTATTCTGGTAGTGGCCAAAGAGCACACCTGGTGACGACTACCACCGACTGCGAAAACTTTCGGAGTATGTGAGACCCGGATGGGCCTGAGGACTCCTTCTGTCCAATCTCGTCTCTGAGGGAAATTTTGAGTCTCCAGACAGAACATTAGTACCCAGATCGCTGATCTTGTTGGGGAGCAATAGGTAAAGGAACAAAAGACCAAATGTTCCCTGATTAGAATATGAAGTAATTGAAAGCCCCTGAATTGAGAAAATAAATAAATAAATATAACCCCGGGGAAAACATCAGGTTACTCTCTGGGGAGGAGGAATCCAGGGGGTGAAGCAAGAGGCTATTAGTATTTAGGGACCATCCTTCTTCCTGGAAACTAGAAAATTAGAGATGAAACGTAGCAGCACATAAACACACGCGCGCACACATTTTGTGTCCTTAATACATTGGATTTAACTATTAAGTCCATGACCCAGCGGTGTGTGGCTGGGTGCCTCGGAGTTGGAAGTCAGCAGGCAGTCTTGCTTTTGCGGGTTCAGGAACACTGCCCCAAAATACAGTACATGGGCATATTGAATACTTCAAGCTGAAGGAATTTGGGAAATGGCAGGTGCTGGATGGAAGGATTTTTCAGACTTTCTCCTGAAGCAAGTCATGAGCCCCTCATGTGAGATGCCCTCCTTGTACCTGAAGGAAAAGTGAATCCTTATCTCTGGGGGTGGAGGAACACCAAGAGGAAGGGACAGGCCTTGCTGTCTCCCCAGTTTTTTGCTCTTCGCTCAGGCCACTTTTCATTCTACCACATTTTTTCATGACTCTCTAATCTTCATCAAACCACCATAAAAACAGCCATTCAGGGTTTTATTTTGTAGGAAGTCTCTCCTTTTGCGTAAAACTTATATTAAATATGTATCCTTTTTCTTGTTAATCTGTCTTGGTACAGGGGCCCTAGCCATGCCCTTAGAAGGGTAGAGGATAAAGATATTTCTCCTTATACCTCCATCTTCCTACAGCCATTGCCTTGCATGTAACCACTGCCCCTCTCTTGATCTTTCTGGTGGGAAGTAGAGATTTTGCCCAGGAAGACTATAAAATGAGTCACTACTCTAGATGAATTACACTGAACCCAGGGTAATGTGCTCAGAGCCAAAAGCTTATTCTTAAGTGGTATTTCAGATTATAACTATCCATATGATCCAATGTGGTAATGAAATTAAGATATTCCAATAATAAATAAAAACATCCCAGAGATGCTGCAAAATGTCTACTATAAAACTTGTCACA
Source organism: Nasua narica (assembly GCA_028533885.1). Classification (NCBI taxonomy): domain Eukaryota; kingdom Metazoa; phylum Chordata; class Mammalia; order Carnivora; family Procyonidae; genus Nasua; species Nasua narica. Next base: position 75,429,667 of record CM052798.1, on the reverse strand, counting down.
TTCCTAAATTCCCGGGGAGAAATCACCTCTAAAGTTGGAGTCTTTTTAAGTGCAAAGTTAAAGTCTAAAATAAATCCATGTCTGACATAAAAGTCTTTTGTTGAATGAATAAAATATTCAAAGAAATAAAAGTCTCAAATCTATCCTCTAAAATGTCCTGTTTTGCTTGAGCTCAGCTGGGGAAATTTTCCATGTTGGTGGAGTTGGGGTCCCCCCAGCAGCTGAATCCTGGACTGTTCCTTCATGGAATGGGAGATTATTTCATGGCCTCAGAAGCAAGTATATAGTCACTTACATTAGTCTAAAGGAGCCCAGATATTTAAAAGGATGCATCAGATTTTATAGTTGGGCTCCTACAATCAAGATTGAAAGTGACTGACTCCAAGAGATGTGGAAGGAGCTTTCCCAGCCAGCGCTGTGACTCTGTGCTTGTGCTCGTCCCAGAGTGGTCACAATGCCAGCCTACCACAGGCTCAGTGCTGTCTGGGCAAAGGAGGTTGAATGAAGAAAAATCTTGATTTTAGTCTTATCTTATACCAGTTTGCCTGAGTCAATGACCCGTGATCTAAAATTTGTTTGGGAAAAATCTAGAAAGAGATTAATCTGGGTAATTCCTATCTTTAAAAAATAATAATAATGATCTCCTTTGTGGAAAATCCTTTAATTTTCATTTTGCCTTTGAACATGGAGTTTCTGGTACTATCAATACTCAGGGATGATGAGTTCTTTCTACATAATCTCTCACGAGTATTTGCGGTACTTTGTCCTTGGGGCTCCTGCCCCTGTCTTTTGCCTTGGACTTGCTTAAACCAATAAAATGATCTCTTAGGAAGGTTTTCTCTTCGTTCCTGCATTTGTTCAAATAGAGAAATTCCCTCCACAGATTCTTGAGTTGTAGCTGCTGTGACTGCTTCTGAAGCTTTTATCCCTAAGGGCTGAGAAGGGCCAGCACCTCTCTCCCCCAGGCTCACCTCGACCGTATACAAATTGGATTTGAGAAATCTAAATCCACGGTCAGAGTTCACATAATTAAGGAATCCACACCAATTTGGGGCCACAAAGCAAGACCTGACTCTGGAGCCTCTAAACCCAAGTCAGAAAACCCAAGCTCAAGTCACATAAGCCCAAGATTTGTCCCTGCTATACAAGTGATCAACAGATATTTCAGGAAAAGAAATATCATTTTATGATGTTCGAGGATTCAAATTCCTTTGTTTAAAAGTCATGAAGAGACTGTGACCACAGGAGAAGATGTCCTTCAGCAATGTAGTATCTTTATTTTGCTCTAAGTCAAAATATGCTGGGAAATCTACCCATAAAACATTTATATGGTGCATATAAATAGACTGTTAGCAATAGAAACAGCAGCCAACAGGTTTACCCTGTCAACAGAAATTTATCAACATAGCAAATAGATAAAATAACATATAAAATGAACCATAATCCTGCATCATTTTCATTTCAACAGTCACTTCCAGAAAACTTTGCCATGATTGCATTTAAACGTTTATTTATATTTAGAGCTGAATATTTATAGTTGTTTTTAATAAAAAGGGCTGTGCAGAATCATCAAGAATTTTTTAAATGATATTCCAGGGAAATGTATCCAGAGAAGTACACTTTGAAGAGAAAGTAATTCTGAAAATATAGAAATTACAGGCTATCTGTGAATAAGACAGAAAAGATATAGATGCCATTATTGAATAATGGACTAGCCATGAGTCATCAGGAAGTTACTGCTAATACATTATATATTATACTTAATATATGATCATGTATATTATCCTTGTATGATTAACTGCAAGCATAGATCCTAATAGTAATATCCCAGCAAATATTTAATTTGAAATAAACATTTCTAGATCCTATTAAGAATAAATTTGAAAACAAAATTGTAAGCCCTCTTTGGAAAACTTGGTTAAAATTCATTAATACTAATCCTGGTTAATATTTATTGAAAATTCAATATGTATCAGGTACTGTTCAAATCAATTTATACACATTACCTCATTATTTGATATTTATTATGACCTATGATATAGGTACTGCTATTATCACCCTTAGATCCTGAGAAGGGATCTAAGGCTAACCTTGGTCCATGACAAGGCCTGTGTTACCAAAATCAGCAAGTGGCAGAGCTAGACTTTGAAATCTGTTTTGACTGTCACAATGGATTTTAACTACCATGCTCTATTCTGTAAAACAAACTGTTAGTGTAAGGAACAGATCTGGCTGAAATCTTTATCAGGAGACTGTTAAAAATATATTTGAATTTGAATATATTTTGGCATGGTATCACTTTATAGCTCCTTGCACTTTTGCATTTTTCATTTTCTCTGTTGCCTGATTACCCAGATGATTTTACTTGGTATAGTTAGTTTATCTCCCTGGCCACAAAAGACAGTGGATTTTGAGACTCCTGTTCTATCACATCAAAGAGGTCCAAGAGAATAGTAAATGTTGGAGTCCAAGAGGGAAAATGAAAAGGTCTCAGGTCAAAAAGACTAGTTGAAAATCCCACTCAAGTATCCCTTTAAGGTTCTAAATAACATCTTTGTCTATATCTATGTATGTATCAATCTGTTAACCCCTATCTAAATTGGGCTTTAATGTAGACCTCATTTAGTTTTGACAGTTGTAGCAGTTTTTGTATGCAGATACCTAAATTTGGGATTACAGAAAATGGAACTGATTTAGAGGACACATAGGCGTTTTGTGATCTGGATTAGGAGATATCTTGTAGGGAGCAACTGAATAAAGGCACTATAATAAGAAATGTGAGTATAATTTGAGATACAGAGCTTAAAAAGGCTCAGACTTTGGTGTTAGGATGACCTAAATAAAAATCTCAGAGTTTCTATTTAATAATTCTAACCTCTGGGAAACACCTGAACCATTCTTTGGTTTATTGAGGTATGAGAATAGCAGAATATTCCTTCTCTCCTAGGAGGAATTTACAGAGCACTGAAATTTAGTTCATTTAATTTTTTTGGTACCTTAACTTTTTGATGGGTGTAGAAATGATGATTTTATAGTTCACTGGTCTTTTCTTTTGAATTGTTCTTTCTGCCCTTAAGCACATGAAATGATTTTCATTTTCAGTATTCTATTTTTCATTTCTAGAATTTCATTTAATCATTTGCATTGTTAAATTTTTTGCTAAAATTCTCTCTTTATTCATGTTTATTGTTCATCTTTTCAGCTAAACACAATATATTTATAGTAGTTATTTTAAAGTTCTTGCCTGTTGTTTCTAATCTCTGGAATATCTTTGGGTCTACTTCTACTGACCATTCTTTCTTTTGAGAATAGGTCACATTTTTGTGCTTCTTTGCATGTCTTACAGTTTATACTCTAGATGTTGGTACAATAAACAAAGAATAGTAGAGATTGAATAAATGATATTTACCCCCATTGAAGAGTATGCTCCTTCTTGTAATTCATGATTGAAGTGAGTTCTGGGAGAAGTTACAGTTTGGGTAAATTTCAGGACTTCACTAGTTCCAAATAATTTGAAGATGCAATTAGAATTCTCCCTCAAGCAAGACTTGGGATTTAAGTGCCAATAAAAATCTTATGTCATCTCAGGGCTTGAAAGTACTGTTTTTAGGTCACCAAAAAGCTTTCTCTGCACTCTAGCCCAGTTTTTATTATTCCAGAGATCTCTCTGTCCTTGCTCTGCTCCTCAGCCTTTAGTGAGCTCTGCTGTGCTCTCAGTGAAGGCTCCATGAAATTCTGGGATTTCTTTAGATCCTTCTGTTACTTTCCCAGCTTTTGCCCTGTGGACTGGTGAAAATCCCATGGGAAAGAATTTATAGATGGGTACAGACTCACTCTGCATCTGGAGCTCAAGATTCTAGTCCGCCATGCCAGCCTATATATGGCCTTTAAAAGTTTGGCTATTTTCTCCTTATCCTGCAAATCTCACCATCTATGTTGGACATACATCTTCTCCCATTGTGTTTCCAGATATGAACATAATGGGCAATTTATTCTCTCTTGGGATGAGCTTATGAAGTTCTGAAATTTAGTTCCGTTAATGTTTTTGTGTACCCTGCCTCCTCTTATGGCTATTAAAAAACTATATACTTTTTGTAGCTTATCCTTTTAGTTGTTCTGTTTGGAGCAATAAGCTCATGGTTTTTCTATATTTTGAGTGAAGAAATCTTCCTTAACTCTTCTTAGTCACTATACGGTCATCTTTGGAAAGGAAAACTTAGTGAAGATTTACATATAGCATGTAAAAATTACTAAGTATGGTGTCTGACATTGGTAGTGCTTGACAAATATTAATGTCCTTTCTCCATCAAGCTGGATATCAAGGAAGGCCAAGTAATGAAAGGAACAGCTGTGTGGGTTTCACATGAATAGCATTTGGAAGGGGTTAATTTTGAAGACCTAGAGGACAGATTGACAGGAAGGAATAATAAAACTGAGTTTTTTTTTCTGCTTCATTTATTTCTTCCAACCCACGTTTACAGAAGGCTTACTTACGGACTGCGCTTATGGTAGGAATTATTTTTAAGAGACTCCCAAAGCAGAGATTTGGGGCTCCTCTATTATTTTTTTTAATCCTAGGAATGTATCCACTAAATGCTACAGAAACAAAGATGATTATTTTCACTTAAGTGTTTGTTTAAAAGGAAATGGGAGATGAAGCGGGGGGTTATGGAAACATAACAGAATCTGTTAAAAAGAAAACTGAGCTGAGGAGCAAAACAAGCACAATGGGTGACAAATTCGAAGAGGAGGAAGAAGCTCCACAATCAAGGACGGCAGACAATCGCTGACAGTGTTTACGTCTCAAGGAAGCAAATGAGTTTATAAACACCTTCTTGTTATGGACGAGAAAAGAGCCACAGATCAGTGTTAGGATTCACTTCAGTGGTCCACACCTGGAGGGATGAATTGGCTTACTGAGAAGCGGGGAAAGAAAATAGGGAGGCTGCATTGTCAGTTCCATCTAACCCTGCCTGCTTTCTCCGGGTGGTGCGCATTTGCTCAGACCAAAAAGAGTCTTTTTGTTCAAACTGCTTTTCTCTCACCGGCAGAGCCAGATGGGTGACCCGGATAGGACGATGAAGTAAACCTTTAAGTATTAAGTTGTCGTTGAACGAAATAATTACATTTTGGGGTGTGTGAATTTCATATCGCCCAGCCTCCTTGTGAATACACAATTCACAGGAACCAAAGAAGGGCAGGGAAACAAAAAGCAAAGGAAAAAATAAGAAGAGAACCTCGCATATTTTATGTGGGTCAGTAACAAACTAAAAGCTCCATGAATTGAAATCCTGTGGGAGTGGGAGCCGGACAGAATTTATCCATTTGTGATCCTGACCTATCAGCTCTCGCGTGAGCTTTCCCAGCTGCAGGGGAAATCAGTCCTTGCTCTCCAGAGGCAGCAGCTGGGCTCTCATCCTCCCCTCTACAATTTCCTGCTCAATCTGGGAGCATTTGATTAAAAAGAAATTGAACAAACCTTAAAGTGTATATACAGGCCAGATACTTTATTTATCCAAAAGGCACTTTTTTTTTTTTCCATGCTTGAGAGTTATGCTGTGTCATCCTGCCTTGCAGCCACTTTATATCCTCTCTTTCCTCCTCCATTTCCTGTGTCTCCATGGAAGGAAACATTCCTTCAGAGGTCTGTATCTCTGTGTAACTATCTAAAATTGGGAATTTAGGGTCTCTTTATTGTATGATTTTCTTCGCTGCATATCACACCACAAAGACTCTTTTAATTACACATATTCATTCTAGCTAGTGTCTCTGAGGCAATCACTACTTTAGGAAACACAAATACATCTTAAGTGTTTATTTATATGTTACTGACCTGGGTAGCTATTTCACAGCTTACCCTCATCAGTTCATTTGGACCATACTCCCCAAAGTATGAATCTGAATCCCAACAGATTATCTGAATAACTGATAATCTGTTCCCAACACTTATCACATTTTATTTTTTTTAATTTTAAAAGATTTATTTATTGATTTGAGAGAGAGAGAGAGAGAGAGGGAGAGAGAGAACACAAGCAGGCGTGGGGGGTAGGGGCAGAGGGAGAGAATCCCCAAGTAGACTCTCATGGAGTCTGATGTGGGGCCAGCGCCCAGGACCCAAGAGATCGGGACATGAGCCAACACCCAGTCAGACGCTCAACCAACTGAGCCATCCAAGTGCTCCTCACGTTGCATTTTAATAGGGAGATGTGATGCTATAGTAGAAAGTACATGGGCCTTGTTATTGGCAGTATCGACTCTGATAATACTTGTTTGACATTTGGCAAGTTACTCTAAGATTCACTCCCTTTACTTATAAAATGGGCATAATAATAAGGTTTCTGTTCCATATTTGGCCATTAAGGGAATGGAATTAGTGCAAGCAGAAGCAGATGGCACTAGAACAGTTGCCTTAGGACTTTTCCTCTTTATCTTGATTCAGTTTCCTTCCCATATTAATTTATCAATTTCTAAGCCTTCTTTGGGGCCAAACAGGGCATCATAGTCATCCTGTCTCTCAGGACAATGCAGCTTATTATTCATCGTCTCTCTGATGCATACCTTCCTTATGTTCTCAAATTGGCTCTGGTTTAAATATTTGATAATCCCTGCTCTATGGAATTTATAAGAGCAAAAGAGCCAATCTCTTGTGATCTGTGAGGCTTGGATGAGGGACACCTGAGAAGATATTCTTCCTTATTTCCCAACTTAAGGTCTTTGGTGGATATCAAATGATCTCTGCTGGTGGCTCTGCATATAAGAGATCCAGAGGGAAGAAGTGGAATTTATGAATTTCCAGATGAGCAGATAAAGAATAAAACTTGCTATGTAAAGAATGTGGTTTCTTCTCAAACAAATTTGAAGGAAAACCAAAGGAAGTAATCAAATTCAAAAACCCCAAGCTCCATACCTATAGAATTTGATCTACCATTTTAATGAAAAGTCTGAAAACTCTGCCCCATTTCCAGAGAATCAAGGTCTCTTAAATGCACATGTACCAATTAAATAAATATCAAGCCCTGTTCATATGTCCATATGGTCTGCTTTTCAATCTATATTTAAGTAGCATGTAAGAAGGAAATGATAGATAGTAATTAAGAGAGAAAAAGTCCTTAAAGGAACCAGGACCTTAAAACGAACAGTGAATACACCCTTAAGAGTATCGCGAAGGAGAGACAGAGTATTCATGGGGAACAATATTGGCAAAGAAATACTTTCAAAGACTCTACTACTGTCTTAAATTTAGGCTCCTAATTCTCATGTAGTTCCAGTTCTTCAAGGAGTTAAATTTTTTCGCTATGATAGCATAGAGCCCCAACAAGACAATGACCTCCTCTGCCTTCCCCAACTCTTCTATCTTACCATCCCCACAGCAAGGAAAGAGGAAATGTGGAACACACACATCAGAGAGAAAAGAAAAAAAATTTGACCCCAATGTCTAGGGAGAGCTACCCGAGGTTCTCCCCAGGATTGTCTTTACTGGGAAGCCACAGCTGCTCCAGAGCCCACCTCACCTGGCTAGTTGCGACTTCAGAAAAATATCATATAAATCGATAAGGAAGGAAGCTTAAAGAGAGAGTAATGGCTGGACCCTCTTCCAAGAAGTAGTGGCACTGACCAGCAGCCTGGAAAGAACTATATCTTAAAAAGAGATCTGGGGCCTGGACTCGAATCTATTTCTCCTTTGAAAAAAATCTACAGTGATATGTCCTGTAGATCCCCATTTTCTATGCCACATATCTATTTTATCTCTAATCTTTTTTAGTTCTGTATTCTAGAAGAACATGTCAAATTATTCTCTGAATCACTGAGTTGTCTTTATATAGCTTCAATTCTGCTGTTTATGACCTCAGTTGTGAATTTAAATTGTCCATATTTCATCTTAAGTTTCCTAACATTTTAAATTAGCCTACTTACATGTACTTAGCTATCATTCATGAAATTTTAAATTATTTTACTGCCCTGATATTGGATCTTGGCCAATTCTAATTCTGAGATTACATACTTGTGGTAAGCAATTACTTAAATTTAGTGATGACAAAATGATGTTACTTGTGAAAGTTATAGCATCTAATTTTCAATATCTATATGGACAAAAAGAGGTATAATAACTTATACACATCCTTGTTGTAATGTGATGTTTCTACAATACAAAAATACTGAATGAGATAAAAGAAAATCTCCAAGAATATAGAGCACAAAATACAAAGAAATGCAAAAGAGAATGATGAGACATGGAAAACCAAATAAGGAGGTCAAATATACATTAAAAAGCATTTTCAGGGAAAAACAAGGAGACAATCAAAGAAATAATATGTATTTACCAGAGATTAGAAAAAACACAAATCTTAAGGTTAAAACTGTCAAGAAATAGAAGTAAAAAAAGACCCATAGTTAGGTACACAATCCTAATTTTTTTCACATCAGGAATAAAGAGAAGATTCTAAAAACTTACAGAAAGAGAAGAGAAAAAAAATCAACTACCTACAGAGAAGTAAGAGATGGAATTACACTTGTTTCAACAGCAACACTGGATGATAAAAGACAGTGGGACTTGCTTCACTGAAAAAGTTTTAGAATATTAGGAAAATGCAACCTACATGAGATTGGGCATAAAATTTCTTGGCAATGCTTTACTTAGTTAACCATCAGCTACAAGGAGTTGTTTTCAGCTAAGCAAGTTCCTGATGAAGCATTGACTTTCCTGTTAAAAGGTGGAAAATAAAATCCCCTCATTTACTTGCTAGAGAGAGTGTAGCTACATAGATACCGTATGGATGGTATCTCAGCCAGATGTGAACACCCCAGCATGTACTCAGAACAAAAGGGAGAAAGACAGTTACTGCTTCATATGATCCATCACCAGTTAAGCATAAATCAAAATATTGGTGGAAAGCAAATGTTTTCACAAGCTTTCTGTACGGAACTCATCATAAACATATAAGCAAAACAGGGATGCCTGGGTGACTCAGTCTGTGAAGTGTCTGCTTTCAGCTCAGGTCATGATCCCAGGGTCCTGGGATCAAGCCCCATGTGGTCAGGCTCCTTGATTCAGCGGGGAGCCTTCTTCTCCCTCTCCCTCTGCCTCTCCCCCTGCTTGAGCTCTCTCTCTCTCTCTCTGATAAATAAATAAATTCTTAAAAAAAAAGAAACTCACCATATAAACAAAATCATAAAAGTTTTAAGCAACTCAAACCAAGGTGACGTACCACCATGGTTTGTTGGGGAGCGAGACCAGGATGGAGCCCATAAGAAGAGGAACAAGAAAGTTAGAATATCTCCAAGTTTTGAGAATCCCAAGTAGACTTGTGAAGAGTTTCCCTTCATAATAGTACAGTATCATAGTTGCTAAATAATGTATGCTTAAGGTAATGTGGAATAAACATATTGGTTCATAGTCTATATGCAGTGAAGAAATCTAAAAGAATGTACAACAAAATACCAACAGGAGTTATTTTTAGATGGTAAAATCATGGATTATTTTTACTTTCTTCTTTGACTTTGTAAAGAGAATGAAATACTTTTGTATTCAGAAAAAATAAAACAGCTTCTTTCAGTTAATAAAACAGAAATTAGAATGTATTAGTAATGGCAAATATATAAATGCAGGCTGCCAAGATGACCGTATTCCTTAATATAGCCAGAAGCACTAAGACTAGTCCAATTCAGACCAAAAGAAAGCTGAAATGATCAGTAACAAAAACTACACTGTGCTTTTAATCTTTACAAAGTGATATAGTCTAAGTTTATCTCACAAGTTTTGTTTTTATTGGGAAAAAAATCTGACAGCATTTATACAACCACTACTCTAAAATGTGCAATGAGGGGCACCTGGCTGGCTCAGTCAGTAGAGCATGTGATTTTTGATCTCAGGGTTGTGACTTTGAACCCCACATGGAGGGTAGAGATAACTTAAAAAAAATCTTTTAAAAAGATGTTCAGTGAGATTCTTTGATTCACTATAAAGCATCCAATAAATACTCCTGGATATCAGCCACACTATTTTGCTTTTTAGTCTAGGCTACTGAATTTCACACAAAGCCTAAAGACATAGCTTGAGTTTCCAACATGGTATTTGCTGAATTCCCAGGTTCGTAGTTTCTTTTGCATTTTTAAAATTAACATATAATGTATTATTTGCCCCAGGGTCCATGTCTGTGAATCATCAGGCTTACACATTTCACAGCACTTACCGTAGCACATACCCTCCCCAATGTTCATAACCCAGTCACCCTATCCCTACCCCCCACCCCCCAGCAACCCTCAGTTTGTTTTCTGAGTAAACTGAGTCTCTTATGGTTTGTCTCCTTCCTGATACCATCTTGTTTCATTCCACTGACCCCCCATGACCCCCTGCCTTGCCTCTCAAATTCTTCATATCACAGAGATCATATGATAATTGTCTTTCTCTGACTGACTTATTTCACTTAGCATAATACCCCCTAGTTCCATCCACGTCGTTGCAAATGGCAAAAATTCACTTCTTTTGATGGCTGCATAGTATTCCATTGTATATATAAACCACTTCTTCTTTATCCATTCATCCATTGAAGGACATCTAGGTTCTTTCCATAGTTTGGCTATTGTGGATATCGCTTCTATAAACACTTAGGTGTGCATGCCCCTTTGAATCATTACATTTGTATCTTTAGGGTAAATACCCTAAAGTGATTGTTGAAGAAAAAATAAAATAAAAAAAGAGAAATATATATATATATATATATATATTATATATATAATATATATATATTACACTTGTGATTAGAACAGAGCCCCACACCTGATTTTGGGTGTTTTGGTCTGTTAGAAGAAATTACTTCCCAAAATTTTAAAGAAAGAAAAACTTATAAATATACAAAAATAAGGGTGAACACTATGAAGGGATGGAATATTAGTGTAAAGATGAAAATTAAAAAAGATTCTAAAAAAGGGATTGATAAGAGGTTGATCAAAAAAAGAGAAAAAAAAAAGAATAAAAGAGGAAAGAGACTAGAACCAAGCCATGTGCTAGATTTAGGCTATATTTTTATCTATTAGAAGAAATTGTATCCCAAAATTTTAAAGAAAAAAAAAACCCTATATGTATACAAAAAATAAAGTTAAATACAATGAGGGGATAAAATATGAATGTAACAGTGCAAATTAGAAAAGATTTTTAAAAAGGTATTGATAAAATACTAGTTAAAAACACTAAAATAGAAAAGAGGAAAAATAAAATTTTAAAAATATAACTCTGAAATACCCCAAGATCATGGGAAAAAAAGCCATGAATTCTATGTGTTGCATTTTTCTAACTGGAGTTTCACAGTTTTCATTGATCCATGAATTTGGTCTTGGCTGGATATTCTCGCTGACCTTCTGGGGGAGGGCCCTGTTGCAGTGATTCTCAAATGTCTTTGCCCAAGGTGGAATTGCACCGCCCTTGTCAGGGGCTGGGCTAAATAATTTCTGGTTCGCTGTCAGGAGCTTTTGTTCCCTGAACGCTTTCCGTAGAGCTTTGGAGGAGGGGAATAAAAATGGCGGACTCCCAGTCTCCGGCCCCATTGGATCCGAGAGCTTGGGGACCCACTTTTTATGCCCTTGGAGAAAAGCAGTCAATCCCTCCCATCTCCCTGGTCTCCGACCGCGATCTGAGCTCAGCCGGCCTGCGACAGAGCATTTCCGTCTCTGGTGCACGGCCCTGTTTGGAGTTTCCAAACCCAGCCGATTCCTGCCGTGCGCTCCCGCGCCACTCCTCCCAGAGGAGGAAGGAGGGGGTCTCTCCGGAGCCGCTTGTAGGGCCCCTGCCCAAAGAGCAGTGACTCGACTGTGTCTTGGATCACGGTCTAAGGTAAGCCCAAGGTGAGAGCCCACTGCACGGCTTCATCTCTGCCGCTTGCTTCCCCACTCTGATACCTGGGGGCTCTGCCACCCTCAGACACCCCTGGTCTTTCTGTGACTCCATGGGTCCTGAAACCACACTGTCCCCACGAGGGTTCCACACCCCTTCTTAGCCTCTGGAGCTATGTCCCTCAGCGGAGCAGACTCTAAAATTTCTGATTTTGTGCTCCGCTGCTGTGCAGCTGCTGGGAGCTGGCCCCTCCCCCCATGGTCTGTCTTCCCGTCGCTTTGGATTCACTTTTCCACTCGTCCTACCTTCCAGAAAGTGGTCGATTTCTTGTTCCTAAAATTGCTGTTCTTCTTCTCTTCTATCTCCTGTTGCGTTTGTAGGTGTTTAGAATGGTTTGATAACTATCCAGCCTAACTTCTGGGATCCGACACTAACTCAGCCTCCTACTCCTCCGCCATCTTCAGGTTCATAGTTTCTGAATTAAGATCTGCAAAGGAATGATATCCACCTCTTCATTCAGGTGGCAGAGATTAATGGTCCCTCAACTTTGTCCATATATAAATAAAAGTTTCACAGGGCAATTTTTCCAGGCAGGGCCTCCCATGACCTTTTAATTATGTTCTGGTGATATAGTAGTGATCTGTACCATTTCCTCTTCTAGTCCTTTCCACCTTCCTGTTTCCCAGAAAGCAGGCATGGTGAAAATGGGCCATTCGGGACTATATAGATGAGGAAGATGCCTGGATGGCAGAGTCATGAAAATTTCCATGGCAGGAAAAGCTTGGATTGTCCACACCTGGGACTGTCTATTCAGCCCAGTCAGTGTATACATGGATAATTACAGCTTCTGAAAATTATGCTGAAAAATGCGCTTCTGTTGTCAAAATTGATGGAATAACAAGGAAATTGCCTTCTCCTCGTAGGTCAGTTTAAAGACATATTTAACACATACTCAAACACCAATTTCACATTCTACTCCCTCCCCTGCTAGGAAGCTAGCTCAGTCACTCATTTTTTTTAAATCTCATAAACTTCGTTATTTAAAAATCAAGATTGGAGCTTGATGATGAAGAAACTTTTTTTGAATTCATGTTTTCTTTCTCTCTTTAAGAAAATGCAGCTTAATACCAGTTAAGTTGCTGAGAGTTGGTGAAAAGGCAATTTACCCAAATATTCCCTGAAATTAAACAGCCCATAATGACAGTACCCTAGGGCCCACAAGGTTATTGTATTATGGAAGGTTTTAGTATCTTTTTGTGAAATTTTTCAAGAGAAGCTGCAATCAATAGTCAATGCAGTTATTATCTTATGGAGGGTAAGTTTGTATTTATGTACTGCTTGAGGCACAAAGGGACAATAATGTAAATCAATTAATACAGAATACAGTATTAAAACAATATATAAATGGTAATAAAATGTAGAATAACATTGCAAGGATCTCTGGCAATAATAAAATACATTGGTTCACACAATTATATTAATTTTGCCTTGAAAATATTATATGAATTTTTCTACAGATACTCACATACTTTAAGAACACAATATTACAAAAGTAGTAATAATGTCTAGTTCCCTCTCAGTTTTTTGCACTAATGATGAGTAGATGTGATAAAGTGAAGCCAAATTTCTGATTGTCCTTAAATCATTTCTAATGGGATGCATTATTTGGTTTGAGAAAAAATGTAGCAGATTTACCTTCCTAATTATCTTTCTGTGAAACTAATATTAACATTAATTAGCATTCCATTTCCACCCACAAGGAAAATCACTCCAGAATTTAAATTTGCCACAGTTAGCCATATTCAAATTAAATAGATTTTTTTCTGTGTGTATTGCTTTCCTTGTGAAAAATTTTAAAATTTCCCAAATGGGGAAAAAAAAGCCTTTCAAAATAATTTACATATGAATAATTCTTTCAAATTTCAAAGTATTTCAAAGCCATATAGAAAATTTTTTCAAGATTGTACAATTGGTAATAGTTCTTAAGAACCCCTTCAAAAAACCTAATAATCTTTTCTTATCACAAAACTGCTACTCAGATATACCAGCCAAGTACTAAATCTATATAGCTAAATGGTGACTGAATCTGAAATTGCATATAAGATCCCACTCTAACATCTTGGTGACTATTATCTAGTGAATTAGCTTGCTGGGGCAGTGTGGTTTAAACAAAAGAAGTTCCAAAGGCTAAAAGTCCGAGATCAAGGTGTTGGTAGGGTTGGTTTCTTCCAAGGCTTCTCTTCTTAGCTTGATGACCATCTTCTCCTTGTATCTTCACAGGTTCTGCTTTCTGCGTGTACCTGTGTCCTAATTTTTTCTGACAAGGACATAAGTCATAATGGATTTAGGGCTATCCTAATGACCTTATTTTAAATTATTTACCTCTTTAAAGGCCCTATCTCTGAGTAAAGTCACATTCTGAGTTATGGGGTGGTAATATTTCAACATATAATTTTGGTAGACTCAGCTCCTAACCTAGAAAATATAATCTCTGCTTTTTCTTATCACAAAGATCCCAAACATCATTTCAGTAAATGGAAGGGTACAACCTGTCCATTTGATTGGGAGCTTAAGACTGGAGTACCAAGTCCCATATCCACATTTGGACTGAATAGCACTTCATTAAGTTCTCTTCATACAATATTTGATTTGCTCCTCAAAAAAACCTTCATGGTAGGTATTGTTATTACACCCATGAAATGGATGAGAAAATTGAGATCATGAGGGCTCAGTGACTCATACGAGATTACATAATGATTGACAAAGCCAGGACATAAGCAGAATCATCAGACCATACCACCTGCATGGAACTAACTAACCAAATTCCTGAAACAAAAGAACCACTTCAAATATTGACTTCTTATTTTTCTGTTCCATGAATAAGTTAATAATGAGTTGACATTTAAAATTAGGTATTCCCTTCCCTAAGACAGATACTGTTTCTTTACAAAAACAAGACAAGCAAGCAAAAAACAAACTAACAAAAAGCAAAGTCAACCAACCAACCAACCAACCAAAAAACCCTTTCTCATGACTGTTATCTAATATGCAAATAAATCTGTTCCTGTTTGTAGTACTTATTTTTTACTGTGTAAAAAATTACTCCAAAATTTGGTGGCTTAGGATAATACACAATTATCATCTCACAGATCTGGCAGGGGGGCAGGCAGAAATCTGGAAGTGGTTTAGCTGGGTGATTCTGGCTTGGCATGTCTTGTTTTGTAGCTGATGGGACTTAATGGGAGCTGCAATTATATATGAAGGCTGGTTGTAGATGGAAGATCCATTTCCAAGATGCTTCACCCACTTGGCTATCGGCAGAAGGCCTCAGTTCCTAATTGGCTTTTGGCAGGAGGACAAATTCCTTGCTATAGGGGCCTCTCCTCGTGGCATGGCAGCCAACTTGCTCCACACCCAGCATCGAAGAGTAACAGAGTCACAGTGCTTTTTATGACCTACTCTATGAAGTCACAAACCATGCCATCTATTAGATTCCACTCACTAGGAGTGAGTTACTAAGTCCAGGGAGGGAAATTAGTCTACACTTCTTGAAAGGAGGAACATCAAAGAATTTGTGGACCTATTTTAAAACTAGCACACTATAGTGGTGCCTGGGTGGTTCAGTGGGTTAAGCCTCTGCCTTGGGCTTGGGTCATGATCTCAGGGTCCTGGAATCGAGCCCTGCATCGGGCTCTCTGCTCGGCGGGGAGCCTGCTTCTCCCTCTCTCTCTCTCTGCGTGCCTCTCTGCCTACTTGTGATCTCTCTCTTTCTCTCTGTCAAATAAATCAATAAAATCTTTAAAAAAACCCAAAAAACAAAAAACTAGCACACTATATATATGTAGTTTCAAAAAGCACTCAAATAAAGGGGTCTTTGGCTCTCTAATAGTCATTAAAGTTCAATCATAGGAATTTTTAGGCCTTAGCCTTGTACATATATGATGGAATCTATTAAGTAGGTTAAATAAGCATTGAACACTTCTGCAAAATAATTTACAAAATGGAACATACCAGCAGAAAATTGCCCTGGCTTATTTAAAAGATCAAGACATTTTGGTTTTAATGTGTGGTATTTGTGATACCACATAGGTCATTCCTTCATGGTTAGCCCACCTATAACTACCATATTATAGTTCTATTCGGCTTCTGACTTTATTTAAATCTCAAATAATTGATAGCTTCAATAAAATTCAAATAAAATGAGCAGAAACGTATTAGTTTTATGATGAGTATGACAAATTAGCATGTGACATAAATTTGTCAAACACCCCTCTTTACCTTCACTCCTAGTCTCAAGGAAGAGCACCAAGAACTAAAGAATAATGTCTTCATTATGAAAGAAAGACTCTGGCAACTTATACCAAGATTGAAAAATGTTTTAAATGATGTTTACAATATTCCATTGTAGTATTAATGATTATTTTCCTTTTAGTTTAATAAAGATCACATTTCCTTTGATATCACTCATTTGCTGTACATTTTAAACTTCATAAAATGTTACCTTATGTTATATTTAGAGAAGGGAAGTGTGGATGAGTGTGGGAATGAATGCCCCAGGTCACCCCCATGGCTGGTCATGCTGACAGTGTGGTGGCAAGTAAGGGATACATGATCCCCCCATGGAAGCCTTGGCCCCAAACCTCAGCCATCAGCTTCTCTCTCTCTTCCTTTCATTCTCCTCTTAAGTTTGGCGGATCTCATTTAATTTGGTTTCTGTCATTGTCAATTAGGATAGGTCTTTTGTGGCAGGACTAATTCACAGTTAGCCTTGATTTTTCTCCCAGGGCTCCTTGAAGGTTCTTGGCAGGAAGTTTGGAACCCCCTCCTTCATGCCCTCAGCCCCCACCAGTTTCCTCCCTGCGCCTTCTTCTCTTGGATTCCCTAGCCTGACAAGGTGGCTCTCTCAAGTGTGCTGCTGGCAAGAAGGTCTTAAGTTCTTTTTTAGAAAGGGATGCCTTTTCTCACATCCCTTGGCCCTTCCTTGTCAAATGGTGGGAGAGTGAGCTATTTCACTGCTACCCCCTGACCTCAGCCTTATCGTTTCTTTGCAAGACTTTGAAAACATCAGAGTAAAATTAAAAAGCATGTGCATGCCCAAAATAAATAATTGAATATATCATTTTCATCACACAGTTTCTTTAAATCATTATGCTAAGATAAGAACAATGAGATCACTGAGTGTCATGAATCTCTACCAACTTAACCCATAAATGAAAACCTTTTAAATTAAATGCTCTGTGTAAGTAAAATTTTTGTAACTGTGAAACAATGTTTTTATTCCATTTAAGCTTCCCGATCTATAACAACCTGCTCTGAGGTTATGAAGATTTTCATATAACTTGTATTTTTTTTATTATTTCAACTAAATTGCAGCAGACATATTTAAAGTGGGTACAAGCCAATGGGACATTCGAAAATGGAGATGGATGCAGGAAGGATTCTTCATTATGTGTAGAGCTGTCCTATGCACTGCAGAACATGTGGTGGCATCTCTGGTCCTTGCCCCTAAATGCCAATAAAAGGCCCAATCTTTTTGACAACTCACTTCTCAATTTCCAAATACATCTTGAAATGAGGCATGGCATTCTCCTGAAAAACACTGAGCTCTGGGAAGAGTGGGAAGAGTGGAGGTAGTGGGGCTGGTTTGGGGAAGCAGACCCCAACTGCTTACAACAATTCAACTTAGAATATGGAACATATCAGCTTTATGGCTTGCTCCTGATAATGCAACCCAGGAAAAAAATCACATTTCCCTACCACTTCAGCTTTATCTACAGAAGAATGTACTAATTTAGATATTTCTTCTATCTTGGACGAGTTGTTTATACATATTTGTTTTTGCATATCACTCTCTGCCAGTAATTCCTAACAGTTAATTTTGAACTTATAAGAGCTAGACCCTGTAAGTTTTTGCCTTCTTAATTATCTGAAGAAGGCTTAACTCTCCATTATTTTTTTCATAAGAATCACAATCCAAATACATTAATTCTCCATAAACATCCCCACTGTGTTGACTCATGTATACCTAATCAGGGGAGTTTTCACATTGCAAACATTTTATTTTGTAAATTTTCCTAGCGAGGTGGTGGGGATAATGTGGAATGTTCTTGGAATTTGAACTCCTGCTGCAGATCAGAGTTCAGGACATCTTCCTCCCTCACCATAATCCTAGGGTTAGGACTATCTTGTCAGGTTATTGACAAAAGGTCATCTGCACAGGATTGGGAAGGGACAGGCACAGAGCTGCAGGAAAGATTTGCCTATGGTGCCCGTGAACCTCAAGGCACTATTTCTATGGTCATAATGTCTATCTCTCTGACAGATAGAGTCAGATGTTGCATATCTGATTGTGCCCACAACAAGGTGGGAATGGAAATGTTCAATGATCTCCCAAGCCAGAAGTAGCATTTACAAAAAAGGATCCTTGTGGGTGCCAGGTGCAATACAAGTAGAAGATATTGATGTTTCTAACATTTTAAACAATAACTCAGGATGCAAAATGTCAGTTCCTGGTAAAAACAAAGTTAGTTTTATTATGAAAATTTATAGGGTTTCCACAGAGCATATACCATGTAAAAACTGATTACAAAATTATTGTATTATTTCCCCATATCCCAACAGGAAAACATGTTTCCAAATCATCGAAGCCAAGAGTTTAGGAGCTACACAATTTTCCCCTGCTTCTTCTTTGTAGAGGTAAGAAAATTCTGGAAATTCACCTTTAGAATATATATTATTTAAAAATATGTATATGCTATCTCTTCAAAAATTACTTCATGTATCCTCCTCTGTACACATTGAAACTAATTATAGAAATCTGTAATGCTATTGGCTTCTTTTCATCTGAAATGTTTTATGGTCATAGAGATTACAAACATGGGTGCCATATTTGTGTCATGCACAAACGCCTTTCTAGATCCAGAGTTATAGTTTCATTGCCTTATCAGTGCATCTCCTTCTCTCTGTCCCCATTTTCTAATATTGACACCACTGCACCACAAGCTTTTCCTTATCACAGGACCTCTCAGCCTTGTTCTGGAACTCCATGTGTTGACATCCCCTGATTGGTTAATATAGATTTAATCTGCCCCTAAATTAGCCAGAAAACCCTAAGGTTAATGTCAAGAGTTTCAGGATCTTTTCCCTCTTTCTTAGAATCAGAACTCCCCCCCATTTTGGTTCCTTCATCTTCTTTTATCACCTTTCCCCCATCTAACTTGACAAGACCTCCGAGCTCTCACATGCTCTTCTTTCAGACTCATTAAGGCTATCAGGATTATAAGGAAGTTGAGCTGATAGGAAGTCAGGGTAAATTGCTAAGATTTTCATGCCACACAAGATAATCATGTGCTCCCATGAAAGAGATTTGATGGCATCTGGATGAATCATTATTTATATTGGCCATTTTGAATTGTGTATACATAAACAACATACCTTAGTACATCAACAATGGTAAAGGGATTCTGAATAGTCATCTGTTTGGCCAGCCCAAATGGCTGCTCTATATTTAATTTGTTTATTAAGTGTATATACAATATTAGAAATATTACAAATATATTTCATGGTGACTTCATCTTCATCATGTATATAATTTCCATGTTACAATGAATAAAATTAATATGTTAATTAAGACAGAAATACTAATTTGGTAATAGCTTCTTCAATGATGACTTTAACAAGATTATGGCTTAGTGCCTAGACATTGCAATTGCTTTCTTGGAGTCAGCCTCTTTTATGACTGAAGTGAAGTCTTTCAGTGCTCTTCTGTAAATGATTCAGTGCAATCACATGTGGTGGGAGGCAAGATTACCCAAATATTAGGGGAGGGAGGATGATGGAATGACCTGGCAAATGGGCTATCAGTCTTTCAGATGTTTCGATCATTTAAAAATATGCTTTAAAGCTTTAGAACTACAACAAGTTAAGCTCCTTTAAGAACCTAGTTTTTGAAAAAAAATAGTAAAAATATAGAAGTATGCTGAAATGAACTATGTTTAGTATTTATGGCAAATGACTTTAGCCTAAGCAAGAACAATATTTATATAAAGATAAAGAAGCTAACAAGTGATGAACTAGGAACAATGCCTCCTTTATAGTTGGGTGAGAGATATACAACACCCTATTTCTAGCAATTTCTCTTTCATGATCTGGAAAAGAAAGATCACAGATGGCAGTAGGACCAATTGGAAAACTCTGTCAGACTGCAAGTAAAACAAGCAGAAGTTCCAACCAAGGTAATGAAGTAGGGCTAGTGATGGAAAGTACAGATTGAGTATTTCACTAAAGTTCTCAGGATTATATAGCATGAGAACACAGGGGCACAGCAGGATAAATGACAGCCTCTGAAGCCAAATCACGTTATTCTTCACACTGAAACAATTATGCTGTTTGGGGAGCAATGGATGTGCTTTACAAGGATTCCAACAACTGAAAAAAATGCTTTAGGGTGAGTCGGGGACACTTGCTGTGTGTAAATCTGGGGAATAAATCTAGGAAAGCAGACAGTTAAGCAGAGAGCAGAGTTGAAGCTGAAAGGGACGACATGAAGGGCAGGTGACTAGATGCTTTCAATTAACTGTAAATGGTCTTTCGACTGATGTCAGTATGTGAACTGAGATTGGAGGTCTTTCAGTAGACTTGAGGTGATGTTAACCTGTGCTTCAGTAAACTAGAGACTAGAAAAAAAATATTTTGCATAGCATCCATCGATCTACTTAAGTTTGCATAGCTAAGGGAGGGAAGGCCGGGCGTGTGTCTCCTTTTCCCAACATCTTGTCAGCTTGTTCACCCTTTATTGAATTAGATAGGTCAGAATTGAAAATAACTCTCTGATCCCAGTTCCTTGACCCTTTGATAGCTCAACTCCTGTACTTTCACAAGCTTAGATACAGTTTTCGTGCCCCCTGTACTTTGCTTCAGCTCTTTGGATCTCTTAAAGCAGCAAGACAAAACCACCTCTCCCTGCTTAACTATCCACTTTACTTGCCTATTTTCTTCATAGACAGCATTTTTTCTTTCTCTTTAAGATGGAAAAGATTTTCTTCTTTTTTGCGAATATAATTAATAAATGCTCATTATGTTTAAAAAATAGATATTTTTTGCAAAGTTCTGAAAATTTCATTTATTCATTTCTGTGTACTGAATTTCTTCTATGTAGCAGGCATTGTTTTAGGTTCTGGGGATACGGAGGTGATGAAAACAGATAATATCTCCTTCCTCTTGGGAGTTAACATTCTAATAAGCCGAGAACACAACTAAGACATAAGTGGGCAGAATATTTAGAGTATCAATTGTGGATAAGTGCTATGGGGACAATGAAAGTAGGGAACAAGGATGGCGTCTGCTGGCAACCTCATAATTTTCCTTATAATGTTACCTTTCATAAACAATATCAGTTAATATTTTAGCATATTGCTTACCATAAATTTTCTTTTTAATTCATTTCAGTTTTAATCTATAAATACAAGCACATGATTTAAAAGGTTAAAAAGTGTTAAAAAGTTGTAACAACAAATTGCTGTCTACTAATTGTGTTCCCGTTTCGTGAAGTAATTTTTGTGTTTCTCCAAATAATACGTGTATACTTCTGTGTCTTGATTCATAAATTTTAGATATCATTGATTGACTTCTTCTTAAGGGACTAAAAACTTTGGCTTTTACATTGTCTACTCTTTCCCCTTAAATTCTCTTATACTAGATATGTCACAGTTGTTAACAAAATCTATTCACAACATTTTCATTATTATTATGGCTATGTAGATTCTATTCAAGTAATGTATTATTATTGGTTCATTTCCTTTCTTTCACAACTTTTTGCTTTTTTTGAAGTTAATAATGACTTCATTATCTTATTTATGTAATTTTATTTAAATCTTGGCACACAATATATTAGCTTTGTTAAAAATGTCTTATTCTGGGTAAATATCCACTCGTAGAATTACTGGATCATATGATAATTCTATTTTTAATTTTTTGAGGAATCTCCATACTGTTTTCCACAGTTGGCCATATCAGTTTGCATTCCTGCCAAGAGCGCACAAGGATCCTTCTTCTCCACATCCTGGCCAACACTGGTTTTTTTTCTTGTGATTTGTATTTTAGCCATTCTATGGCTAAATGAGGTGATATTTCACCTCATTTGGGATGAGGGATGAGGTGATATTTCATTGTAGTTTTGATTTGCATTTTTCTGAAGCAACCCAAATGTCCATTGATAGAAGAATGGATACAGAAGATGTATATACAAAGAATGCACTATTAGTCATAAAAAAGAATGAGGTCTTCCCATTTACAACAACATGGATGGATCTCCAGAGTATAATGCTAAGTGAAATAAGCCAGTCAAAGAAACACAAATACCTTATGATTTCCCTCCTGTGTGGAATGTAAGAAACAAACTGAACGAACAAAGGAAAAAAGAGATGAACCAAGAAACAGACTCTTAACTACAGAGAACAAACTGATAGTTACCAGAGGGGAAGCAGGTGAGGGGATGGGTAAAATAGGTGAAGGGTATTAAGAGTACACTTATCATTAGCACTGAGTAATGTGTAGAACTGTTGAATCACTATATTGTACATCTAAAACTAATATAACACTGTATGTTAACTCTACTGGGATTAAAATTTTAAAAAATTTAAAAAGAACACATCAAAATGTCAAAATTAATGAATATTTTTAAAGACTTATTTATTCATTTTACAGAGGGAGAGAGCACACTTGAATGAGTAGGGGGAGAGGGTGAGGCAGAGAGTCTTTCAAGCAGACTCCACAGTAAGCACAGAGCCCAACGTGGGGTTCAATCTCACGACCCTGAGACCATGACCTAAGTAAAAACCAAGAATCCGACACTTAACAGACTGAGCCACCCAGGTACCCCTAAAATTAATGAATATTTTGATACAAGATGTAAAACTAAAAATTTCCTTAGAAAAAAGTCTTACTACAATTTTCTACATGACAAAGGGTATCGGATAATCTATTACTTCCCCCTACCACCACCCAGATGCCCTGAATCCTTCCAGGTGTCTTTCATTCTCTTATTTCAAACTACTCTATTCACTCTTTGGGTCTGGTCCACAGCAGTTGTCTTGAGATTTCCTTTGCCAAAATCTTGGGTATTATCTTCCCTTTTTCTCTCCTGTGTTGTAGCAGTGCCCATTTTCTGTATCCCGGGTCTCCTGTTCTTGGTTTATTCTCCTGTTTTAGTGGAAAACATCTTGCAGTACGTTCTTGAAAGAGTATATGTGCCAATTTTCTATTGCTTCTGTGCTAAATCACTATCAATTTTATGGCTGAAAATAGCATACACTTATTATCTTGCAGTTATGTAGATTAGAGGTCTGACTGACTCAGACCACATTGGGCTAAAATCAAGGTGGGGGCACAGCTACATTCTTTCCTAGGGGTCTAAGGGTGAACCTTTATCTTTTCCAGTTTCTACAGGCTGCCTGCATTTCTAGGCCTGTGATTACCTCCATCACCAAAGCCAGAAATGGTGGGTTCAGTCCGTCTCACACTGTATTGCTCTAACCTCCTCTTCTGCCCACCCTTTCCACTTTTAACGACCATTGTGATTATATTAGACTCATCTGGACAATATCCCTGTGTTAAGAGTAGCTGATTAGTAAACATGTTTCAGCTAGAACCTTAATTTCCTTTTGTCATGTAAGGTAACATATTCACAGGTTCCAGGGATTAGGACATGGACATTTTTATGGGATTTATTACCCCGCCTATCTCAAAATACATGGGAAACACATCTTAAAGTCTTTGCTCCACATGGACATCTGACTAATAGGTTGGCTAGAATCCTAGGTTAAATGATTCCATTCATAATTTACAAAACATTACTTCATTCTCTTATAGCTTACAAATTTCTCTTCAATTCAGATGAGATTTTGAGTTTTAAAAAACCTTAAGGAAATAATTATTACTGGTATTACAAAATCATACAGTCATGTGTCTTAGCTTTATATATTTTATTTACTGTTCCGGGCACTTGGGCAGAGTCCCTTCACTTTAAAGACACATACCCTTCAGTTCCTTTTTTTCCTAATTACTTGAAATTATTGTGTTCTTTCTCATCATTTTATCTATTTTTTTTATCTGGACCTCCTATGGTTTGAATATTGAACTTCTTGCATCATACATACATGAGATGGAGGCAACATCACACACACAAGTACATAAAGGAGAAAAAAGGAATTTGCCTATATTAAAGAATATAAAATTTAAATTAAATTTATTTATTAATATATATCTATTAAACATCTATTATGTATATGTAATTTCTCTGTTGTCCTTCTGTTCACTCTTTTATTCTTATTTTCTGGAAGAGTCCTTCAGTTTTATCTTCTAACTTTCTAATTGAATTTGTAAAAAAAAAACTTAAAATTTTTAATTTATTAAAACTAAACTTTCTTTTTTGTCTCTTTTTCCTATATATTCTTTTTTTAATAAAGATTTTATTTATTTATTTGACAGAGAGAAAGAGATCACAAGTAGGCAGAGAGGCAGGCAGAGGGAGAGGGGAAGCAGGTTCCCCACTGAGCAGAGAGACCAATGCAGGGCTCGATCCCAGGACCCTGAGATCATGACATGAGCCGAAGGCAGAGGCTTTAACTGACTGAGCCACCCAGGCACCCCTCTGTTTGTTTTCTTTTTAAAGAATGGTTTATTTGAAGTTTTCTTCTGCTTCCTACATTGCCTCTGCTTTCTCTTAATTCCTTTTATTTCTGAGTGATTTTTTAGCCCCTTTCTTTCATATTTTCCTAGGACTCAGTGATATTTGAATATCTATTACATGTAAAAAGAAGCATAAAAATTTGGAAATTTTGCATTTAGTGGTCAGACTTACTGATAATTTTGTTAGGGCACACCTGGAGAAATAACATTTAGGGATTATTGACTATAAATGGCTCTGTGGTTGAACTAAATTCATAGTCACTAATACCTACTGGATTCATAACTAACATGTTAAGACTAGAGGTCACTTCTTTCCCATTCTATTTCATTACTGTATTGTAGAACTTTCTTATATTAATCAGAGTACAGGCATACCTTAGATATATTGCTAGTTTGGTTCCAGACCACCACAATAAAGCAAATGTCACAATAAAACAAGTCAAATGAGTGTTTTGGTTTCCCAATGCACAAAATAAAAGTTATGTTTACACTATACTGTGGTCTATTAGGTGTACAATAGCATCATGTCTTTAAAAACAATGTACATACCTTAATTAAAAAATATTTTCTTGCTAAAAAAATGTCAACCATCACCTGAGCTTTCAGTGAATTGCAATCTTTTTGCTGGCGGTGGATCTTGCCGCAATGTTGATGGATGCTGACTGACCAGGATGGTGGCTGCTGGAGGCTGGGGCAGCTGTGGCAATTTCTTAGGGTAAGACAATGAAGTTTGCTGCACTGATTGACTCTTTCTTTCTTGAACAATTTCTCTGTGGGTGAGGCTGTTTGAAGCATTCTACCCACAGCAGAACTTCTTTCAAAATTGGAGTCTGTCCTCTCAAACCCCGCTGCTGCCTTTATCAACTAAGCGTGTGTCATATTCCAAATCCTCTGTTGTCATCTCGACGGTCTTCACAGCATCTTCACCAGGAGTAGACTCTAGCTCAGGAAACCCCTGTCCTTGCTCATCCATAAGAAGCAGCCCCTCATCCCTGAAAGTTCGATCAGGAGATCGCAGCTGTCCAGGCACATGTTCAGGCTCCCCTGCTGCTTCTAGTCCTCTCGTTGTTTGCACCACATTGCTATTCCTGCCTCCACTGGAGTCCTGAGCCCTCCAAGTCACCCGTGAGGCTGGGATTCAACTTCTTCCAGACTCCTGTTCATGTTGATATTGTGACCTCTTCCCATGGATCATGAATGTTCTTAATGGCATGTAGAAAGGTGAATCCTTTCCAGAAGGTTTTCAACAGACTTTGCCCCCAGATCCATCAGAGGAATCACTATCTATGGCAGCTTTTTAGCCTTATGAAATGTATATGCTAAATAAGAAGATCTGAAAGTTGAAATTATATCTTGATCCATGGGCTGCAGAATGGATGTTGCTATTGTGTTAACAGACATGAAAATAACATTAATCTTATTGTCAATCTCCATCAGAGCTCTTAGGTGGCCAGGTGCATAGTCAAGGAGCAGTAATTCTTTTTTTTTTTTTTAATTTTTATCTTTAAATTTTTTTTAAATTTTATTTCATTTTTTAAAAAAATTTTTTATTAACATATAATGTATTATTTGCCCCAGGGTACATGTCTGTGAATCATCAGGCTTGCACATTTCACAGCCTTTGCCATGGCAAAGGAGCAGTAATTCTGAAAGGAAATTTTTTTCTCAGCAGAAGGTCTCAACTGTGGGCTTAAAACATTTAGTAAACTGTGTTATGAACAGATGTGCTGTTATCCAGACTTTGTTGTTCCATTTAGAGAACACAATAGATTTAGCATAATTCTTAAGGACTCTAGGAGTTTCAGAATGGTAAATGAGCACCAGCTTCAAGTTCAAGTCACCAGCTGCATTAGCCCCTCATAGGAGAGTCAGCCTGTCCTTTGAAGTTTTGACCCAAGCATTGACTTCTCCCTTTCTAACTGAAAGTTTTAGATGATATCTTCTTGCAATATGAGACTATTTCATCTGCATTGCAAATCTGTTGTTTAGTGTGAACCACCTTCATTAATTATCTTAGCTAATTTTCTGGATCACTTGCTGCAGCTTCTATGTCAATACTTGCTGCTTTACCTTGCCCCTTTATGGCATGAAGATGGCTCCTTTCCTTAAACGTCTTGAACCAACCTCTCTTAGCTTCAGACTTTTCTTCTGTAGTTTCCTCACCTCTCTCAGCCTTCCTGAGAAAGAAGGGAGCTAAGTTCTTCCTCAGGATTAGTCTTCTGCTTATCCAGGCCACTAAAACTTTCTCCATATCACCAGTAGGATTGTTTTGTTTTCTTATCATTTGTATGGTCACTGGATTAGCACTTTGAATTTCCTCTAAGAATTTTTCCTTTGCATTCACAACTTGGTAAGCCTCCTGGCTCCAAAGACCTAGCTTTCAGCCCATCTTGGTTTTCAACATGCCTTCCTTACTAAACTAAATCATTTCTACCTTCTGATTAAAGTGAGAAAGGTGTGGACTCTTCCTCTCACTTGAACACTTAGAGGTCATTACAGGGTTACTAATTGGCTGAATTTCAGTATTGTTTTTTCTCCAGGAGTACAGAGGCCCCAGGAAAGGGTGAGAGACAGGTGAATGGTTGGTCAGTGCAGCATTCAGAACAAAAACACTTATCTGTTAAGTATGCCATCTTATAGGGGCGTGGTTCATGGCACCCCAAAGCAATTACAATAGTAACATCGAAGACTGCTGATGACAGATCAATAAAACAAATGTAATAGTAATAAAAATGTTTGCAATGTTGTGATAATTACCAAAATATAATTCAAAGAGACATGAAGAAATATACACAGAGATACAAAGTGACCAAATCCTGTTGGAAAAATGGTGAACAGAGACTTACTCAATTTTGAGTTGAAACAACCTTCAATTTGTAAAAACAAACAAACAAACAAACAAAGCCAAAAAACCCTACAGTATTTACAAAGTGCAATAAAGCGCAATACAATAAAACAAATTATGCCTGTACCTATTACAAATATTTTTAAAAATAATGTTTTGTATTTGATGTAAGAAATGAGAGAACAGCTCAAGAACTAGTAATGGTATAGATTCCTTAGATCTCCCTTCCTTCTGCCTTCACGACTTAGCAGATATCTGTTTTGGGGCATTTGGAAAGAGAAATTGCCTAAAAGACAAAAATATCAATAAACAGAATGAACTTTTTACTTTCCATGTGTAATATTTACAGTAAAATGCTCTGCATTTTATTTTCCTTATAAAACAGAAAAAAATCCTTTTACTGTATCGCAAAGCTTATGGAGGTTTTCTTTTTTATCATTTTTAAAATATTTAACCATTTTATTTAAATATTCTCACTCAAGTTGTACTGATTGTGGTAACTAATACTTAAATAATTATAACTAAGGCTCTGAACAATATCTCTAGCTAACTGTATTTAACTGAGGACAAGCTAGAAAAAGAAATTCCTCCTCTGCTTTCTCTTGGTCTGTTCACAAGTATTTAACTCAAACCCAACTCAACCTGACATATAAGTCTTGAGAAGCCCGACACACATAAAAGTCACTGCCTTTCTTACACTGAGCATTGTTTAATAAGCAAGTTGCTTATATTATGATGCTTTAAATATGATCATACAAATGTGGAAACTAGGGAAAAAAAGATTATTGTGTGAAAATGGGCTGTGAAGACTTTATGAAAAGGTTTTCCTTAAGGGTACAAAGTGTCCATTTTGGTAAGAGAGGAAGAAAGATCATCTGGCTTAATAAACCACGATTCAGGTGGCTTATTAAAAAGTCCTATTGAGGGGCACCTGGGTGGCTCAGTGGTTAATCATCTGCCTTCAGCTCAGGTCATGATATCAGGATCCTGGGATCAAGCCCTGCATCAGGCTCCCTGCTCAGCGGGGAGTCTGCTTCTCCCTCTGTGCTCTCCCTCTCTTTCTCTCTCTCTCAAATAAAGAAATAAAATCTTTAATAATAAAAAAAATTCCTGTTGAGAAGTGGATCTTAACATATGATAGGTTATGCAGCTTGAACTCTTATGGATCTTCATTTCCAGTCTGAAAGACATCAGGAACCAACATAGAATTTTTTTCTTTAATGAAAGAAAGGTCATTTTCTTTATGGGTAGGTAGGTCATTTTTTTATGGGGAAGTCATTTTTTAAAAATTAAACTGGTGGTAGTATTCTAAATGGCTGTGTGTGTGTGTGTGTGTATGCATGTGTGTGTATTTGTTTTTTGTTTTGTTTTGTTTTTTTAAGTGATAGCTTTAAACAGGGATACCACACTGGAGGACATTTTTTTTTTTTATTTTATTTTTTTAAGATTTTATTTATTTATTTATTAGGAAAGAGAGAGAGTGAGAGAGAGAAGGTCAGAGTGAGAAGTGGACTCCCCATGGAGCTGGGAGCCCGATGTGGGACCCGATCCCGGGACTCCGGGATCATGACCTGAGCCGAAGGCAGTCGCTCAACCAACTGCGCCACCCAGGGGCCCTGGAGGACATTTTTTTAATTAGGCTTTTCTGGTGACAAAATTCTGAACTTTTGAGTGGCACCTAGTATGAAGAGGAAATGAGGAATCTAAGAATTTCTTAGGAAAGCACCAATATCCACTCCATGATTATATTTAGTAAAGAGAGGATGGTGAAGTTAAAGGTAATTTTAAAAGGTCAAGTTGAGGGGCGCCTGAGTGGCTCAGGGGGTTAAAGCCTCTGCCTTCGGCTCAGGTCATGATCTCAGGGCCCTGGGATCGAGCCCCACGTCAGGCTCTCTGCTCAGTAGGGAGCCTGCTTCCCCCTCTCTTTCTGCCTACCTCTCTGCCTACTTGTGATCTCTCCCTCTGTCAAATAAATAAATAAAAATCTTAAAAAAAAAAAAAAGGCCAAGTTGAGGGAACTTTAAATAATTTCTGTGCTAGGAAATATTTTCAGTATAAGCCCTGAGTATTTCCTGCTTAAAATTTAAAAATTTTACTCTCTATTTAGAGTGATATCTCTTTATTTTCTTCATTTTTATAACCAAGCTTCTGGCTCCTTCCAGAAAAACATCATGTGTCCAAGACAACATTTTAATTAATCACTCCACACAGTGTACATCCATAGAAATGAAATGCCTATGTAATTTCTATTATTTTCTGGAATTTAAAAGTCAACAATGTTGCAGTTATCTAAATGTTATAGCATAGTCTTATCATGCAGGATAATCCCCCAACCAACAATATATCTCTTATTATGTAAGTTTTATAGTTAATAATTTTTAAAAGTCTTTTTTCCCTCTAATTTTCAACATGGGTAAAATGAATTAATAATATAAAGATTCTTTTATTGACCAAACTCTACCAAGGTTCCTTTGAGATCTTTTACAACCAGGCCTTGACTTCTGGACTTTGGTGTTCATCTCTACACTGCTCAGTTTTAACAAGAGTTCTGCTAAGTCGGTTTAACAAGAATCCCCATCCTCTGTATTTGATTGCTTGACATCCGAATAGGTTCCTCCTCCTTCCCCATCCTCCACAAGGTGTCTGATTACTTGGGCCTGCTTTCAGCAAGCATCCTGCTAGGTAGGGGTAGCTGGAATGTTTTAGCCCTGATGTTTCCTCTTAATAATTTTTTTCTTTCTTTTTTTTTCTTTTATTTGTTTGTTTTGGCATTGAATGGCTTGTATTTTTATTTTGCAAAATGAAAATAACTTTATTGGGTTTTTTTTGCTTATAATATACTTGGGCCAAAACATTAAAAATCATAAAAGATATTCTTGAAATTCCCTCCCTCCCCCAAGATGCCATCACTGTTACCAATATCCTTCAAGACAAGTGTCTGTATTTCATTGCTTTTATTTTATTGTTTTCCTCTTATCAATTTTCCATTCGATGACCCTCCACCTTGCTCCTTGGCCATCAATTCCCACTTGCCCATGCTATATTGGAAGTAGAACTCAATCTCTCCCCCACTGTAAGTCTCCATGGCAGTGGTTCCTATACCTACTGCAATATTCCCCACACCTTAAATAAAGTCCTCCTTGCCCTCTCCAGCAAGTATCAGGACTAATATTTTTTCCTTACCAAGTCTTATGGCCAAGTGTCATTAGCCCCCACATAATTAATACTTGTGGAATAAGCACCTGAATGTCATGGAAAACTAAAGATTAGTGTGTGATCACCCCCACCATCACCCCACAACAATGATGAACGTAGTCAGAACACCTACTAACCCATGTAAGGGCAACAGTTTCCAGGGGGTGGGGGCAGATGTAAGAACCTTCCATGGCAGGTAAAAGATTATAATTGATTGGAAGGAAAACTATATGCCCCAATTGGCAAGTGCTGCCTTAGGTCAATATTTCATTTCATGACTTCTATTAAATTTCAATCTTTTATTTAAAACCTAACTTCAACTAAAATTGTCCCCATATATCTACCAGCGAAACCTTACATATCTTAATTCTTCAAAATTGTCAGGACAGAGGAATGTGTAAGCAAGTAAAATAAATGAGGAAATGGTGCAACATTGCCAACAGACGTCTTCCGTGCATTTGAATTTGTTTTATTTTTACACAATTTACCAGGTAACGAGAATGCATACTGCCTCAAAAATTCACCATGAAGAGTAGATAATGCTTTTTATTAGAATTTACTATAGAACAATAGGACATTTATCTAATTCACATTCCATCTGACTCATTTAAACTCAGCTTCAAAATTTTGTGTGGATCCTGCTGATTCTTCTCCTCTCCCTGTCATGTTTTTTTTTTTTTTTTATCTTTTGGGATGCACTTTTTTTCAAAAGTTACTTCTAGAGAAACGCAGTGTTGTTGTTATATACAATACTCTCCATTAGACAATCTCAATTACTTTGGTAGCCTGGCAATTTACATTCACTCTCTTCAGGTAACAGACTCCACAAAGGCATCTTCCCCAGCAAGCAGACTGCATTTTTGTTCCCATAGAACAAAATGGGAACAAAATGTCTTGTGCTGAGACAGCCTCAGACCAGGCCTTCTATCCAATCACAACTCCTGGACTCAGTAATGCCCTGCTGTGATTCTCACATGTATTGCAGGACAGCATGATGGTTGACATTGTGAACTTTCCACAGGAATAAGAACAGAAATGTTTAGAAGATTTGGCCTTTCAAATCTCCATAGCAATTGTCCAGTGAAAAGCAACTATAAAAAACAGCTTCTAAACAAAAGCTTTTCTTCATACTGATGAAAAGCCTTAACAGTCCACCTTGTGAGATATGCTTCACCAAAGAAAGGCAATCTGTCAGGCTTTGTATAAGTAGCTGGTATGTAGAGATTCTCATGAATGCTTGTTTTTCTCGCTAGGTTTATTTTTAAGCAGAAAAACAAAGAGTTTACTTTGACTGAGGCTACTAAATACTAATACAAATGATGAACGGTGTGGTGGAAAGAAAAGCCACTCAACTGAGATGCTCATGATCTCCGAGAAAATTGGGCCACTGGTGGAGAATAAATTTTATTTACTGAATAACCATGGTTTGGAGTCAGATCCTTGGGATCAAGTTCATCTCTTAATAGAAGGGAAAGCTTAGGAATTTACTTTTGTCTCTCTCTGAGACTCAGTTTCCACATCTATACAATAGAAATAATTAGAGTAGTTATTTCACAGGATTGTTGTGAGAAATAACTAAATGATTTTATATAATCTATTTAGCACAATGTTACATATTTGGTTCTCAGTGTTAGTTGTTAATGTTTTTCATTTATTTAACAAATATCTATTATGCTGTTTCTACGTCCTGATCTTTTTTTGAGTTTTTCAGACAGAGCAATTTCTGCACTCAGAGACTATGCAGCTTAATACAAGAGATAACCTAATAGTCATGTCATTTAAACTAGCAGGACTCATCCTTGTGAGCCCAAGAAGTTATATATTTTATTTTCTGTAATCTTGCTCTTTTCAACAGGAGATTGTTTCAAGAGTTGATATTGATTCAAGGTGAATCAGTCAGTTTATGACTTTGGAGCATTTGGAATTTTGATATTAAGAAAGCCAATTAGGGGTGCCTGGGTGGCTCAGTGGGTTAAAGCCTCTGCCTTCAGCTCAGGTCATGATCTCAGGGTCCTGGGATCGAGCCCCACATCGGGCTCTCTGCTCAGCAGGGAGCCTGGTTCTCCCTCTCTCTTTGCCTACTTGTGATCTCTCTCTCTTTCTTTCTGTCAAATAAATAAATAAAATCTTTAAAAAAAATAAAGAAAAATTAGTCTCTGAAAATTATCTGAGTAGAGGACAAGCACATCCAGGAATTATAAACATCATGGATAATTATTTACAAAACGAGTCTGAGAAACCTGTTTAAGAAAATGATTTTAGTCTGAGAGGAAAAGACTGAGAGTACAGCTTCCAAGCTTCCTGGTGCTTTTCTAATTTCTGACCCCATTATTTGTAAAAGTAGGTTGGACTTTCTGCCTATGAATTACATAAAAAAGTCTATCTCTTAATTTTTTCTTTTTGTTTAAGTTCGTGGATTTAATTTCCATTACTTATTTGATTTGATATGAAGGAGTGAGCTGATATTTAAAGATCTGAAAACAGTCAGACTTGATGAAGGATTTGCTGTCAGTCACAGTAACAATAGGAGCAAAAGAAACAGAAGGCTGAACACTGAATTACAACTGTATAGCAAGGGTAAAGCGTGCCTAAGGCCCTAACTTATTTGTATTGAACAACAATATTGTTTGGTCAGCAGATACATATCTTCAGTCACTCCTTCAAAAATCTGAGCCTAAGGTACCTTGAAGGAAGGCATTGTAGGACTTCTAATAATAGATCATGGACTTAAATGTATAAATTAAAACTAGACTTCTATAAGAAAACAGAAAATCTTAGCAACCTTGGGTTTGGCAGAGATTCTTATAAGACACAAAAAACACAAAGTTTCTAGAAAGTAAACTGAAATTCATCACAATTAAAAATTTTGCTCTTCAAGAGATGCTGTTATAAATATGAAAAGACAAACCACTGACAGGGAGAAAATATTTATGAAGATAGATAAGCATATATATGAAGCATTCACAACTTAATAACAAGAAAACAAACAAAAAGCCAATAAAAAAGGGAAAAAAAGATTTGAATAGACACTTCACCAGAGAATATATATGGATGGCAAAGCACATGAAGCGATACTGAACATCATTAGTTATCAGGGAAATGCAAATTAAAACCACAGCAAGATCTTATTACCTATCCAATAAAGTGGCTAAAGACTGACCAAATTAAGTGTTGGCAGAGATATGAAACAATGGATACAATCATTCTGGAAAACAAGTAAATAATAAATTATTGTATATCCATACAATGTCAAGCTCCTCAGCAATAAAAATGAATAAATTATTTATAAATGTAACAAAACAGACACATATCAGCTCTGATAAGTAGAAAAAATCACAGTGAAAAAAATGCTCTTTCCTATATGAATACTATATATATTCTAAAGTATGAAAAATAATATATAGTAAAAGAAAGCACATCAGTCTTTGCCTCAGCATGGGGGGAGGAGGTGGCAAAGGGAAGGAGTGATTTATAAAGGGCATGAGAAAACTTTTGAACTGCTGGATTTTTTCATTATCTTGATTACAATGATAGTTTCAGGGGTATTTTATTGCCCAAACTTACCAAATTGTGTATTTTAAATATGTGCAGTGTATTGTATATGTTGCATGTGTATGCAACATATTGTGCGTATGTGGTAAAGTTGTAACAATCTTACATAATAAACCTGAAAAACGACTTTTAAAAAAAGCCTTTTGAAATATTAAGTATTTTATCATTTTTACATTTTCAAATAAAGAAAAACAATCTAGTCCAATTTATATTAAAACACCTATAGAAATTTTTGTATGTCTTTAAGTGGGATGGAAATAGTAGTTATGCTGTTAATTACATATCAATATTGTTTCAGGGTAATAATTACCCTGAAGTATTATAGGTAATATAGGGATAGACTTCTATAAGAAAACAGAAAATCTTAGCAACCTTGGGTTTGGCAGAGATTCTTTAGCCCTATATTACCTATAATATTTATTATAGGTATCTCTAGCCCTATATTACCTATAATATTTACTGCTTAAATCTCTGTCCTTTGCTTCTTTATTATTTATATAAAAATAGCATAGTATTTTTCACTAAAACTGATCAAATACAAATCATCATGGAAATGCAAGTCAAAA
The DNA here is from genome assembly GCA_028533885.1 of Nasua narica. Classification (NCBI taxonomy): domain Eukaryota; kingdom Metazoa; phylum Chordata; class Mammalia; order Carnivora; family Procyonidae; genus Nasua; species Nasua narica. The sequence goes on along the minus strand of CM052798.1, from coordinate 75,394,995 downwards.
GCACAATGAGCTATCACCTCACCCCTGTCAGAATGGCTAAAATCAAACACACAATTAAAAACAAGTGTTGGCAAGGATGTGGAGACAAAGGAACCATCTTATTCTGCTGGTGGGAATGCCAACTGGTGCAGCCACTGTAGAAAACAGTATGGAGTTTACTTAAAATATTAAAAATAGAATTACCTTTTGATCCAATAATTCCACTACTGGGTATTTATAATTCCACTACTGGGTATTTACTCAAATGAGAACTTTAATTAAAAAAGATATAGGCATCCCTATGTTTATTGAAGATTATTTACTGTAACCAAATTATGGAAAGCAATCCAAGTCTCCATGGATAGATGAATGGAATATATATATATATATATATATATACAATTGTGTCTATCTATCTATCTATCTCTATCTATCTATGTATCTATGTGGAATATTACTTAGCCATAAAAAAGAATGAAATCCTGCCACTTGCAACAACATGGATGGGCCTAGAGCGTATAGTGCTAGGTGCAATAAATCAGTAAGAGAAAGATGAATGATTTCACTCATAATGAGTGGAATTTAAGAAACAAAACAAGCCAACACAGACATAAAGAAAAGGACTCTTTTTTTTTTTTTTTTTTTTAAGAAAAGGACTCTTAAATACAGAGCACACACAGGTGGTTTCCAGAGAGAAGGTGGATAGTGGGAGGGTTGAAATAAATAAAGGGGATCAAGAGTACACTTATCTTGAGCACTGAGTAACATACTGTTGAACTATTATATTGTCCACCTGAAACTAATATAATACTGTATGTTAATTATACTTTGATAAAAATAACTGATCAAATAACCAACTTATTGGATAAAGGCAAAATATATTTTATTATGCCATTTTTTAAATTTTTAAAAGATTTTATTTATTTATTTGACAGAGAGAGATCACAAGTAGTCAGAGAGGTATTCAGAGAAAGAGGAGGGAAGCAGGTTCCCTGCTGAGCAGAGACCTCGATGCAGGGCTCAATCCCAGAACCCTGAGATCATGACCTGAGCTAAACGCAGAGGCTTTAACCCACTGAGCCGCCCAGGTGCCCCTAATATGTCATTTATTGATGGGGTTATACATTTATTGATGAGGTTATACATTTACATATTAGATGTTATAGGCAAAACCAAAACTGTCTTTTTAAAACCAAATTAAAAATAATAAATAAATAAATAAATAAATAAATAAATAATAAAAAATAAAACCAAATTAAAAAAATCTACTTAATTTTATGAATATCAATAAATGGAGAAATAAAACATAGTCCATCTCCTTTTCATTTTCCATTTAAAAACTTTTGTAAGAAATACATAGTAATGACCTCGGTACAATAAACAGGGCTCTGAACATGGAGGATAGTTTGTTTCAGATCCATAATCAAATAACTGTCATGTATCCATACAATAGAATACTGCTCAGCCATAAGAACTGTTGATATATACAATGACATGGATAAATCTCAGACATTATGCTGAGTGAGGAAGCTAGTCTCAATAGATTACATATAGTATGATGTCATTTAGATGGCATTCCTAAAAAGGCATAAATATGATTACACACATTAGGATTCCATTTATAGGGCATTCTGAAAAAAGGCAAACTAATGGGTCAGAAAATAGATAAGTGGTTACCAGAATTTCAGGAAGGGGTAGTCTGACTACAAAGGGTAGACAAGAGAGAAATCTTTGGGATGTTGGAATTGTTCTGTATTTTGTTCATGTTGGCAGAAAGATTTCTTTTAAAGTTCCTGTATTTTCAATCAATGAGTTTGAAAAAATGCTGACAGTTTTATCACTCAATTTATGAATTAAGAGAACCATTTTTCAAGTTAATAAACTGCCTCAGAAAACTGTATTTAGTTAACAAAGAACTTGCTTTCATATTGATAGCATGAAAATTTTAGTGATCTATTACAAAGGTCTCCCCTTTGAATTCCATTGCAACTTTTCATAGTGATCATTACATCTACTGTGTCATTTTATCAACATGTTCAGACTCTGCCTTTTGTAGATAATACAAATGTTGTGCTCTATCAACTTGTCAATGTATTTGGCTTTTAGAGCTATTACTCAAAGAGATTCATTCCATGTTATCCTGAGGTGCAGTGCTTATAAAAGGTTATCAGTGAGGGGAAAAAAAATTCCCCTAAAGCCTTAGCACTTATCTCTTACAATAAAGTAACTATCAAAAGGGTAGAGTAAAAGAAAGGGTGATAATTGATAAATAATGAAATGTGAAATGTAGAACTTTTTAAGACTATAAAAACACATACACATAATCTGAGTGAATATGGACACTGTATATCTATCTATTCAGATGAAGATAAATGCGGGACATTGCATAGAACAGGAACTTATTCCCTACAGACATTAAGAAGTTTAAGACGTCCTGATCTTATATTTGAATAGGTATTATGATTTTTAATAATTAATAAAATACAATGAAGCATTTGCAAGTGTAAAAGGTAGCACAACCTCTTTAACAAGGAGAGAAATAAATCCTGTTAAACAAAATTATCCCCAGTATGCTATTTAAATATTCTGTATACTATTGAAAGTAGTGATTCATGACTGTGGTAATTAGTTGGGGTCACTCCAATATATGTATATCTGTTGCATCAAACCCACTTTCCTAGAGAAAGATAGACATTTTACCAAACAGGTGCTTTCACATAAAAATGAAAATGAATTTCAACCAACTCACTACCAGTCTGTTGGGGGTCTGGAGCATTGTGGTGTCAAGAAATCTAAAGTCAAGATTGGGTTTAACATGAAAGAGCAAGATTTTTTTTTAAATATTTATTTATTTATTTATTTATTTATTTATTTATTTATTTATTTATTTATTTATTTTGGAGAAAGAGAGAGACACACAGAAAGAGAGAGAGAGCACAGGGGTAGTGGCAGAGAGAGAGGGACGAAGCGAATCCTCAAGCAGGCTCCCTGCTGGGTGTGTGTCCTGATGTAGGCTCCATCTCACTACCCGGAGATCATAACCTGAGCCAAAATCAAGAGTTGTACACTTAACTCACTGAGGCAACCAGGCACCCCAAGCAAGATTTTTTAAGTTTTTATTTTATTTTAATTACAGTTAGTTAACATAGAGTGTTATATTAGTTTCAGGTGTACAATAGCGTGATCGAACATTTCCATACATCACCCAGTATTTATTACAAGAGCCCTCCTCAATCGCCATAACCTATTTCACCCTTCCCCCCCCCTTTGGTAACCATGTTTGTTCTCTATAGTTAAGAATCTGTATCTTGGGGCACCTGGGTGGTTCAGTGGGTTAAAGCCTCTGCCTTCGGCTCAGATCATGATCTCAGGGTCCTGGGATCGAGTCCCGCATTGGGCTCTCTGCCCAGCAGGGAGCCTGGTTCTCCCTCTCTCTCTGCCTACTTGTGATCTCTCTCTCTCTCTCTGTCAAATAAATAAATAAAATCTTAAAAAAATTAAAAAATAAAAAATATGAAAAAAGAATCTGTTTCTTAGTTTTTCTCTTTTTTTAAATTTCCTTTGCCCATTTGTTTCTTAAATCCCACATGAGTGAAATCATGTGGTATTTGTCTTTCTCTGACTTATTTCACTTAGCAGAACACTCAAAAGAGCAAGATTCTCGATTAGCAATGTCTGCCCTGGCTCCGCAGGTGAAGTGAAGGTTCACATACTGGGCATTTGCCAGTCCTGGACTAGATTTTAAAAGATGAAGAGATTCAGATACAATTTTCTAATTCTTCCTCTTGGGAACTGATGAAAATCCTCAAGGGAATTATCTTCAGTCTAAATTTCTTTTCTTTCAGGTTCTCTTTATCCTTCTTTTTAAAAAGGTATTTAACTCCCGTCATTATTTCCCTATGTAGGTTTGTGCTGGAATAAAATGCTCTTGCAAAACATACCTTAGTACTTCTTGTAAACAATTTTTGGTCTTAGCCTCCATATTTGCTTTTTCCTACAATAAATTGCTTTTCTTCATATTTTTGTTTTTCTGGTATCTGATCTCCTTTCCTATGCTCTTTAAATTCTCTATGCTGCCTGTGCTAGTCTTGGTCTTGGTGGTGGTAGGCAGAGCCTGCTTCCCATTTTAGAAGGCTAAATGGCTAGATGCTCTTTCTCCCAGAGTCTTGTAGCCTGGGCATGCGCTGTTGACATGAGTTCAACTAATCAAACTGTAGGCGTTTAAATAGGACTCAGAGTGACCAATAGAAGTAGATGGCATGGGGTTTGTGACAGCGGCAACAATAGAAGCAGCCCTCCATTTCCAAGAGCAGCTGTGGAAGTAGTTGCATTGACAGTGTCCAGTGTCCCGTGCTGGACTTTGGGGCAGTGGCATCTGTGGTCCATGCTCCGGCACCTCGTAGCCAGCGGGGGCGGCAGCGATGCTCTGTGATAGGGTTCTGGCAGGAGTTCTTGCTGCTGTCTAGCTTCCTTCACTTCTGCACATTTTTCAAGCCTGTTTCCCCAGCCTTATCAGAAATTCTGCAGAAAATCCAATATACTTTCAATGTGTACTTTTTCTGCCTATATGAGAATTGGTTTTTCTCGTGTTTACAGCTAAGATCGCTTTAGAACAGATTTGTGAAAAGCACTGGTGATAAAACTAGGTGAGTTTTGCCTCTTTTCACTTGGCTCTGTGCATGCTTTGTTACTTGGTAAACCTCAGGAAGGGTTTTTCTCTCTCTGTTGAAATTTACTCCTCTCTGTAAGCTCTCTGAAGAGAGAGCAAGTATCATATACTTGGTTTCAAGTACATATCATATACGTGGTTTCTGCTATCCTGAAGCAATAGAACTGATAAATTTTGGACCTATTGGCAAGAGGGGTTACTACTTTAAAAGTCTGAGCTTAAATAAGAAAATTCATCTTTGGAAATATGGATATCCTGACCTTTTTGGCATAGTTTCTAATGATGACAACAATATATTCCAAATCCAACCAATTCTCACATCTCCACTCTGACATTATCACCATCATTTCTCCAAGCGTGACTCAAATAGCCATATAACTGGTCCCCGATTCCTCTCCTGCCCACCCTACCCAACTCCCACATACACAGGCTATCTTCCAAGCAACTCTTCAGTGGCATCTCAGGATAATTTAGGAAAAAAGATTCAGAATCCTCACATGGTTTACAAAGCTCTACATTATTTTGCTCATAGCTACCTCTCTGACTTCATTCCCTACTACTTCCCATCTTGCCACCTGGCCCTTTTTGCCTGTCCTTTCCCAAGCCAACAATGCTCCATCTCAGGTTATTTGCATTTGCTGTTCTCTCTGACTTGAGGATTCCCTTTTCAGATACTCACATAACACATCCGCTCACTTAATTTAGATTTCTATTCCAACACCATCTCCACAGAAAGGACTTTTCTCACCAACCTTTCTGAACGACTACACTTATCATTCCTTTATCCCTATCCTACTTTAGTTTCTCCTCACAATCCTTATTACAGTCTGATAATATAAAATTTTATTGATTTATTGATTATTTAACTTCTCCCCCCAGAATGTGAACTTCATGAGAGAGGGAGAAACTCTAATATATATACTCATGGCTTAGATTACCAGTGCCTGGTCAAGTGCCTGACATATATTGTACTAGATGAAGGAATAAACCGCAATAGTTCAGAGTTGGGTGTCAAGTGAGTAACAAAAAGTGTTGTATAGACTCTCAGACTTTCTTTCCTACTGTTGCAACAAGTTGTTTTATTGGAACCGGACTCAAACATAAAATCTTGGAGGAAACATAAGCCCAACACATGATAAATTCTTAAACGTTTGGGCATCAGTGAATGAGTGACTACATAATTAGTGACAAAAATACTTGATAAAATTATTTAAAAATGATCAAATGATTAAATAGCTGAGTGATCAGGTATTAACTGGACAATGTCCTTGGAATCCTCACAAACATAAAGAAATGTCTTTGGTGGTCTCATTCTTAAATTCTAGTTTTTCCCAGAACTTTATGTTTTATATTTGTACTACTGGCTTGATGAATTTTCTTGAGTGTTGAGTTAAATCAGAACAGCACGCACGTTTTAAATTATTTTTAAAGTTATAGTTATTGCTTGGCTGGTATGTATGGCTTTTACAGAAATTCAGCTGAGCAGTTCATTTGTCATCATTTATCATGAGTGTTCAGGTCAATGTTATTTACTCCTTTCCAAGAATACGGTGTTATCTGGTGCTTGGTTCATGTCAATTAAATTCAGAGCACAGTGCTAGGAAATGTGGAGATTCTCCAAAGAAAATGACATATTTCCTGCCTTCAAAGAGTCTGTCAGTTCTAACATTAGTACGAATTGGGTCTCTTTCTGGGTGTGACACTTGGTCTGTTTCCAGCTGAGTCAATCTTCCTCTTAGTTTCCCTGGCTGAAAAATAAAACTAATAATATCACTGTCAGAAAAAAAAATAGTGGAGAATATTGGGATAATCTTTAGCACCAAACTTGTTAGTAAGATACAAGTTAGGTCAGTCCATTCTAGAGTGTTTTGGTTGGTGAAACAACAAATTAAAAAAAACTAAAATTCTTCTAATCTATTAGAGCTGGAATCCCAACAACAACAACTAACCTAGTATTTCCAAACTTAAAAAAAATTGGAATCAGGTTTAAAAAATCTTAAGCTAAAACATAAGCAAATAAATTTGTTAAAAGTGGAACTATATACCTACCTGTACACTGCTTAAATAGGACTTGACATCTCTGAGACCCACCTCCTGGGAATCTGTCACATGGATACAACAGAGTCTGACAGTTTTATGGTCACTGGCGCTAATTCAGATACAGTTTTCCCTTTGGCATCATTAGAGAGAGATTACTCATTACTAGAATAGCAATAAAAGTAGTCCCAGAACATAGACATAAGAGCAGGACATTTACCCGCTTTGGGTATAAGAGCTCTACTCTTCATTTCTGCAATCTCCTCTACATATTTTGAACTATAACCAGCTCTCCTTAATTCATGGTATCTCATCCCTGTATTTGTGATGTCTCTTGAAAAATTAGGAACCCATTGCGGTTAAGACTTTTCTCAGGTGTGGTTATCTGAGAAATGCGCCTGTATATGCACTCACGTGAACGGCACACACACACACAATCTAATCCCGTTCAAGTTGTTCGTCACAACCCAAAATGTACTTGCCCGTGTCTTTCTAACAAGAGATCGTGGACAGAGAACCTGTAGATCTTGTTCACCATCACATCCTAAACATCTATCACAGTCTGTATTCATCCATGCATGCATGCGTTCATTTACTCGTCATTCAGTTAAGGACATTCATACTTTCTCTGTATCTGACACTGTTCTTAACAGAGAGAACACAAGTTCCCACCTTCATGTATCTTATAGTCCTACTTACAGTTGGTACTCTATAAATATTTGTTCAATTAATGAAAACAGCTTCTTTGCTAGAAAATAAAAAAAAAACAATCATGACTAGGTTTTTTTTAAAATATAAACTTTATTTTTTTAAGATTTATTTTTTGGGGGAGGGGAGTGGAAAGGGAACTTGGGGAGAGGCATAGGGAAAGAATCTCAAGCAGACTCCCTGTTGAGCATGGAGCCTGATGAGTGGCTCAATCCCAAGACCCTGAGATCATGACCTGAATCATGGTCAAAATCAAGAGTCCAATGCTTCACCGACTGAGCCACACAGACACAGGGAAAAATAATCTTTACTTTTGGAGCAGATGTAGGTTCACAGCAAAATTGAGCAGAAAGCACAGAAAGTTCTTATGTGCTTCCTGCTCCTGCACCCCCACAGCTTCCCCCACTATCAACATCTGTGTAGTACATTTGTTACAATTGATGAATATACAGTGACACATAATCACCACCCAAAGTCCACAACTTACATTAGGATTCACTCTAACTGTTGTATATTCTACGCCTTTAGACAAATGTATAATCGCATGTATCTGCCATTTTAGTATCATATAGAATAGTTTCACTGCTGGCAAAATCTGGCTAAACTTTTAAAACTTCATCTCAAAACTTACAGAAATTAGATTGAGTAGCATCTGTTTTTAGGTTTTCTGGACAAAAGTCTTGATTTGGATGATATTTGGTTTTCTGAGGTACCAGCCCATTCTTGCTGAAATGTGCTTTCAGATCAGACAATCTTACAAACATGTGAAAGATATGCCTTCTCATCTTCTCATAACAAAGCAGTTGCTGGTGAAGTCTTAAGAAATGAAGCAGTACATAGAATGAAAAAAAAAAATCTCTGTCTTTATCATTACTAGGCATGAGCATCACTGTGATAGTTTTTAACTTTTTTTTTTCTTCTGTGAAAAGAACCTCAGTTGGCTGAATTTGTTTTCAGAACCTGCAAAATCTAGAGGGGCTTATTTGTAAATTAGAAATTATGTCTCGCATGAACACAGTCACAACAGTCATTAGGCCAAACAGAATTGCCACTCAGACTTGCCTTCTGTACTTGACCCTCCCAAGAGGGCTCTAGACTCAGCGTAGAGTCTCAGACCTCAGAAAGCAAGATCAATTGAGCACAGTACCTCCTGACCCAGTGATTCCTGGACTACCTACAGAACTTGAAAGTCACATTTCCAACTCCCTCATTTTTAAAGAAGGAAAAAGAGATCTACAGAGGCGAAGTTACCTACCTGCTTTAGATCAGTTAGCTGAGTAGAGGCAAAGATTATGCTAGAACAGCAGTATCTGGAAACATTTGTTCCAAAATTATTTCTGATGCTGTGTATTAGTGATGTATTTTCCATGAACTAACTTTCATCAGTCAAAACCAACTAATCTTAAACCAAGATTTAATCATTTTCTATAGAAATAACATTCCTGATTTAGTAAAATATTTTGTAGCAAGATTAATCAAAATTTCCCATTGAGGAAACAGTTCTCTGAGAACAGAAACATGATGCTAGTGAACCTGAAAATATTTCCTTGTCCTAGAAATGTTCAAGACATTCATTGGTAACACTGCCCCTTCCTTTCTGAATTCCATGTGTAGGGCATGAGGAGCCATTTACAGGGCTGTGGATTTCTTCAAACTCTATCATTTTGTTTAGTGTGAGTGGTGTGGATGTGAGAAAAGTGATTCAATTCTATATACATATATGTAAATATACACACATATGGGAATCTGATTCTATCATTTGACTTAAGTATAAATATGACCAACACAACTCTGCAACTGCTGTTGCAGAAGGGAAAGGAAGGGAAGGGAAGGGGGGGAGGGGAAGGGGGAGGGGAGGGAAGTGGGGAGGAGAGGGAAGGCGGGGAGGAGAGGGAAGGGGAGGGAAGGATGTCAGAAGGGAAGGGAATCAGATTCCCTTCAGAAGGGAAGAATGTCTTAAGCAGCTAAAATCCCCGGGAACCTGAGATAAGCCCAAATAAAATTATCCTCTTGGAAGTTGGCCCTGGCATGAGAATAGCCACCATCACCTCGGGGAGAATTGCATGACACTTTTAGTAAGAGGATATAGTAAAACATTAGTTTCTCGTGCAAAAAGTTATCACATTTAAATCCTTTGAGAATAGTACAAGAGTTCACCACTACTTGCATTTGAATATAGAATTTCAGAATTTTTCTTTTGAAATAGACAGAAGCTGACAAATGCACGGAGCCAAGGGCTACAGCATCCCTCAGGGTTTCACTCGAACACTCATAACAGATGGATGTCTAGACTGTTTTTGAACACCCCAGGGACAAATTCCACAGTTTTAATTATGAAAACCATTTATATAATGCATTAATGTGCTTGTACATGATTTTCCTACTTTATATAGCAATATGAGGATAAAATGAGATAACACATGCAAAACGTTGAACACAGAGTCTGGAACATTACAGAATTTAATACATTTGCTTTCACTTCTTTTTCTGCCACCAAAAGTAAACAAAGATAAATAAATTCCAGAGATAGTGAGTTAATTGCATGTGCACTTTTTTCCCTAATAGATTATAAGCCTTTGGAGCAAACACTATCCTATTTCTTCCTGCACTCTCTGTGCCTAGCTCAATGCATTGCTAGATAAAAAAAGTATGAGGTGAATGGAGAAAGGAGGGGGACTAGGAAGGCAGGGAAGGAGAGGAGGGAGGGAGGGAGGCAGGGAGGCAGAATGAAGGAAGGAAGGTAGGAACGAAGGAAGGAAGGTGGGAAGGAAGGAAGGAAAGGGTAAGGAAGAGCAAACAAGTATAGGTTTATATTTCTCTAATAATTTCCTGACACTTTCAGGACAGACAGACAGCCAATTCCATAGCTTGGTTTCCAAGACAGTTTTTGCTTGCCGTGGCAACCTCTGTAACCTCGATAAACATACCTCATGTTCAGCTTCAGCCACACCCAATTAGTAGCATCTCCTCAAATACACTTGACAGTCACAGCCCTGAGCTTTTTTATACGTTACACTTCTAAATGGAATATGTCCTCCCTTTTTTTCTGTCTCCTTATGAGCCTCGCAAACCTCCCCTCATCCATTAAACCTCAGCTAATGCATTCCATAGAATCACAGCAAGTCAATTCTTTCAATTCTTTCCCCTTCTGTCTCTGCCTATTTTAATAACATACTTTGTCATTTTTTTCATGCGTTCATACATGATAGCACATTTGCTTTCCCCGAATGTACTCCAGATATTTTTTTTTGTTTCCCATCCTATCCAATTCATTTATACCAAATCCACATATAAAAATTTTAACTATAATGTGTGTGACTTTCTTCCTCCTAAATGTTTCTGGTTCCATTCTAATCGTTCCCTGCTCTGCATTTAGGAACCAATCTTGCACCCTCCTCCCTTAAGTAGATGATATCCCTTTGACTTTGGAATTCTGGAACACCTTGTAGGAGAACTTTTTTTTTTTTTTTATTCCAGTGCTACTTTAAAAATTAAACTTTGTATATTACCTACTTGTAGATGCATATGCAAACTGTAAGATAGTATGAGATGTCCAATACCCTTTACACAGTTTTCCCCAAAAGTAACGTCACAGCCAGGATTTGAGTATTGATATGGTCAAGGTACAGAACAGTTCTATCACCACAAGGATTCTTTGCATGGACTTTGATGCTACCACTTACAGGTTCCAAACCCTACTCCTGACAGGTGGCAATTACCAATCTGTTCTCCATTTCTTAATTTTGTCATTTCAAGAATGTCATAAAAATGAGATCACACAGTATGTGACTTATCAGGATTGGCTTTTTCACTCAGCATAATTTCTTGGAGATTCACCTAGGTTGTTGCATATATCAATAGTTCATTCCTTTATATTACTGTCTACTATTCCTTGGTATGGACATACTATGGTTTGTTTAACCAGTCACCCATTGGAAGACATCTAGTTTGGGGCTATAACAAAACTTCACATTCACGTATGGGTTTTTATTCTACATACATTTTCATTTCTCTGGAATAAATGCTTAGGAATACAATGACTGGGCCATATGGTATCTCCATGTTTAGTTTTATTAAAAAAAAAACACTACCTGTTCCATTTATAGTCACAATGTCACTATCAGCAACATTTACCTTCCTTCTAGCAACACCAGTTTTTCCTCATCTTCACCAGCATTTGGTGTTTTCCTTTAGCCACTTTAATAGGTGTATAGCGATATCCTTTGATATCACTGCTATCAGTGATATGGTTTTAATTCACATTTTCCTATTGCCCTTGATGTTAAATACCATTTCATATGTGTTGGCCATTTCTTCATGTGCTTATTTGAGCACCTGTATATCCTCTTTGGCAAACTGTCTCTTTATGCCTTTTGCCTATTTTCTGTTTAAACTTGTTTTTTTACTGTTGAGTTTTAAAAGTTCTTTGTATTAATATTCATTACTACATTAGTATTCATTGAAATTAATTTGTAATGATACTAGTATTTTGTTGTTTGTGTGGTTTGGACACATTTTCTTCCAGTCTGTAGTAACATTTTCATCCTCTTAACAATGTCTGGCAGAGAAAAATTGTTTAATTTTGATGAGGTTTAATTTATCACATTTTTTCGTCTATGGGTTATATTTTTTTTATTAATTGAGAGAGAGATAGAGAACACAAGGAGAGAGGAAGGGCAGAGGGAGAGGGAAAAGCAGACCCCCTGCTGAGCAGGGAGCCAGATGGGAGGTTGCAGGTCTTGCTTGATCCTGACCCTGGGATCATGACCTAAACCAAAGGTGGATACTTAACTGACTGAGCCACCCAGGTGCACCTGGGTTATGTTTTTGATATAAAGTCTAAGAACATTCTGTCTCACCCTAGATGTCTCACCCTAGATGGGTGTAATGTGAATTACACCCTAGATGTAATTCCCTCTTATTTTTTCAGAAAAGTTCTTTGGCTTAACGTTTCATGTAAATTCAGGATCCATTTTGAGTTAATTTTTGTAAAAGGTGTGAAGTGTAGGACAAGTTCTTTCTTTCTTTTTTTTTTTTTCTTTTTTGCCTATGTATATCCATTGGCTGCAGTATCATTTGTTAAAGAGGCTACCTTTCTTTCATTGAATTGTGTTTGAATCTTTGTCAAAAATCAGTTGAACATATTTGTGTGAGTCTGTTTCTGGGTTGTCTATTGTGTTCTATTGATCTATGTGTTTATCCTTTCACCACCACCACACTATCTTGATTACTATAACTATGGAGTAAATTTTAGTATCAGACAGAGAAACTGCTCTCACTTTATTCTTCTTTTTCAAGATTGTTTTAGCTATTCTAAGGCCTATTGTTTTTTATGTAAATTTTAAAATACATTTGTCCATGTCTACAAAAAACCTTGCTGGGATTTTGATAGAAACAGCAATAAAACTACAGGTCAATTTGGAGATAATTGACATCTTTATTATGTTAAATATCCCAATCCATGAGCATGGTATGTCTCTCCATTTGTTTAAGTTTTCTCTAATTTCTTTTACCAGCATTTTGGAATCAATATATAGTTCCTGTATATGTTTTGTTAAATTCATATCTAAGTATCTCATTTTCTTTTAAGAGATTATAAGTGGTATTATGCTTTTAGTTTCAGTTATCATGTATTGACTTTTAGTATATGGTAAAGCAATTGATTTTTCTTGAGCTATAATCACATATTATAAAACTCATCATTTTAGTGAGGCATACATTTATTTGAGTTTATCTTATTTGGGATGTACTCAATTTCTTGCATCAGTATTTCCACTTCTTTTGTCAAATTTGGAATAATTATTAACCTATTATTTCTTTGAATACTTTTCCAGTTATATTCTCCCTTCTCTCCTTCTAGAATTCAGATGATATAAATTTTGTTAGTGTTGCATAGGTCTTTAAGACCTCTTAAAGGTCTTATTTTAATTTCAGTCTATTTTCTCTCTGTTGCCTGGATTGTATAAATTCTATTGATCTGACCTCAAGTTCACTGGATCTATTCTCTCACCTCCATTTTACTATTAAGCCCATCCAGCACTTTAAAAAATTTAATTATTGCATTTTGCAGTCCCATATTTTCATCGTTTTTGTTTATGACTTCTATGTCTTTGTTGAGATTTGTAATTGCTTTTTTCCAAGCAAAGCAAATAACTAGCAAAAAATAGGAGAAACCCATATGGAAAATTTTAAATTTTAAAATCACCCAAAATCCCATCTTAAGGAGTTTAGCTGATGAAACCAAATGAATTTTTTTGGGTCTAGTATCATGTTCATATCTATATTGTCAGAGATCCCTACGCCTGCTATGGTGATCCATTAAACAATGGAAGATAATGTCCGAAGTTTGCTCACTAAATTTCTCTTTTCTGCATTGTACTGAAGGAGCAGAGCAGGGCTGGCTCCTTTTGCTTACACCCGCCTTCTTGTGTGTGGCCTCCACAGAACCTGTCTCTGGGAGGGTCTGAGTGTGGCTCAGCCCTCCCTTGAGCTAATTGGCCCAGACCGCCTGTGGGTTGGGTTTGGGTTAGCCCATAGGAATGCAGAACCCCTGTCGGGGAAAGAATATAAACCCCGCCTTTTGCCTGCCAAACTTGCTCTCCAATCCTGGCCAGGGTGATAGGCTAGTTCAAACAGTTACTAAGCAACTTTCTGTGTGTTACAATCTCATTGGCCACTGGCCCCTCTAAAACTGTTGTGCTTTTTGAAACTCGCTCTCTTTCTTTACACCATGTTGCTGTGTCGGTGAGTGTGGGAGACTGAGCTCAAGCTAGCTTGATTAAAGGGCTCTTTTGCTTTTGCATCAGACTCGGCTCCCTGGTGGTCTTTGGGGATCTCAAAATCTGGGCATAACAGTACTTTTCATTCATTCATTTATTTGTTCACTCGTCCGTTTGATCTATATTTGTTGACTGCCTGATGTAATCCCCAAAACTGGAGATACAAAAACTAAGATATGTTTTTATCCCAGTTTTCTGACAAGGTTTAAGAGATGACCTCCAAATTTATGCAGTAATCCTGGCCAAAAATTTGGAGTTCATCTTTGAGTCCTCTCCCTTGACTAACCCCACTCCATCCAATCTGTTAACAAATTTAAAATTTTCCCTCCAAAATAGATCTTGAATTCATCTAATACTCTCCATATTTATTGTCAATCTAATCCAAGCTGCCATCATCTTTCTTCTGGCCTATTGACCCACTTTTCAAGCTGATCTCTCAGCTTCCTGTCTTACTCAGCAGCCGACTGATCTTTTAACATGTAAATAGGAACATGCCAGAGCCTTCTTTAAAATCCCCCAATGCCTTCTTATATATGAAAAAGAAAATGCAAATTCTTTATCAAGGGTTTACCTACTTTTCCACTCCATTTTGTACCACTCTACTCTTTTTCTAATCTCTATACTTCCCCCACTTGCTCAAACCCCCAACCTCCTTTCTACCCTGAGTTCTCTGTTCACATAGTTTTCTCAGGCTGAACAACACTCATTTCATCAGCCTTCTCCAGCAAATTCCCATTCAGTGTTTTCCAGCTCTTCTTGAATACCAGAATCTCGAATACTATTATTCAGTTTCTTCCTAAGACCGCCCTTTATTCCCAATCTAAATGTGGACTCCCAGTTATTCCCTCTTGGTTCACTGTTATTTTTCTCAGACTTCTTACCTGAATTTGGAGTTATAAATTTGGCTTATGTTGGTTTGCTATCCATTTCTTCCACAAGGACATATAGACGATTACAGCAAGGGTTATTACTCCTTTATTTATAACTATGCAATTAAAAGTATCACAGTGCTTGGCTAACAGTATGTGCTTAATACATATTTTTGAATAAGCATGGAGCAGAATCTTATCTTCAATTTATGATCCAACTAAAGAGAGATATATACACAAAAACTATGTATTCTGAGTGCTATGTTTCCTCCTTTCTGCTACATAGATGTATATCTTGCAAATATATGGAGGATGGGAAAGTAACAATTGAATAATTCCGTTCCCCCTTTCCTTGTGCCTGGTGAGTTCTGTTGCCCAATGTCTCCTCTGGGTCTCTCTGTTCTAACTGCTGCCAACAACCTATCACAGCCCACTCCCCTAGCCTTATTTCCCTGAAATCCCTCAAGGTCTTCAACAATTTATTTATTGGGCACCTTTATTCAATAATTACTCATCAAGCACCTCCTCTATGCCAGGCACTGTGTGGAGTTGGAGGTCAAGAAATAGACAAGATGAATAGAAAGAGTCTTAGCTTTTATGGACTCATATTCTATCAATCAAGGAAGACAATAGGCATTAAAAATTAGTAAGATTTCATAATGATAAGTACCATGAAAAATATAATACAAAGTTATGTGGTAGAAATGTGCTAGTGATATGGGGTAAGATAGGGTTGCTTTTGATTAATGGATTAGATATGATCTTTCCAAGGAGATAAGATTTGAACTGAGATATGAATACTATGAAGGAACCAACCACATGAACATCCATAGAAGAAGGACATTCTTGGCAGAGCAAATGACCATTATAAAGATAGGAGAAAAGTAGGTATATTTGGGGAACAGATGGGAGGCCATTATGAGCTGTGATTATTAACAGCGAAGTTGAGGAGGTAGGCAGAAACCAGATCATGCAGGACTATTCAGTCAGTAATGGGCATTCAGAATTTATTCTGAGTATGAGGGGAAGTCACAAGAGAGGTTTAAAATAAGAGTGAAATAATTAGATTTTTATTTAAAAAGGTCACTCTGGCTTTGATGTAGATAATAGTTTATAGGTAGGCAAAAACAAAAAGAAGCTAGTTATAATGCTGTCTTTCCTAGTCTCCACAAAAGGTCATGACACTTTGGTGGAGAAGAGAGAAGTTTATTACAGTTTTGAGGTCATGCCAGCATTCCTGAGTTCCCTGCATGCCTCCTGAAGTCGTTACCCTCTGTCCTACAGGGACACTACTATGCTGATTTTTAATGGCATAGACAGGTGTTTGCTTTGTTTTACAATCTTTGTAATTGAAATCATGTAGTCTGTACTCTTGTGTCTTTCACTCACATTTTTCCATATTGTTGCATGCAGTTGTAGTTTAATCTTGTTATAATTTATTTTTCTGTTATGTGATTCTATCAAAATTAATTAATTCATTTTCCTGCTTGTGATGTGTAGCTGATTTCCCACAGGTGGGGCTATTACTAATAGTGCTACTATGAACACCCTAGTGCATGATATTTGGTGACCTGGAGTAGAATTACTAGGTTATAAGATATATGTATGTTTGACTTTAGAAGATAGTACCAGTTTTCCAAAGTAACTGCACAGATCTACACTCCCACTAGCACTTAAAAGCATTTCCAGCTACTTGGTATTTTCTGTGTTTTTACATTAGCCATTTTGGTAGGTATAAGAGGTATCAATTTCTCTTTTCTTTAATATATTTGTTCTATATGTTTACTTTTTAAATCTTTTTAGGCCTTTGACTTGTACTCTCTTTATTTCTTTCATATTTA
>CM052798.1:75338394-75378013 GCA_028533885.1 Nasua narica | reverse complement strand
TACATGAACTTAATTTCCCAGAAATTTTAGAAGAGTTATTTTACTTGGAGAAAAGTGTCATGGAATGACAATCACTTTTAAATGCTTTGAAAGAAAGAAGTTTTCAATAACCAAAGAAATTCAAGACTATTTTCGCAAATATGGTAGAGTCATGACTAGCTTGATCCTCAAGTAACTTAAGAGTTATACAAGTCCTTATACACAGTATCCAATCAAAGTGATTGATGTTTCTGGAACTTTGCTAATTGTGGCACCATGTCAAAAGGTTAATTAGTTCATTGAGAGTTATGATCACAATAATTTAGGACTGTATCTGCAGCTGTGCTTGTGGGAATAGCCATTGACTCAGAAAATAAAGGGCAATAAGGATCTCCTACTAGGCCAATTGAATTCCCTTGTATGTGTGTCTCTAACATGTTTTGTGTGATATTGCCAGAAGGTAATGAGATATGAGATCCTATCTCCTGAATCCCTGTTTCTGTATAATTATATTTTCTACTTCAATGTGATTAAAAACCATAGTAGAAATCTCAGATTAGGCTATTCCCTTTTTACTGTCCTCTCCTGAGGTTTAGGTATGGCTAGATAAATTGTACACTAGATCTGCTGGAGTTTCTCAGTGACTGAGAAGCTTTCTGGAAAAGAACATAAGCTATATCCATTGCTGAACTTCAAGTATATCTGGTCAAACCTGATGAATTGGTGAATTGGCTCCAAAGAAGTCAAATTATGAGCAGATTAAGAATTGTATAGAAGAGTTCATTCCAAAGGAGGAAGAAACCAGGCCAATGGCTTAGGTCCAACTACAAGCCTTTAGTCATCAGAGGAGGAAGAAGAACTCAGTATAATGTCATAGTCAATACATGATTTCATCCCAAGATCAACCTCAAGAACCTATATGTTAAAACTGAAAGACTTCTTTTTATAAATACCAATACTCTGTGACCTAGACAACACTAATTTTTGCCACTGTAACAAGAATTTGTTTAAAAATATTCAGAGGGAGGGGCGCCTGGGTGGCTCAGTGGGTTAAAGCCTCTGCCTTCGGCTCAGGTCATAATCTCAGGGTCCTGGGATCAAGTCCCGCATCGGGCTCTCTGCTCAGCAGGGAACCTGCTTCCCCCTCTCTCTCGCCTGCCTCTCTGCCTACTTGTGATCTCTCTCTCTCTGTCAAATAAATAAATAAAATCTTAAAAAAAATGTTCAGAGGGAAATAGGACTACTCCCAAGCCTCTCCACAGACCACACCCAGCTTTGTTGTGACTGAGGGCTGAGAGTGAATTCTCACAGGACTTGGGGACCCAGGGAAGCTACCAGAAAGACTCTCATAACCATTGTAGCTGTGGAGGGGTCAGCAACCTCAGCATCCCCAAGAGTGGCAAAGGCCAGTAGTAGGGAAACTGCTGTGTTGGTGGAGAATCATATGGTGCCTATGGAACAGGATGGATGCTGTATGTTAGATCCTCTTCCTGATAATTTGTGAGATACATCCAGGGGTGGGGAATCTCAGACTTATTTGTGGCCAGGGTTGTGGAGTTGGGAGTAGGAAAGGAGATGGTAAAAGGGCTGAAGAAAGGATTTTGCAAAAGTTAGATTTTCTTAGCAGTTCAAAGCCCGAGGCAGAATAATTTGTTATAACAAATTTTAAATATTCTCTAATTTGAGACTTTTCTCTGTATAAGATCAGCCATCCATCTATATAGCCCTGCATTATACATTTTATCCATATTCATTAAATGCCTTTTTTTTTCCACCTGTGAAGCCAGAAACAGAGAAAAAAAATTTGTCAGTGTGATTCAGCTTGTTACAAAATTTCTGCCATTTTTTGGTTCTTTGTCTCTTGTTAATAAACTTAACTTTTAATTTTTTCTTAGGCTCCTATCTCTCTTTGGTTGAATTTTAAAAATTGTTCTTTGAATTCTGAAGTAGCTATATAGGAAAAGTATCGGGCAAATGGGTGGCTCAGTTGTTGGGCAGCTGTCTTCGGCTCAGGTCATGATCCTGGAGTTCCGGGATCGAGTTCCGCATCGGGTTCCCAGCTCTGCGGGGAGTCTGCTTCTCCCTCTGACCTTTCTCCTATCATGCTCTCTCTCACTTTCTCTCTCTCTCTCAAATAAATAAATAGAATCTAAAAAAAAAGTATCAGCAGAAAAGGATATATTTGTTTAATAAATTGTTAGTAACTAAATGCTCACCATCTTTCCTTCCTGGTTGTAGTTAATGGAGAAATAAAATCAATGAGCTAAATAAGGAACAAAATAAGGTACCAACTTTCTTACTGGTGGAGCTGGATTGAGAACCCAGCCTGGATTTGAGGCCAGCATGATACTTCCTATGGTCTCTCCTGAACTGACATTCCAGATTCCTGGGGAAGTATTCCCTCATGCACAGGCAGAGAGGCTAGATTAGAGAGAGCAGAGGACAAGGGGACCCACCAAGGCACTTTTGTTTTAGTGACCACGAGGGTGGTGGGAGTGCAAGGTGATCAGGCAGTGAGTGTTTGAGGATATGTGGATGATTAGAATTGGTGTGTGTGTCAGGGAGATTACTTAGCAATGCAACATTTCAACACTGTGGCCCTGCTTCCCAGTAAATGTGACCAACAAATGGTAAGCTCTCTTGGAGCTCACCAATCAGATATTTTACCTCTGCTTCTATGGGTGGAGCATGTGCAGACTGTCTTTTCTCCAAGGAAAGAGGGAGAAAGAAGCCAAGTAATGAGCTTTCTTCCCCCAAACTCCCAAACTTTGTGTTCACTTAATTGCTTGTGTTTAACAGTCAAGGCTGTGGTCAGCAAAGGTTGTGGCTGTATCTCTTCAGAGGAAGGATTAGCAGAGTATCAGAGACATCCCAGTCCCCATCACTGCCCCTCTGGGCCTCTTTCGGGTCAGTAGTGAATAGTTCAGTTTTTGTACTCAGGAAGTTCTGATAAAGCTCAGAATAACCATTAATTGCTACAACTCACAGGATACAATGTACTCATGGCCCAAAACACAATGCCCATTCAATTTCCAACCTCAAACTATGCCCAGATTCATTGTCAAATATTTCTTATTAGGAACTACACAAAAAAATCCATAGAAAAGCAAAAGTACCTCCAATAATGCAGTATAACTTTATGTATCTATCACACACTTGGCCAACATGAAATTCCTCCTATTATTAGTCTCAGAAAGAAATTAAAGATTGAAAGCAAAATCTGATTCAAGTTAATTGAACTTCAAGGAAATCAAAAGTCCAAAATCTTGCCCATTCAATATATTTCTCTTTTTATTTTCATCAAGAAGGATCTTAGTCACATGCAGTGTGGGTTCTTTCAGGGGCAGATTGTCCTTTTTCTATGGGTATAGGTGTAGTCCCCTTGGCAACTTCAAAATTTAATTACTCCAATTTCAAGTCACATTCATGTGTGACATGTTATCAGACAAAGAATCCAGAAAGTCTATAGGACATGTAAAATGATCTCAGCTGCAGCCCTCACTCATACAATTTAGAAGAGACAAGATAATTTCAATCCTCCTACAGCAGTCATTCCCATACATAATATAATGTCACAGTGCAATTGCTAGCATTGAACCGTAGCAGAAAAAAATAGAGTAGATTTGACTTCAGTCTTGCCAGGATGCCCAGTAGTCTAGGCCTGTTTATTTTGATTTCTTAAGCCATCAACTTAAATTCAGTTATAAGAATGCTTCCATTAAGAGGTTAATTGTCACATTGTTCCCCACATTTGATATATTTCTACATTTTGTAAAATTTATAAATTTGCTGTGATGGCCTCTTCAGCCTCTAGGCCTTATCTGAAGCTCCCTTCTTTCCCTCTATGTGCATTTCACCTCTTTTCATTTCTGTATCTTCTTTGAACTGTATGATTCTGGCATGATTCTGGCATCTGGATGCTGAGGAGTGAGCATGCTGCCTGGGAATACAATCTCCATTTCGCCTTGAGACCTGTGTGCCCTACATTTTAAAAGAACCAATGCTCCAGAGTTCATCGCACTGCATTCTTCACAATGTCAATGTTCATCTCTTTTTCTGGATTTCTTCAACTTCAGAAATATCTGGAGGCATGTTTAGCCATGTGCTGTTTGTTGCTGCTGCCTCTTCTGGAATTCCTCCAACCTAGGAATCTTATGTATTAAGAGGATCTTTCCTTTGTCTTCACATTGGCCTTAGCTCAAGATTTCCCTTCAATATATTCCTGAGCTGAAGCTCTTATTGATTTTTCTGATACTTGTGCCCTTAGTGAATTAAGAGAGGATAAACGTATCCTTTCCATGTGACTTCATCCAGTTCTGCATTCCTAGGGTTTTGGAGTTGCTAGCACTTGAATCCCTTATGTTCCTCCCATAGCATCCCAAACATGCTACCAAGACATCTCTTTCTTGCGATTTTCCATTTGCCTCCAGTACTCTACTCCTCTCCATCATTCCCCTATTCTTTCTGCCAGTCCTGGCTGAGCTTTTAAATTTCTACTCACTTCCCAAACTATTTTCTTTCTTTCTCTATAGCAACAACCACAATATTAATTATAACAACCAACATTTATTAAATACTTATGAGGTGCCAGATCCTGTGCCAAGATATTTAAAGATGTTTAAAGAGAGAAAGAAGGAGGAAAAAGATGAATTATTCACTATCAATACTTCAAAAGAACATCTCTATCTCTAATAAATGTGCCCCAAGTTCCTCACCTTACTAGTCAGTTCAATTACTCCTTCTTTAATAGAGAAAAACAAGTGAGGGGATAGAGATTGTCAGAAATATTTATTCGAGTGCTGGAGAAAGATACTGTTTCCTTGTGGTCAAGGGCCCTCCAGGCACCCTGAGTGTATTTCTTTAATTCTCAATTTTGATCCCTTGTGTTTCTAATTTCAACATCTGAATTTAATTTTTTATTCATTCATTCATTCATTCAATAAATACTTATTGAGCATTTATTATAGTTCAGGTTATAGTATAGGTTCTGGAGATATAGCAATAACAAAACAAAGAAATTGCTGTCCTCACAATTAATCGACGAAGATTTCGTGATTCGGTAACCTGCCTCAGATATGCCCAGATATTTAATATATAATTCAGATCTTCCCAATTTTCTAACATAGTAGGGTTTCCTGAGCCCCTCCAGAGTTGATAGTTTATGTTTGACTCCTGACTGTCCTAACATGGACAAACCCTGCCATGGCCATTGGTAACAAAGACGTAACTAGTTTAATAGTGCACTCAATCAGTGTAGATGTTGACAAATGAGTCCTTATTTACCTCCGCAGGAAATACAGCTTACTTCCAACAACTGATGATATCTTTCTTTAAAACCATATTCTTGCTTGCACTCACAAATTTTGGGGAGCAAGGAAAATATAATCTGGTCTAATCCAGTAATTTATATTAATCCAATAATTTCAATTTTTTCTTTACGTGAGAGTCTTATTCAAGTAAATTCTCCATCATTCAGATTTCCTGTCCTTGTCCCAGATATATCCAAGATGGCCTGAAGTTGCAAGAGAGGGAGGGTTATGTAATCCACAGTGATTGACAGGAGGGGAAGGACAGCTCTACACACAGGTCTTCATAGCTGCTGTCATGCTAGCTAGAGTTTGTGGTTGCAGAATTTCTTGCATTCTTTTTGGTTTGATCAGGACTAGAGATTTTCCTCTCCTGACTCAACTTACCTTCGCTTCCTGGTGTGAAGAGGTCTTGGGCGTGGCTGACAGCTACTGTAGTTGGCTAAACTGGCCACAGTACACTCCATCCCAGCCAGATCTCTGTGGAGTTCTGGCACATACCACAGCTGGACTCCCTCCCAACTACTATGCATCTTCCACATCAACTCCACTGTGAGGGTACGTGGTATCTTCCAGATCCTTTCCATGGCAAATAGGAGTTAAGAGTACCTTAGGAATTTCGTCTAAGACTCTCATTCTGCCTAAAGACTGAGAGGAGAGTAGGAGAGGTACCCAGCAGCTATGTCCTCTTCAGCGTAGACTTGTTCTGAGAGCTCTTGACCCAGGACTCAGTGCCAGCTGATAACGTTTCTCCATCTTTCATCTCCATCTCCATGTTTCCTGTTTGCTGTGGCAGACATGTGTATGTGTGTCAGGTATAGTACAAACACTATACACTTGTGCCAAAAGTGTCTGATTTTCCTTGGGATTTTTCCATTTAAAAATTGATCTAGCTCAGTGACGTACATAGGATAGATGATCTTAAGTCACAGTCCATAAAGCAGAACTACCACCAACAAGTGGCTATAAAGACATTTGGCTGAAACTGATGGGGAGCTTGTTACAAACAAGTGTAATGGAGAGATATCCTTTGGCAGGTGAAGAGGTATCTGGATCAGCATTACAGTATAAATGCTGTTGCCGGTACTCTTTATTTTCTCAAGTCATTCGCAGTTTTAGAGATGCCCAGTTTGCACTAAAGCATAATGAAGCCCATGAGATTTTAACATTGTTGGCCCAGTTTTAAAATGTGGTTAACTGACTTGTTAATGTAGTGTGAGTTCCAAGGACTGCATTAGGCCAATCAGTCTAATTAGGTTGCATGCCCACTGGGCATGGACTGTGAGTGCTTTACTAAGTTTTTCTTTAACGCTTGTGCATTTTTTATCTCAATAAATTTCTTCACCCTAAATTTCAAAAAGTGGTATGCAAATCACCACTTAAATATTATAAAAATAAAACACATGATTTGTGGAACTAACACTTGACTCAATTTGAAAACTGGTCTCTAATGTTGTGAAAGTGCATTGGGACAGTTACATAATTTTTTTCAAAACAGTGAAGGCCAAAATCTAGTGACAAAATCTAGTGACAAAATCTAGTGACACATTTATACATTATATAGATGTCAGGCTATTGGATCCCTGTAGGATTCTATAATTCTGTGTACACACAGAAAATTTAAAAAATTTGTTCTGTATTATTTCTATCTAAAGTTTGGTAAACTGATTTATTAGTTGTTGAGTTGTTTAGTCAGTAGCTTAAGATACCCTTAGGAATTTCCACTCCTTGAATAGACTGAGCTAATACAACACAGGTCTATGTAATCATAACTTTTGTACTTCACTAATAGCTAACTTTTAAAACTTTATCAGAATGGACTTTTTCTACTGACTACAGCTATTTCTATTATATATATACTCAGAGAGAGAATATTTTTCAAGAGAAACTTTCTAACTATATGCCCATATAGTGGTATTGAGAACAGAGGATTCATGAGTACACATCCAGGTTTTCCATCTTTGTTTTACCACATAGTCTGACATATGGCAAGGACACAACCAAATATATGAATACATAAATACCTGATTGAAATCTCCTACAATAAGGAACACCTAATCATGTGTTCATGAGCTATCACCTGGGGAAAGAGAAAGAACAGTGACTCTAGGAGACTCTGCCTGCAAAGATTCAAGGGACTCCTAAGAACTTCAGTCAGGAGAAAACTCATTCAAGATGGAAAGATCTATATAGGCAAATATTTCCCTGCAAATAATATGCCTGTATTTCACTTTGGTCATTGCAATTTTAATTTCCTTGAGAATACCCTTAAGGTTTCACAGAGTCTATAAGATCCATATGAAGAGCACAAATGAGCAAACTCAACATCTTATAAACATTTTACAGTATCAAGGAATCCTAGAGTTGAAAAGAATTTTTGAGGTCATCATGCCAAGTTTCTACCAAAATTTAGGGACTCCTTCCTAGCCATAGAAGTCATCCACCCTGAACACTTTCACTAACACAGGAATTATGTGTTTTGTAACTATGTACTTACATGTTTGTAATCCAGACTAAAAGATCCAGATCTTAGAGAAATGAGTGAGCCTGAAGAAAAGAACTATACATGTGGGACAGAATAAATGGTTCCAGATATAACAGAAGAAAATTTACCTAATTAAGAATAAGACATATACCTGGATCAAAGGGAAACATGTTCTGATAACCAAAATTAATTAGGGAGACCAAAGCTATACATATGTTGGGAAAATTGTAATTTCAAAGATAAAGTATCTTTTAAGCTTAACAGAGACTGCTAAATGACACCCTCAACTCACTATTCTTTCTCACCCTCATCTATATCAAGAGTACTTTAACAATAAATATAATCGTTTTAAAAGTAAAGTAATCATTCCTTTTTCCAACCTCTCTTGAATCACAATGTGGCCTTGTACCAAGTTCTGGTCCAAAGGACACGCATAGAATTTATATATGTAACTTCCAAGTCATACCCTTAGTGAGAAGAGGCATATCCTCTTTGCCCTCTTTTCCCTTCCATTTGGCTGAGATGTGAGCATGGTGATAGCCATCTTCCATGTGGATGGGGACAACCTCCCACAAATGGCAGAACAGCGAGATGGAAGGACCTCCATATAGCCCTGGATTGATTATGCTTAGGCTATTGCAAAAGAGAGAAAGAAACTTTCCACTTATTTAAGCTCCTTTTATTTTACGGTCTTACTTAATACTCAGCTCTGCAGAGTGACAAGTTGCAAAGTATCAGAATCTAATAATACAGAAATTGGTTTAAGTGATATATAAGAAATTTAAGTATCATACAGCAGATACAATACTATCTCTTTAAAGATGATGAAATATTTTCAAATATTATATTGTCACAGAAAACTCTTTAAGCCTACAAAAAGCAAAGTTTGTACAGATAGATTTCTGTGATTAAGAAAACAATAACAACAACAAAAAAAAGGAAAATAGGTAATCAAAAACAAAACAAAACTTTCGACTACTCAGAAAATTTGTAAATACTCCTCTTAGGTCAAAGAAGAAATTGAAGTTGTAATTATAGGCGATTTAGAGAATAAGTGACAAGAAGTTTCTTTTAAAACTTATGAACTACGATCCTAGCAGTGCAATTATGGTTTCTCTAGATGTCACTTTCTACTGAAAGGAACCAGGATTCATGGAAGAAAGCTTATTTTAGGCCTGGGTCAGGAAATGTACACTATGAGCCCAGAACATTTGTCATAACAGAAAGTAAGAAAACTCTGAAAATATACTGGATTCATGTCATAATGAATTAGGAACAAAATTAGATTTCCGCTGGACAAAAATGAACATTTTGAACAATAATAAGAATCAAAAAAAATCAAATTTGTTTAAATACATGAATTCATAAGGATAAATGCTTCCCCACTACCCCCTGCCAAGCCAAAAATAAAAAATAAAATAAAATTCCTTAGAGACCTATGAAGGTACTAGGGAACCAACTTAGTATTTTTAAAAATGTAAAACAGGAAATTAATCAGTCATTCCACCCTTCCCATAGGAGCTATACCTCAGAACAACAAAATAATTGAGGAATGGAAGTTAGTCTTTATGGGAACTTTGCAGCTAATACATGAAGAAGAAATGAAAAAGTGTAAATCACCATTCTGCAACCCATAATGTAAATCTAACATGAACAATTTAGGCAATGATCAACAACTGCTAATATGACAAAGAGAAAATAGACAAAATGTGTCTCTTGATGGAAATACCTAACTCTACCTTTGATTGAGATGAAATCTGCTCTGATAAGGACCAATTTACAGGGAAAATGGGAGACAGTGAACACATGGTAAATGATACCTATGAAAATCTAGACTTGGGAAATTATACAATAATAGAATTAAAAAGTCAAGTTTCTTCAATAAAACGAGAGAGAGAGAGAGAGGTCTGTACTTAAAAGACATACCAAGTTACATGTGAATACCTACTTTTTAGAAGTTCTTATGAATGAAATGAAATGATGTTTAAGATTTACTTCAGAACTTCCAATAGTGGAAGATCTTGCTGGAGATCAATAAATGAAAAAAGACTGGCCATCTGCTGATACAGTGCAGCTGGGTCACAGGAATCCATGGGGCTTCATTACACTGTTCTACTTCTACATAAGCTCAAATAGTCCCACAATTAAAAAGTTAAAAAATTGTGGAACAGGAACAAAATATTTCTCAGAGAAAACATCTGAGTCATGGATATATCCATTATTAAACAAAGCATAAACTAATCACTCGGCTTAAGAGCTTCAAAAAGAATAAAGCAAACTCAAGGAATATAAGGCAAATTAAAAAATTAAAGCAGATATTAAAAATTTCAAAAGTACATTGACTTCTAGGTCACAAATATTCCTCAGTACAATTAATTCTTCATTTCCTCTCTGTGTGAGGGCAGTTAAACAGTTTTAAAATCTAGCTTTATAACAAAAAGTCTAATGAAATTCAATCACAACAGCTTTCCCTCTCTCCATCGACACCACTCATTCCTGAGAATATGTGAACTTCTTGGGAGACCTGCTGTCACAGAATCAACACAAGTGATGATAATGACTTCTTGCAAGTTCATATGGGAATCCCAGTGTTTCTGGGACCTCACAGCTATAATCCCAGAACAGTTGATTCTCCTCTGACTGGAATTCTTGCCAATAATCCAAGTGATAACCCACTGTAAGGTCTCAAATCACCGAATTCTTCAAGAAGGAGTTCTAATCCTGCTATATATATAGCTAACTATGGCTTTCCCTTCCACAGATTGCTTTCCCCCACTTACCCTACCCTTACTCTGCCCCAACCTCATTCCCTGGTGCCTTCCTTTGCTACCTCCATACAGTGTACAAACATCTGGAAGACAAGCTTTTCATTTGATAACATTCTTCTACTCAATCGTGATTCCCAAATTAAAATCATCATACAAACATCAGAAGGTAATAGGCTTTTCCATTTATAAAGGACCCTGAAGTTCAGGTAGCTAAGTGTCTGATGTTGAAAGTCACTTTATAGCATACTCTATAAATAAAAAAGCAAATATATAGTCACTGTTGAAGGTATATATTTTCAATAAATGGAATCATTTATTTTTCTTTAAAATTTTCTCTTTAAGTTTTGGATTGGCTATAGCTTATGTTGACATTATTTTGTGTATCTATGTATCTAACTATTTGCTCAGGGATCTATGCAATATTGAAAAAATACTTTTTTTCTCTGAGGCTGAATTTTTTCATTGGTAACACTGAGATAGCAGCACCTCTTATTAGTGTTCTGTGAAGTAAATAAGATAACAATTTAAATGTTCAACATAAAGCCTGATGCATGGTATACATACTGTATGTCTTCAATTTCTTTTAACAAATCAAAAAAGACAAACATTTAAATACTAAACATATAGTCCTTATGAGTTGTTTATTACTGTGACATTACAGTGGCAATACTAAGATATTTGGGCAATAATTCTTTAGTCATGCCATTCTTATTCTGCTCTAGTCAGAACGTTCATTCATTCTGAAACTCATTGTTTAGAAGAAAATTTTAGAGATAAATTATTTATAAAAAGGTAGTTTAAATTTTTTTCTCACAACTTCATGACAAAGAAATTACGCACTATATGCACCCAATAGAAAAAAAAAGTCAAAGGAAATCAAAATGAAGCTATTAATGGTGGCTTATTCATGGGTTATTGATTATGTTGCTTTAATTACACAAAGGTATAAGATTTTAGAATGAAGAAAGATTGAAAGGACATCAAATACAATTTAGGGCATCTCATCCTCTGTAGTTGGAAGTGTTATCCATTTTTATGGGGAATATACATTCCAACAAATAAAATCATCAATGTATTTGTCCTTTGTTGATTAATTTAGGAATAGGAATTTGAGAAAGTTCCTGCTTTGTTTATTCTTTTAATTTCTTTAATGGGATAGAGTGAGGGTGGAGAGGTGGGATAGGAAGAGATGAATAAGAATATAGTTTTAGGGACCTGTGAAGCATAACCTGGTAGTATCTCTGTCCTCCACAGTATCAAATGGAGAAAATACAAAAAGCGTTTATTTTCAAAAAAAAAAAAAGTAGAAGAAAAATAAACCCACTAGAATGCATCTTTGGTCACATAGTTGCCTAATTAATATTATTTTCTACTGATTTATTTTGTTTCCTTCAGGAAACTCTAAAAATTGAAATCTTGCCCAAACTGA
The DNA here is from genome assembly GCA_028533885.1 of Nasua narica. NCBI lineage: Eukaryota > Metazoa > Chordata > Mammalia > Carnivora > Procyonidae > Nasua > Nasua narica. The sequence goes on along the minus strand of CM052798.1, from coordinate 75,366,046 downwards.
AAAAGATTTTTTTCGATCTTAATTTAGTTCTTAAATTTAGTGCAAGTTTTCAAACCCAGAAAAATGTTTGACTAGTATGTACATAAGGGATGCATACAATAGGATTTTCTGTCAGAATAAAAATTTACAATTTTTTCATGTGTTACATAAGACAACAGTTAAATGTCACCAAAATTCACTCCTTTTCAATCAGTATACCTTTTCCTCCCTTCCCTCCTCCTGATAAACACTCATCCCGATCCACTCCATTAAAATATTTCCATATGGCCAATTAGATGCCCCTATTTGACAATCCGTGATTCTTTATCTCCTTAAGATATGCTTTTCCATAATTTCCTTCTATTTGGAGAGGCTACGCAAACATTCTGGCTACTCAAGCTCAAACAAACCCAGTATTCCTGTCCAATCTTCCTCTTGCCAAGAAATCAGCTCTGATTTCTCCATTTGGAATTAGTATCTCTTCATTGCGATTACTTGTGAAAATCCCAGCCCTGGTTAAACTCCATTTTCTGATTTGTCCTCTCCTACCCTAAGTATCCGAACCTGGCAGAAGAAAGCAGACAGCCATGCTGATCAGTGTAGTTTTAAAATGTCCTCAATACTTGCTTCAAGTTGCAACCATTTCCACCACATTTCCTAGGTTAATCATTCTCTTAGGTAAAGATTTTACATTCTCCTTTCTCTCATAAAACTTCAACAGCCCTTTCATTCTCTCATATAATTTCCTTAAGTCATTGAAAAAATTTGATCAACAAGAAGAAAATTTATACATGCTCTTACTACTGAATTTACCAATGTACTCGAATCTGTACTCAATACCAACCTTCCTGCCTCTGGCAATGGTGAACAAATGGTACCTCTATCTGTGAATAAGCCCTTCCTTTGTGCATAGGATTCCATTTTTCTAATTTACTCTAGGCTATTACTCCTGCAACTGATCTTCTCTCTCAGGCATTGTCATTTTTCTTCTCTTATTGGATAATTTTTATCAGCATAAACAGCTACAATATCTCCCATATTAAGAAAGAGCCTTTATTTACCACACATCCCCTTCTAGCTATTACCATAATTTTCTGTCCCTCTTTACAGCAAAATCACTCAGGTAAGTTTGTCCATCCTCTCACCCTCCATTTGTCCTTGTATTTCCTCTTGAATTAAAAAACGTCATCAGAGGGGAGCTTGGGTGGTTCAATCATTAAAAGTCTGCCTTTGGCTGGCTCTGGTCATGATATCAGGGTTTTGGGATCCAGCCCCCTGCTCAGTGGGAAGCCTGCTACTCCCTCTCAGACTCCCCCTGCTTTTACTCCATCTCCCGCTGTCTCTCTCTGTCAAATTAATTAATTAATTTTTAAAAAGTCATCAGAAAACTGGTTGGCTTTACTTTCAAAAAATATACAAATTTCAACATCTTTCCACCGCCTTCACCCTTTTCAAAACAATCATCATGGCTTGCCTGAACTAGTGATTGTGCTTCCCTGCTGTCTTCCTACTTCCTTCTTTGCCCACCCCCCAGCCATCTGAAGGATAGATTTAAAACAACAGTCAGTTAGATCATGGCACTCTTCTGCCTCAACCCATTACCGGTTTTGCCTCTAGCTCAGAATAAAGCCCAAATCTGCAACAAGGTCTGAAAAGCTCCCAGGTTCCTGCTCTCCACCAACTCCCTGATGTCATCTCCTACTCATTTCTTGTTCTGGCCTCATCTCTTCCCAGTCGTTCTGCTCCAGCCACGTTGCCCTGCTTGGAAATTCTTGAACACACGGAGCATTCTCCTGCTTCAGAACTTGGCACCTGCTCTTCCCTTGCGTGGGAAGGTTTGCCCCACGTATTTTCCTCTCATTTCCTTTAGTTTCTGCTCAAATGCTATTCTCTAATCAGAGAGGGCTTAGCTAACCACTTTATGTTTCCTATCTATTCCTTTCTCTGCCTTATCCTCATTTCACGACACAAATATTGCAAAGGTATCTGTTGGTCCTTAGTTTCCCCCTGCTAGAATATAATCCACAGCATACTTTGTTTGTTCACTTCTCTATTCTCCGCATCCAGAACTGTGGTTTTCATGTAATTGCGCTTAATAACTATTTATTAGCTAAATAATAATAGCACATGCTTGATCTTCCATTATATAATTTATGACAACTTGTTTGTGCTAGTATATAACACATAGATATGCTTTTGTTTCCATATATGTAATGCATTTTCAGAGTAACCAATGATCCCTAATACTACCCTTGCATTGTTTTTAAAGATTTATGTATTTACTTGAGAGAGAGAGAGCGCGCCTACATGAGGGTGTACTTGGCAGAAGGCGCAAAGGGAAAGAATCTTCAAGCAGGCTCCCTACTGAGCGTGGAGCCCATCTCTGCTCTATCCCAGATCCCATGAGATCATGACCTGAGTCAAAACCTAGAGTATGAGGCTCAACCAGCTGAGCCACCCAGGCAGCCCAACTACTCTTGCATTTTATGTACATTATCTGTTTCAGTTCCTACGACAACTCTTAGCTGAGGATTATGTTATCCTTATTTTATAGATGTGAAAAAAAAATCCAAAGAGACGAAAACTGCTGAACATGGTTACCATGTTCACAAACCCTGTTCCCAGTTCCCCAAATTGAAGGCTTTTCCTATTACTTTACATTTGAATTTGCTTTTGTAACATTTAGTCCAAACTGTGCTATTTGCTAAAATTTTAATTCAATTAAGTAATAGGTCAATTAAATGTAAGTATCACTTATATACCTTTGAAACCTGGATCTATAGAATAGCGGTTGAATTAACTAATTGACAAGAACTCTTTTCCATTTGCCTTTATTTTCTTCATTCATTAATGAAGAAACACTTAAGATCCATGAAAATAATGGAGTTGCCTAAGCCATTGGACATGAAAGGCTGGATAAACGTGCTGTTTCAGCTCAGTAGGACACTGCTATTTCTATTTTTAGAAATATTTTCAGAGAGAATAAAGCTTGATGAAGTATATGAGAACTGGAACCTAAATGTTTTATTCTATATATATTTTTAAAAATAAGCCAACCTTTAACATTTTTTTCATATTTATTTTTATGCTACTAATTTTCTATTACTTTCTACTCATGTTCCCATATCCCCTCCCTTAGGTCTTTATATTTCTAATTCTTACAGATATAGTATAGGCTGGAACAAATGGAAGGGGTAAAGATAAACATTTGCCTTACTGTAATTGTCTAGGTGTGTTTCCCTGCTCCCAAATTAGCTACAGTTCAGGAAGTGAGGCTGGTTAAGCTCCAACATGAATAACTGAAGATGCAGACATTTGGAAGAAGCCAGACTCCACATAGAGTATCTTTTCAGTGCTGCTCTACCTCTCCCTGTCTTGTTCATCTCAGCACATGCTTATGCCATCACCCAGGAGCCTGATGTCTATTTTTACGATGCCAGAAAATCACCCTGGGTGTCTCTTTCCCCTCTCTAGTCTTTCTGTCCTCCATATCAAATCCATCACTAAATCCTCTTGACTTTACTCTTGTATGAATTTTCCAATGTATGAACTTCTCTCCCTATTTATTGTCACAATTCGGGTCCAAGCCTCTGGCTTATGGCAACAGCTTTCAAACTTGTCTTCCAGCTTTCAAACTCTTTAAATAAAAACAGCCAGTGTAATCGATTTTAAACAAAATCAACTCCTATCTATATCAATGTCTTCCCATTGCATTTAGAAAAAAACATCAGCTCCTTCCCAAACTGCAATGTTCTTAGTGATTCAGTCTGGCTAACGCCACTGTTCCTCTTACATCCACCATCCTGCACAGGAAACTCCTGCACAGGAAAGTGGGAACTTTGCAGATAGTCTTCCCTTTGCCTAGAAGGCTCTTTCCCAGACTTTTCATGGCTGCCTTCCTCTCACTTCCAGGTCTTAGTTTAGATGACTCTTCCTCAGACAGGGTTTCTTTCCCTGACCACCCAAAGTAAAGTAATTGTCCTATTGTATTATCTGTCAAAGAATCATAATCATTTTCTTTTAATACTTGTTGCATTCACAAGGAGGCATTTACTTTTGATTACATGTGTCTCTCATTAAATTTATAAGTTTCACAGACAAAGTATATATTGCTCTCCAGTGTATACCCAGAGCCTAGCCTGGTGCCCCGCATGTGGTAGTTTCTCAATAAATAGTCATTAAATGAATCAATGAATGAATGAATGTTCTACTACTACTTGAAATGTTTGGTAAACTTAGCTAACCAACATTATTTGGCTCAGATTATTTTACAAGATGTTTAAGCCAAATAAGCTTAAATATAGATAAAATAAAAATATATATAGTCATATTTTTATAATAGTGCTTTACATTTTTTGTAGTACGTGAGTAAATTTGTCAACAAAGCATTAGTTATCAGACAGTCTAAAAATGTTGGGCTCCTTAATTAAAAGTGAAGGCTTATCTGACTCAGCATTGTGAGAACCTTGTTCTCTCATGAAAGCATCTCCTTCAGTGTATGCTTCTTGTCCCTCTCCACAGGGCTAGGATTTATTTACATTGCGGTACCATTCTGGGAAAAGGACACCACACTGCCCACCCCCATTGCCCCCAAACTGCCTCATTCAAATCATTTCAAGCAAATAGATGTCTGAGAGCAGTCATGTTTTTCTATCATCTCAGCGGATACATGTGTATCTTTGTTTAGGGTCAACACAATTCCATATCATGTATACATCCAGATGGCACAAAAAATGTTTTTTTTTTAATTTTTAAATTTAGTTTTAGTTTTTAAAAAGATTTTATTTATTAATGAGAGAGAGAGAGAGCATGAGCAGGGGGGAGAGGCAGAGGGAAGGGAGAAGCAGACTCTCCCCTAAGCAGAGAGGCATTTAATCATACCTGGAAGGATTTAAAGTAAGTAGAGCAGAGGATCAGCTTTTTCTCTCTTTCTGTGTATAGTATCCTGAATGAAGGGGATATTCTGAAACTGTGGCAGTGAATTTGGAAAAGAAGGCTGCACTATCTCCCCAGGCACAGTCCTCAAAGGACTGAAACCTTTTATTTGTATGAACCCCTATATGTGATATTATTAGAATGAAGTAGCCAAAAACACAGAAAAAAATAAAAATAATCCAGCTTTCTATTTGTGTGCATCTTGAAAATTAGGCAAAGAGGGATCACTCATGGGCAGATCAGCTGCATAAAACATGGCACGTGTACCCCGTTAGAGGGCACTTTAATGTTCAGATTCTTTGGTCTCTGTGGTTATAGGAAGCTGGATTACATGAAGATTGGCTTTTTTTCATCTTTCTCACAAAGTAAAGAGAGGTAGGCAGATATTTGCCCACAGTTTTACCACATGGGGTGTCAGGAATGAGTAGACTGAGTATCAAGGATGACAAAATACCACCACGAGTTTAAAAGTTTTCAAAAAAAACACAAAATTTATTTTAGGATCTTTGGCATTGGAAGATGGTGGTTTGGGTACGACTTCTATAAAGTGTTATAATTTAAAACTAACTATGTATTCTAGAAGGCACTGCAGGACTAAAGGAAGTTCCAACAGTGCATAAAAGAAAATAATCTAAATAATGTAAGTATTCTCTGGGGTTCCTTTTTTGTAACTTCATTATTTTGCAAAATCTTCTGATGTAGGAAACCAAATTATTCGCTGGAGATAGATGGTGATGTATGGAATCTTTAAGGAGTAGAATATGTCAAATGAGGCTTCAAGGTTTAATTAGCACAAGGAAGTCAGCAATCTATAAACCCAAGAAAGAGTCTCCAGGTTTTCTGGTTTAAAACCATAAACAAACAAAAAATGTATTCACAGTCAATCAAGGGCTTTTATGTAGCCATTGTTGCAGACAATGAGGGATATTTTAAAAGAGCATGAGAAAATTTTATGCCTGTTCTCAGGGGACAAAGATACCATGTGCAGAGCACTACTGTTTGTCAGTGCCCAGCTGGAGTCCTACCAGCAGAAGCAGGACCGGAGACGGACACACAATTATAAAGTGATTTGAGTTGAAGTAGACCAAAGATCTAAACTTTTGGTTTTCAATCCTCACATTATAGAATTTTGGAGAAAAAGAGTCCCTCCAAATACAAGGTTACACAGGAAAACTTCAGGAGGAAAGCATGGCTTGAGTTGAAGCTGAAGGGAAGGGAAGGGAAGGGAAGGGAAGGGAAGATAGTGAAAAGAAGAGGGTAGAGAATTCCAAGACATCAGCATGAACAAAGACATGGAAGAAGATTAGAGAACTTGGGAGTCAGCAGCAGGGAGGAGTGGGAAGTTGTTGAGGTAACTTAAGGAGGATCAGACAATGAGATAAAAATTTAGAATTGATATGTTTGGCATCGAATCCATTGGAAGTCATTTTATAAAAAGTGTGATGTGATAATTATGCCCAGTGTCTTCTGACAAGTAGTCTGGAAGGATTAAAAAAAGACATGTAAGAGGATGAGATAGGAAGTCAGGGAGACCACAGATTGTACTAATTCAAGCATAAGGTGATAAGGTGCCAGGAATACTCTACATTATATGAAGGGCAAGGAGTTTCTTCCTTGACTGCTAAAATTAACCCACCCACCAATATCCTCCCTAATCCTCTTTATGCATTTCTTTTTTCATAGTTTTTCTAACCATTTTATTTTTTAAAATATTTTATTTATTTATTTGACAGAGAGAGATTGCAAGTAGGCAGAGAGGCAGGCAGAGAGGGAGAGGGGGAAGCAGGCTCTCCCCACCCCCCAAGCAGAGAACCCGATGTAGGACTCAATCCCAGGACCCTGAGATCATGACCTGACCTGAAGGCAGAGGCTTTAACCCACTGAGCCACTCAGGTGTCCCTAACCATTTTATTTTTATTTATTGTCTATCTCTCTCCCCTAAAATAGGTAAGATCTTTTTGTTTTGGTTTTCATTCTTTTATTTCCACAGCCTAGAACAGTGCCTGACACATGATAGGTACTTAAAATTTTTTTCTCATTAATTAATGAACAAATATTATAAACATGCTGAAGAAATTAATACTTAGGAATAGACTGAATATAAAGAATGAAGAAAAAGAAAAAACTGAAATAATAATTCCAGATAATAGTACCTAAAACATATATTTTTTTAAAGCACAGGAAGAATCAGAGAGTTTTTATCCAATGGGGGAAATTTAGAGTTGGTTTTACATTGAAACCTAAATAATATTAGGAAAGTATTATTTGGTTAGCACTATCTTTTCCATACCTAGCATAATGCCTGCAAGAAATAAACAAACAAACAAACAAATAAATAAATAAATGCCTTCCGTAAATGGGCTTTGAAAGAATACATGCTATTTGAAGACTGAGAATCAGTAAATGTGTTCTGTTTGGAGTTAGAAAGGTAGGACTGAAGAACAGGAAAATAGAGGTAGATTTGAGAAGTTTTGAATTTGAAGCTAGATGATCTGGTATGGCTGAGTTTTCAGAAATTGGAAATGCATAAATACTTTAACATGTTTATGCAGTTTATAAGAATGGCTATTCTCATTTGACTGAAAACATGTCTTAGCAAATTTAGAAATTAATCTGAGGAATTTGCAACCTGGAGGCAGAGCATACAAATGTTAAAATTTTAAATTAATTTTATGCATACATGTCTTTTATTCATTAGGTAAATTTCTGAAAAGTCATGTGTAGATCAAATAAGGACAAATCTAATTACACTGACTTACAGTAGAAGAGCTATTTTATTTGCATTTCTGATTGATTTGCTATTGGCCGTCCTTCATAGCACCTTCACCATGTTTCTGCCCTTCAGGAATCTCTGTGAATTGGTTGATGGACTATCAGCACTTAAATTCACTGGGAGCTTAGTATTTAAAGGACATTTGTAATAAATATTGTAGTTATATGAGAAAAACATATTTGGATATATTGAGTTTCCTAAAGAGCAAAGGAGCTTGTATCATAAAGTCTTAGAAAAGATTTAGTATCATAAGTATAAGTAAAGCTTAGAATATGAGATGAGTTGATGTGATTTAGTTCGTTAAAGTGTAAGAGCAAGGTATATAATGTTTTATTTTTTCATTGTTTTAAACATGAGTCTGTCGGACCTTAGGCACGAACTCTTTTCAGATATAATCCTCTTCCAAAGCATATGCATTTCTCATGTTTTTTTTCACCCTCTCTCAGCTATTCCTTTTTTTCTCACCAAAATTCACGATTTTGATGCCCATGGTCTAAATTTCCTTCCTTAGACTTTCCTGCTAAAGATACAGACAGGACCAGCATGATCATCCCACGACATTACTGTTCACGCCTTTGATCTTACCAAGAATTAAATAATAACTAAAGATGAGCATAAATTATGCAGGAAAAATACCATCATTTAACTCTCACAAAAGAATAGATCCTGATTATTATTCAAGATAGATTTGAATGGGCTGCAGTGACAAAAATCCTTATAAATCTCAGTGGCTTTCAGCAACAGAAGGTTTGGATTTGGCTTGTTTGCTTGTTTTGTCTTCCTTGCCCCAGCAACATCTCTATCCCAGGTCAATAGTGAGCTCTGTTCTTTGTTGTCTCCACCTAGGGGTACAAGGTGACGTTGTTTCATGTTTCAAGGGAAATCAGCACTAGCTCCTTCCACTTGAAGGTGGCATGCTCAGCCTTCCTTCCTGCTGCACTGACCAAATTATGTCACGTGACCCTGCCCGACTTCAAGGGGCTGGGAGTGCAGCCCCATCAGGTGCCTGAAAGGGAGAAAATCAGAAGTGATCTTCTAACTCCCTCACCCTGAAATCAATACAAGTTATGTGTATAGAACTTATTTTTAGGTATACATGTTCAGTTTAAATTCGTTCAAATGCATTTTGGAAAGTATAAAATACAATAGAAATATAGGTGTTTTAATTAACCTATTTTAAGTAATATCATCACTAGAATGGGGAATTTGTTAATTATAATAAATAACTAGTTTTGAAGTGTCCCTTGATTTTTTTTCTTTGCATCCATAAAGAATTTATTGAGTACTTCCTATTTTCCTGGTCCTAGGTACACAGAGATAAACTAGACACACAAGGAAATTACGATCCTATAGAAAAGAGTCACTAGTAAATCAGTGTTTTTGATAGACTGCATTAAATGTGATAGCAGAAACATATACAGGATGTAAAGAGCGTACTGAAGAGAGAAACTTCACAAAGTGAGGTCAGAACGACTCTGTGTACCCACAGAGATTGCACAGTGGTGACTTTGAGATAAGTTTTAAATCCTAAATAGAAAATTTTAAGGGTAAGAGTGGTCCAGACAAAGGAAATACTATCTCCCAAAGCACAAGAACATGAGAGCTGATATGATGGTGAGAAATTGCAAGGAGTTCTAAGTGGCTAGAGGATACATTTATTGGGGCAAGGGGTCCACACAGCAAAATATAAGGTGAGAGAGGCAGGCAGATACATGTGTGTCTTGACAAAAATAAAAATGTCAGCTTTATCTAAGAGATAATGATGAAACACAGTAGTTTTTCTGCTTTAAAAGGAACATTCTGTTGGGTAATGAAGAATGAATCTTCATTGCATAGTACAATACCTGGTACATAACTGGCACTCAGGAAAAAGGTGTTGAATGAAGAGTAAATGGTGGCATGGAGGGTAAGGGGAGATCATCTCACCATAATATACTAAGCAATTTCTCTAAAATTTGGAAATATCAGGCATTCAAGCTATTGGTAATGTTTATGACCAGTGTTTCTAAACAATGTAATGATTCAGAAATGCAACTGTTCACTCATTTATTCATCCACTAATTTTTTTCCTTGATTCATTTATGTAACATATATCTTCTATGCAAAGCACTATATAAAGTGACATGAGAAGCAAAGATACCTATCACATAGATTTTTTTAAAAGATTTTATTTATTTATTTATTTATTTATTTATTTATTTATTTATTTGACAGAGAGAGAGAGAGAGATCACAAGTAGGCAGAGGCAGGCGGGGGTGGGGGGAAGCAGGCTCCCTGCTGAGCAGAGAGCTCAATGTGGGGCTTGATCCCAGGACTCTGAGATCATGACCTGAGCCGAAGGCAGAGGCTTAACCCACTGAACAACCCAGACGCCCCTAGATTTTTTTCCTGCAATACCTCTGGAATCCAACATAAGAAGTAAAACTCATACTCAAATAATTACTGCAAGGTTGTCTTTAGAAACAGGGAGAAAAGAAAAACAGATTGGTGCTTATTTGAGGTCAGGGGTTTTAAATGGGTTCTGGAATAGGTATTATTTAGGCTGGCTTCTTGACAGATTTATTTTAGACTTTCAGAGATAGTCAAAGTAGAAGTAAATAAGGTAGGCAACTATACCTATTCCAAACAATTTGTTCAATTTTGTTTTTATTGTTATTGTTTAATCTGTCAAAATTATAAAGCAGACTAATTTTTTTTTAATGATTTTATTTATTCATTTAACAGAGAGAGAACACAAGCAGGCAGAGAGGCAGGCAGAGGCAGAGAGAGGAGCAGGCTCCCTGCGGAGCAAGGAGCCCGATGTGGGACTCGATCCCAAGACGCCGGGATCACGACCTGAGCCAAAGGCAGTTGCCCAACCAACTGCGCCACCCAGGCGTCCCCAGACTAATTTTTAACTAAGCAGCTGATTCAAGTAAAACAGTCAATCAGATAACCCTGAATTTATTTTGCATACAAATGAGCTCTCAACGCATCAGCTATTCATACTTAGTTACCTCTTGTGACTTGTGGAACAAATATTGACAGGCTGTTTTTTAATCACCAGAATTTCCGGAGAATTAAGATTTAGCAACATTCCAGTTTTCAAATTTTATCCTTTAGAAAAGAAATGGTAACATAGTGATTAAGTACATGTACATATTTTGCAGAACATATGTTATACTTTATAACCCAAAAGTTGATAAAATGCTTTCATTATGTCATCACATGTCATTAATTAATCATGTGAGTATTTATTATGTTCCAGAAAGCATGCCATATAATTAATAATAATATTAGAATCATTAAGCCTGGCAGCAAACTGCTTGCTTTGCACACCTTATCTTATTTAATTCTCAAATTGATAATATAAGTATTATCATCCCCATTTCACAAATGAGACAATTTAAACGTAGAGAACTTAGATAACCTGCCCAATGTTACATAAAAACATATGTGGGGATTATGCTACGTGAAATAAATTAGATCTGACAGAAAAAGACAAATGCCATAAGATTCCACCTATATATGGAATCTAAAAAACAAAACAAACACATCAGAAACAGACTCATAAACACAGAGAACAAACAGGTTCAGAGGGGACAGGTTTGTGGGGATGGGTGAAATAGGTAAAGATGATTGAGAGGTACAAGTTTCCAGTTTTAAAATAAATAAGACATGGGGATGAAAAGCACACCATAGGGAAGGCGGTCAGTAATAATGTAATAACTTTGAATGGTGACAGAGGTTAACTACACTTACCATGGGGAGCACTGCGTAATGTACAGAGTTGTGAATCACTGTGTTGTACGCTTGACACTAACATAACATTGTATATCAACTCTACTTCTATTTTAAAAAAGCGGAAATACAAGATTCAAACTCAGATCGGTTTTTTCCCAAATCAGTGTTCTTAATTGCCATTCCTACTAAACAGAATATGGTTAAGAAAAAAATGACAACCTTAATGTCAACCCAGGATAACCAAGAAACAACAATAATGTGATACAAGTGTGGAGACTGGGACTGGAAGTTCCGAGAGGCAGAGGCTGTCATTTCCTTTTTGAAATCCCAATGCCTCATCTTGTTTGTTGGTATACAGTAATTGCTTGGAGACATTTGTTACATGAACAAATAAATGGACGACTACAAAGAGATACAAGGAGGAATTGGAGCAAGAGGAGACATTTTGTATAAGAAGAAATTGAGAGGTTAAATGTCCACCCCAAGGTCAAACATCTATCTAATCAAAATATCTGAACTTCAACCCACCATTCGACTCTAACTCTATTCTTTTCCATGGTACCACAGCTGCCTGTCTTTGGTACTGTTTCAGGAAGATGGCACGTAGACACAGAAATGATACCTGTAATTTACCAAGTTGAACTCCTTGAACTCCGGTTTTGCCTCAGTTTGCTATTGTTTGCACCAGGAGCCAGCATTTTGTGGTTGAGATTGAATTCTTGTTCAGGCAGACTGGATTCAGATGTAGGTTCTTGCCTTTACTACTTACTGTGTGATGGCAGGCAAGTTGCTTAACTTCACTAACCTCAATGTTATCACTTATATATGAACATAATAGTACCCAACCCACAGAACTGTGAGGACGGAATGTGGAAACCCGTGAAAAGTGCTTAGCACAGCATCTAATACATTAATCATGTAGTCTGAAAGAGCTGACTATTATTTTGTATCCCTGGGGGTATTCGTTTCCTAGAGCTGCTATCACAAAGCACAAACAAACAAACCAACAAAAAAACCCAACAAACAAACAAAAACCTGTGTTGCTCTAAACAATCGAAATTTATTCTTTCATAGTTTGGAGGCTACAAGTCACACATCAGAGTGTCACGAAGGCTGTGCTCTGTCTGATGGTTCTGGGGCGACTCTTCCCTTGCCTTTTTTAGCTTCTGGGGTTTATTGGCAATTTTTGGCATTCTTCGGCTTGTAGATTTATCACTAGTCACGTGACCATCTTCTCCCTATGTGTCTCCACATCATCTCCCCTCTGTCCATGTCTGTTCCTGTGTGCAAATTTTTCCCCTTTTTTATAAGGGTACCAGTCATATTAAATCAGAGCCCACTGCAATGACTTTATCTTAAGTAGCTTACCTCTGAACACACCCCATTTCTAAACAAGGTTACATTTTGGGCTCCTGGAGGTTAGGAATTTACAACTTTTTGAAGGCGACACAATTCTACCTATCTGTAAGACCAGGCATCTACTTTTAATATTGCTTCTTAAAGGAGCCATGTGAGTTGAAATCCCCTGACCCAGAAGAGCATAAAAAAGTACTTTTCTGAGAACTGTCCCTCGTGTGTCCTACTTTTCCTCACCTAGCTTCTCAGCCACCTCCTGACAGCCTCGATTGAGAGTTGCCTCTTGGGTCTGGTTTAACTTTCACTCCTAGTCTAATTAGGGGAGCCACTTGCTGACCTGAAGCTTCCATCCCCAGTAGGCGCCGAGTTCCGCTTTTCCTGCATCAGTACCTGTCTCTGGTGATAGGGTTGCCTCCCCTGGAGGCTGACCTTGTCCTCGTTTTACCATCAGTAATCCTCCATTGACAAAGATGAAAACAGTAACAGTCTCTTGAAAGCTCTTAGGTGCCAGGGGTGATGCCAAACACTCCACAGGCATTGAATTATTTAATATCCACGTCAGCCCGATATGGTAGGTTGACCCGTGTACAGATGAGGAAACTGAGGTTCAGAGAGGTTAAAGTGCATGAAATAGATGAGAAACCATAGGCTTGGACTAAGCTGGTGGCTGAGTGAACAGAAAAGGGAAAGGCTTTCTGAGAGAGCAGGTATAATCTATTGCACTTGGACGTGACATAATGTGCATATAAAAGAAGGTGAACAATGAAACAATTTCCAAGCTTTTGGTCTAGTGTTTGGATGGATGCAAAGTGATACTTTTCACTGGAGGAGAAGAAAAAACCAGGTCTGGAGAAGTTGGGAGGAGATCGTGGTTTTCATTGCATATGTGTTGTGTGTGACATTGTAGATTATATAAGCAAAGATGAAACAGTTAGATAAGACCCCAGAGGTCAGGTAGAGGGGATCCCTACATGAAGAAGGGGATCTCTTCCAAACAGGTCTCCCTCCTTCTGCTCTGCTCTCCCTCCTTCGGCCTCTGCTTTCCCTCATCCTTCCCCAATCTATTTGCTACACAGTTACCTTGAATCACTTCTCTCTTTTCTAACAATGGCTTCTCATCTCATGTGAAGCAAAACCCAAGGCTTGACAATGACCTACAGAGTGAGACATAATCTGGTGCCCTGTGGACCTCTCTCTGCACTCTGCTTCAGCCCGACCAGCCCCTTTGCTTTTTTACAAGCCACGCAAGTTCTACATTAGGGCATTTGCACTTCCTATTTCTCCTACCTACAATGTTCTTTCCCCCAGATGTATGTATGGCTGGTGCCCTCACATCCTACGGGTCTTTACTCAAAAGCTTTTTTCTCAGTGGGGCCCTCTTTGACCACTGCATCAATTCCCACATACTAACATTTCAAATTCTCTTTCTCAGCCTTTTTTTTCCCTCCTCTATACTTAGCACTATTTAATCTACACTAAAGTTTACTTACGTACCTTGTTTATCTTTTCAAATGTAAGCTCCATAGGGGCAGGGAGTCTCTCTGCTTTGTCCAATGCTCTATCCCCAGTATCTAGATGATTATTGGCATGTAGTAGGCTGGCAATAATTGTTTATAAATAAATGATTGTATGGGAAAATCTGATCAAAATATAGATTTTAGGGGTGTCTGGGTGCCTCAGTAGGTTAAGCATCTGTCTTTGGCTCAGGTCATGATCTCAGGGTCCTGAGATTGGGCACCCTGTTCAGCAGAGAGCCTGCTTCTCCCTCTCCTCCTTGCTCCTGCTCCCTCTTGCTATCTCTGTCTCTCTCTCTCCATTAAATAAATAAAAACTTTAAATAGATTTTCTTCATTCAGTCAGAAATTATTTCTTGAATATCTGTATTATGTGCCAAAAATTGTTCTAGCTTCTGAAAAATATTAAGATAAATCACATGTCTGCCATCATGGAGCTTACTTCCTAATTAGAGAGAGCAAAAATGAAGTTATAAAGTTAATTAAATATACTAGAGGCCAGATGGTGACAAGCTCTATGGGGAAAAATAAAATGAGCTAAGGATGATGGATTTTGGAATCATGAACATAAGATGTTGGATTATACATTGTTTGTGATACAAGGAAACATGAACACTAAAGGCAGAAGTAAAAGAAGACGGAAGACCATGAAGAAATCTACGAGGGAAATGACAGAGAAATGGAAGGAAAGTCCGGACAGTGTGGTATTTGGAAAGTCAAGGAAGCAGAGAACTTCAAGAAGGAAGGAATAATCAATAATGTCAAACATCAAATTTGCAGAGGTCAAGTACTATTAGGACAAAATATATTTGTTAGAATTTGGCATTTAGGTGAATTTACAAAAATTAGTTTCAGTGGAGCAATGAGATAAGTAGCCAGCTTATCATGAGCTTAAAAGAGAAAAGGATATGAGAATATCAATAGAAGTTGATATGATTCACTCTTTTCAAGATGCTCTGATTTAAATTTAAAAAAAGAAAGACAAGAAAAAAGAATTAAGTTTGCTAGAGGGACGCACGAAAACTGCATTCAACTATTTTGGATACAATCAAGAACTTGAAGACAGATCACTTTCTCTGTCGCTCTGTCTCTGTCTCTGTCTTTTTCAGTCACACACATACTCTTCACATACATACCCACCCCCAAAATTCCCATTCATTAATAATCTTAATTTTCAAAGAAAATAAAATTCCCAGAAGCTTACATATTTACGAAAGTTTGGTCCAGGATTTGTGCTTTGCAAAGTGCAATTTGGGTTTTATCCATAGATTTAATGAAAACATAGGTCAATTACAATAAGACTAATAACAGCTTAGATGGGTTGATTACCTACTGGGGGTCAAATATTATAAGTGTTTCAAATTGATTTGTCCTCACTTTTGAGATGTGGAAATGAGGCTCAAAGTTGTTAAGTAATTGCTCAAGGTTATGGGACTTATAAAAGCTTAGCTGAGATTCAAACATAATCTAACTCTCAGTTTTATGATTCCACTATACCAGGCCCCCTAAGCTACACAATGCTTTAGTGTCTTATGCTAGTCCAACTTGTGGATAACTTCCAAGTGGTCAGAGACCAAAATGTAAAATATGAAGCCATAGCAATACTAGAATGAATCCATGAGTAAATTCTTCTATAACCTGGTAGTAAAAAACTTCCCTGTTATCCAAATTGAGAAAAATAAGGGAAAAGATTGAAAATTTTGAGTACATAAAAAATAACCTAATTTCAAACTGGGAAAGTACTTAAGTTATAGACAAAGAGAGAGTAACTCTAATATAGAATAAGCTTCTGAAAATAGAAAGCTGCCAAAAACCTTATAGAAAACTGGGCTGGATATCAACACAAGAACAGAAGTGCAGTGTATTTGTAATCTATTGCCAAGTAACAAAGTGCCCCCAAATTTAGCAGCCTAAAATGATGAACATCTAATATCCCACAGTTTCTGTGGGTCAGGGACTCAGACAGAGTTTAGCTGGGCCCTCCGCTCGAGCTCCCACACAGGTCAATCAAGGTATCTGCCGAGGCTATTGTCACCTCAAGATATGATTGAGGAAGGATTCTCTTACAATTTATTTCATAGTTTGAATAATATAAACCAAACCAGAAAGGAAAAAGCAATCTCTAAAACTTCAAAATGAAATGAAAGAACCTAACTAGGTATCAAGGTAGTGGTATAACCACATGGGGAGGAACTATTTTAAATGACTTTATTTTTTTTTTAAAGATTTTATCTATTTGAGAGAGAGAGAGCAAGGGGAGAACACAAGCTGTCCCATCCGCATAGGCAGAGAGAAAAGGAGGAGCAGACTCCCCACTGGACAGGGAGCCCAATGTGGGACTCGATTCCAGGACCCTGGGATCATGACCTGAGCTGAAGGGAGATGCTTAACTGACTGAGCCACGCAAGCGCCCCTAAAATGACTTTAAAACACAGGAATTTTTCTCTACCGTTGGTGGAAAATTCCCTAAAAATAAACGAATATACAAATAAAACTTCCCCTACCCTGAAGAAAAAAAAAGAAAAACCACAACAGGAGCTTAACTGTTTTCAGGAATTATATTGTTATTGGTCCTGTTGAAAAGTATGTATAATTATGTAGGTGTGCTCATGAAGCAGGATGTTCAGTCCTGAAGAGATGGCAGACAGATGAGAGACCGAAGAGATTAAATTTAAATGCTGTATTCCTGACTCAGAATTGGGATCTCAGTATGAATTTATGGTGTATTTGCTCTTAAAAAAAAAAATTAGCTTTATCTATTGAAAAAGCGTATATACAATGACCAATCTGGTGGCAATAAAGAAACATTGATTAATCAGATTTTGGTCTCTAAATATCATTTCCTCCTAAAAGGACCCAAAGTACCTTAGCTGCTTCTAGGTCTGGGGCAAAACATGTATGAAATGATCCTGGAACATTTTCTCATGCCAGAAGTGAGGAAACGAACCGTGATAAATAGAGTTACATCAAAAGGATCTGTGAAACTAATGTGAAGACAATCCTGCTGGCCAAGGGGTGCCTGGGTGGCTCAGTGGGTTAAAGCCCCTGCCTTCAGCTCAGGTCATAATCCCAGAGTCCTGGGATTGAGCCCCGCATCAGGCTCTCTGCTTGGTGGGGAGCCTACTTCCCCCTCTCTCTGTCTGCCTCTGTGCTTACTTGTGATCTCTCTCTCTCTCTCTCAAATAAATAAATAAAATCTTTGAAAAAAAAATCCTGCTGGCCAAAAATAAGGTAACTGGAGTATAAATAAGAATAACAACCTAATAGATTGTACCATTGAATACCTTAAAATCCCTGTTTATAATTATATTATTATCTAATATAATATATATTATATTATTATTGTATTATAGGTAATTGTAATATAATAATATATAATTGTATACATATAATCTTAATAACATGTTGTTGTTATATATTAAAATAGTATTGTAAGGGCACCTGGGTGGCTCAGTTGGTTAAGTGTTCGACTCTTAATTTCAGCTCAGGTCATGATCTCAGGGTCATGAGATCTAGCCCTGCTTTGGACTCTGCTCTAAACTTGGATCCTCCTTAAGATTTTCTTTCTCTCTCCTGCCTGTCCTCTCCACTCCTATTCACAGTCTTTCCCTCTCTAGAATAAAAAAATAAAAATAATAAAATAGTATTTATTAATAATACGGCTAATATATATTAATATTATGTAGGTAATATATATTAAACTCTCATTGTTCACCTTTGAAATATGCTAAGAAGCCAATTCATGTTCTTAAACTGGTAAATAAAGGGAACTAATATCTCCCTCCTTTTCCTATATAAATTGTAGGAAACTAATTATCCTCCTTTTCCTACATAAACTGTACTATTGAATAATCAAATAGTTGATTAGGTGATGTTTCTTTTTATAGAAGTATTAGAGCTAATGAATAAAGATGAAATAATAAAATTAGTATTTCTCAATCCCTAAAAGAATTAACAGATCTAGGTAATCATCAGTAGTTGATAATAGCACTAATAGAGAAAAACAAAACAAAGCAGATGTCATGCACTTCCTAATGGAAGTACACACTAAAACCTATTAAATATTCTTGCCAGGAAAACCCAAAACTAGATCTACCTTCTACACAGAAATATAGGGGATAAGAACAGGTTAACTGACCCTACAGAGATGTAATTATCAAAATCTAGACTGTAGAGACCCTGTGGGGTTAAATGGCTGATTTCTCTAGAATAAATTCAAGAGAAAAAAACTAAAGGAAAGGAAACTTACAAATTAATATAGAAATAAGAGACATAACAACCAATTGCAAACTTTAAATCTTATTTGCATTTTTATTTGAATAAACTATAAAAAATAAAAATGACGACAGGATAAATCTGAATACTGAGTGGATAGATATTGGATGATATTAAGCAGTTATTAAGTGTGATTATTCTAATTTTGGTTTGTTTTTTTTAAAAAGCACTTATCATTATGTGGAGACATATACTGAATTATTTATGGGTAAATGATATGCTGGGAATTTGCTTCCAAATAATCTAGAGGAATAGAGAATTTGAGTAAAGAGAAAACAAGTTCAAGTAGATAATTACTGAAGGGGAGCAATAAGGACAGAAGGTTTTATGATACTGTTCTCTTTAATGGTATATACTTGTAAAAGTTTCCATAAATTTTTTTAACCTGAGTGGTAGTGGGGCCACAGATTTTTTAAAATATCATTTTTGTGCTTTTCTGAATGTTTGAAATGATTCATAATGCAGAAAAAACAGAAAATTTGGGCTCTCACAATATCTTGAAAGTAGCCAGCATCCCTCTAGAACACATTTTATTTATAGTTTTACGTAAAGAAGTTCATTTTCAAATGATACTAACTTGCCAATTCAAGGGAAATCATTGAATTATCTTATTTATTCCTTTTGGTCCCCCCACTTTCCTATGTTTTAGATGGAAACAAATGAAAATTGTTAATTAGTAAACTTTATTTTTCTGTGTTTCAAGTTCCTTGAAGAAAAATCATTATTAAAATGGAACAGTTTTATACATGACCAATCCTGACATCTACTACATTACTTTGACCTTTTGTTTTTAACACAGAATTTTTACTGTACATTTGGAAATGTTTTCATCTTTCTCACACAAAAAAGAGGATAGTGTAACACATTACTGATTTTCACTGACAAGTGCTAGACCATGTGAAAAACCCTGTGGGATTAATTTTCTGTTTTTCATTTTTCCCATGCTATGCTGACTGGACTTGTCCCATGACTTAGCTCAGCCCCAAAATATGGCACCAGATCAATCAGTGGGTTTGGCACAACTTTAGTTACTCTGGTATAGGATTCATTAAAAAGGAGTCATATTCATAAGATAGTTTAGCTGCTAAAAGAGAAAAACTAAAAGTGTTTTGTGTCCTTGCTGTTTTTTCTTCCCAAAAGGAAAGGGCAGGAGGGGTGTTGGGGGAATAGAAAGCTTCAAGGGAGTGGAAACCACGTTTCCTGGAACTTTAAGGTCTGCCCCTCAACTTCAAGATTAAGCTTTGTTCTCATCAGATTTCGGCTTTCCAAATTGGGATGCCAGGGTCCTTCACACACATATATATCCTTCCAAAATGCTTTTCAATTGCGTTCATGTGTTCTATTTTAGAACACTTCTCACTCACTCAATAATCCTAAAGGGAGACTTTGATACCAGAGCTAAATTTAAGAGGAAACGGGGCTTGTTTTCAGATAAAGTAAGAGTTACGAGCCTTCTTCAGAACATTATATTTTGATTGATCTACTTTCTCACTGGCTCTTTTCTCTCAACTTCCTCTTGATAGAATCTCATCAGGACCTCACCGGGTTCTCATGCTTGTGTTTTAATGGTTGCTGTAGCTACCCTCCCCCTCCCATCTCAATGAAGGAAGATGGCTCCATAAAAGTTGGCCCTATTGCCCACCTCACCTTCTCACTCCCTTATCTCTTTCAAAATCTACTCCCATGAGTAGGTTCTCCCTGCTCTGGCCTCTTCATTCACTCATACCTCTCTAGGTTCTTACTCATCAAGTGTGTGCACTGATCTTCCCTTGACTTGAAAGCAAAGCAGAACAAAACAGGCTTTACCTTGAGACCTCCTCCAGCTGCTATTCTATTACCCTTCTCATTACTGATTTTCAAACTACTACCACAAAGACTCTGGACCTGCTGCCTCTGTTTCCCTGATGCCTTCCAGAATCCGGCTTCCTCTTTGACCATCTGATGAAGAACAAACTTGTACAGGTGGCCAGGTACCTAATCACCCCATGCAGTGGCTCAGACATTGCCCTGTTTCCCTTTGTCTGCTTGGCAGATTTAATCTGTGCTTGTCTTGCATGTCCTTTGTGAACTTTCCCTCCTTAGTCTCCTTGACACTGGGGAATCCTTGATATCTTCAAACGTTTTCAATGATTGCTTCTCTGTTTTCCTGGCTGCTCTATTATCCTTCCCCCTTCCACTTTCTTTCTAAACATTTCTGGAATATTGGGGCTCTTGGGGGCTAGTATATAACATCACTTGATCCTACTGCATAATATTGAACCAGTTGGTTCAATAAAAACTAGACTAGGAGATCAGCAAATGTATATTAACGATTTCTATAGATCCACGGCCAAAAAAGGATGCTAATGTTCTCTGCCTCTCCACTTATACCAAACTCAGAGATTGAAAGAACCTATTTAAGGAGACAAATTAGACTCAAAGAGCCGACTTACCGAGAATTGCTGTTTCCCCAAAAAAAGAGGGAGCTGAGTCTCCAGATCTTTTAGCCTTTAAATAGATAAGATTTACCCAGTGGAAAAACGTGAATCAGTGAATGTCACTGTCAGTCAAAGTCAGATAAATCACTGCTCCTACTTGGGGAGAAATGAGTAAGACACATCACGAGTGTTACTCTAAGCACAGGGAGCTATATATACATAAACAGTGTGGGATATTCTTCATTCTTAATCATCATCTTTATGTAGATAATTCCCAAATCTGTGCCTCTGAGTCTGATGTATTTCTAACCTTTACAATGTTAGATCTATCTGCTCCCCTCCACCTCCTGTTTCCCTCTGGTATGGTCAGTGGCAGTACCATTCCCAGTCATCCGAACAAAATGACTGGCATTTTGATTGGAATCACCTTTGAGTCATCACTCGCCTTTGTTTCTGTAGGTTCTTCTTTTAAAATGCCTATCCCACTCATCCTTTCTGTTCAGTTTGTACCTCTACCACCTTATTCTACTCCTTGTTTATCATGTGTGCCTTCAAGAGCTACTGATTAAGTACATACCAGGTGCCACGACATTTTTTAGGCAGTGGAGATATGAAAGAAAGATGAAACACTGATTCAGCCCTTGTGCTGAGAAGAGTGGACAAAGGACTATCAAATTATAATTTAAGCAAATGTATAACCTCAACACTGCAGACAACTGCACTACCTGAAAGCGACTTGATGCTGTGTGAGCCTGTAACAGGAGGATATGGGAGATGAGAAATAGCATCTCTGGGAGATGACACATTGAAATATGAAGTATAAGCAGAAGTTAATTAGGCAAAAAGGCAGAGAGGAACATTCCAGGCAGCATTCTATATGTGCAAATGCCTTATGATTGGAGGTAGCACAGTGAGTAGAGGTTGCAAGAAACAGTGTGCAGATTTAGGGGTAATGTAGTACAGAATAGGGAGCTGGAAAGGTAGTTAAGGGGCTGTGCTATGTTGGGCTTTATGCATCATGTTAAGTAGTATTTGTTTTGAGATAAAAAAATTCATCAAAGTGTTTAAACAACAGGGGTTAAGGACACCTGGGTGGCTTAGTCGGTTAAGTGTCTGCCTTCAGCTCAGGTCATGATCTCAGGGTCCTGGGATCGAGTTCCACATTGGGCTTCTTGCTCAACAGAGAGCCTGCTTCACCCTCTGCCTGATGCTCCCTCTGCTTGTCCTCTCTCTCTCTCTCACTCTGACAAAGAAAGAAAATCTTTAAAAAATAATAAAAAAATAAATAAACAGGGATTAGCATTGGATTTTTAAAAGATCACTCTTGCATTTTGGATCATCACCTTTGCTTCTTAATTGATCATTTGCAAGTCTCCCATTCCTCCACCTTGTGAAGGTGTTTATTATACAAACCAATGTCCCAATAATCCTCACTATGTGCTATTTGAACCTTACCTGCTTCCTAATCAAATGATGTAGATGATGCCCAATTATTTTTAAGACAAAGCTCGGACTATTAGATCTGTTTGTTTGCTAAGGTTTGCTACTATCTGGGTTCGGTCTCCCCGTCCAAAATAATTTCCTACTTCTCCCCCAATACTGACCCTCTTCCTCTAGCTGAGCCAGTCTTCTAAACCACACCAGCCTCATTCCTGCCCTCCATTTTTCTGTGAAAGAAATTTTCTTTAAGACTTTGAAACTCCTGCCAAAATTTTTTCTCTTACTAAAATCCAAACATATTCAAGATGCCCATGAAAATCTACCTCCTCCATAAAATGACTGCTAACTACTCTGGACCACAGCGTGAATTCATTCGTGCTAAACTCTGACAGTATTTGTCGGTATTTCCTTCATGGGACTTTTTTCATTTTTCATGTTAGGCCTCATCATCTTGGCTTGATGTGTCAATGTAGACCTCGATTATAGCTTTCCCAGTGACATTTTTTGTTTTGTTTTCCATTGTAAAGTGATTTTTTTCTAGAGAAAGATTTAGAGTTAGAGAAAAAGTGGGGCATAATAAACGAGTCTAATTCTAACAAAGTATTTTCAATGTTCTTAAAAATTATTTGGTAATATTTTTCTTTGTTGCGTGATACACTTACTATGGACTTGCTATTTCTTAATTTACTCAAAAGTGCACTGTTGCTGGCCATTTAAATATTTCCATTTCATCATGTTTTAAATAGTGTGGTTAAATCATTACTTCTATTCTTATGTTCCACTTATTTTCCTAGGATAGATTTAAGAATGTGTAATTACTGGGTCAAGAAGCCAATTTTTTGTTACACAGAAGCTAAAAGGCTTCCAATAAAAATGCACTCTAAGTAGTGTATGAGAATGTTCACAACACATTCTTACTAGCATGGGTTTGTATCACTGCCTATATCATTTGTAATTCAATGTTTCAAAAAACAAAAGAAACAAAAACAAATCAAAGCAAAAAAACCCCCAAACCCAGTATGGTGTTTTGATTTGAATAGCTATCACTAATGACATTTACCATTTGCCTCTTTGTTACCTGAGGGAGTATTGGGGAAATCACTGCAAAAAGGGTACAACTGAACCCCAATAGCTGGAAGCCTTTTTTTAAAAGATTTTATTCATTTATTTGACACAAAGAGAGAGGAAGAGAGAGAGTGCAAGTGCATAAGCAGGGGGAGCAACAGGCAGAGGGAAAGGGTGAAGCAGTCTCCCTGCTGAGCAGAAAGCCCAACTCAGGGCTAGAACCCAGGACCCTCCGATCAGGGCCTGAGCTGAAGGCACACACGTAACCAACCAGGTGCCCCTGGAAGCCTTTTTGATCTGAGGCTAGATTCTTTCATTTATTTTACACATATACAGACAGTCCCTGCCAGTATCAAGCACTACACCTATGTCAAATCGGCCATAAAGTAGTGGTTCCCAAATTTTGCTCTTCATGGGAATTATCTAAGGGTTATTTTAAAAAAAAATGACTACTGCCTGGATCCCATCTCCAGACATTGTGATTTAATTGGTGTGAGGCGTGACCTGGGCAGGGAGAGTTGTAAAAGCCTTCTAGGGATTCCAGTGTGTCCCAAAGTTTGGAAATTACATCAGAGTAAAGAAGGATGGAGTCACAGAATACAATACAGTCAGGGATGCAAGTGCTCTGAAGTGTATAAAAAAGACACACACACACACACACACACACACACACACACACACACACAGCCATGATGTTTTGAGTCTGGCAGACTTCCTCTGCACTAGGTTACCTCAGACAGTGGTTTTGAACAGTCCTGCTTGAATGACCTCAAAGGGATAAGACTAAACATCGGGCAGAATGAGGTACCGATGATAAAACAAACGGCCATTTACTATCTTGGTCTGAGTTTTAGTTTTCATTAGAGAAACCTGGGGGCTGCAGATGCATCAAATGTGACATCCTCACTATCCCTTGTGAATCAGTTGGGTAGAAAGGAGCTCTACCCAGGAAAGTCACTGTTAAAACAGAGCTCAAGCCTGCACCCAGTATACCTATAAAAGACATTAGTGTGATGTGGTAAATACATTTAATATTTTGATATATATGAATTATGTCATTTAAAAATAGTGTATGTCTCCTCATTTCCTCTCTGAATTGCTCATTAGAGAATATCTCTCTCCTGGAAAATATATGTAAAGTGTGTGCCACGGTTTTTATCCATCTCGTTCTGATTTAGTTATCAGAATATACAACATCTGCTAAAGCTGAAACCCATAGTCTTAGAAATTTTTCTTTCCTTGTGGTTTCAGTCTGCACATCATTAGTACAATTCAGATGGAAATTCCGTAGAGATGTAATATTGCTAACAGATTGTACTTCCCTGGAAAATCTGACCCCCCAAATTTGATTTATTTAACATATTTGCATTTTAATGGATTTTTCTGAAAGGGTGATCTCATCAGGATGGGCTGCTGTGGTTTTACTGAGTAATTCACAATTTTCAGCTCATTTCTTTGTGTTTGTTAATGTGTAGTATGAATATTTGCACAATGTGCAAGCACATATGGATTATGTCTACCTGAAATGCATGTTTAAATTTTGTATTTGGTTACCTTAGCATTTTGTAATTTGGTTACCTTACAGATTAATCCTCTAGCTTAATATATTCAATTGAGTGAGTCTCCCAGCTTCAAAGTTAATAATAACTAGTGCTTCTGTGGTACCCTACAATTTATAGTACTCTTTTCACATACATTAGCGCATTTAATAACATGCCCGATGCCTTGGGAAAGCACGGTAACCTTTTGAAGCTACAGAAGAACTGCTTAAAGGGCCAGTTCCCCCCTCCGCAGCCTCAGACCTTCAAGGATGCAAGTTCCTAAGCCAATCCTGACCAAGCTGTTAGTTGTCGGTATAGCAAGTAGGTGGCCTCAGTGGATATGGCCTGAGGATGACCTGCTACCTCATGTGACCACATGAAATTCTGGCACTCTCTCCTTCCACCAGCCCCAGCCTCCTCCCGGATTCCATTTTCTAGGCTTAATTGGCACAGCTGTGTTTTTTCCAATATCTCTTTCATAGTTCTCTAGCTCTCCATGGGAATCAGTATGCTTTCCTCTCATCACTGGGACAGAGTGCCTATTTCTGCCACCAGCTATTGTGGGAAGGGACACTGGCAGAAGGATTTCTCTACATCCTTCCCCGCTATTGGATGGGATGTTCCTCTTGATATATTGAATTCTTATCTGGAATGTTCACAGTATTCCATAGGATACAAAATACACATACCAACCCAAGAAGCTTGCAGGTACATATCAGTCTCCATTATTCTTAAGTATCATATTTTATCATCTTTCAAATACAGGTTTGTTAGAATTTATACTTTTCTGTATGGGGTAACAAGCTCTCACAAACATGTGTAAGAACAAAACTATAAAACTATCAGAAGTCTTATTAGTATCGTGACATTTTTTTCTACAATTTTCCCACCCTTTGAATATTTCCTTTTTTAAATTTTTTATTGATGTCTTATAGTTCTATGAGTTACAGCACACGTATGGTTCAGGTAATTGCCACAGTTGGGATGCAGAAGAGTCCTTTCATCCCCAAAGAACTCCTTTGTGCTATTGCTTTGTAGTTATACCACAAACCCACTTCCAATCCCTGGCAACCACTGATCTGTTCTCCATCCTGTAGGTGTATCTTTTCAAGAATGACATATAAATGGAATTGCATAGTATGTAACCTTTTGAGACTGGCTTCTATCATTCAGCTTAATGCCTTTGAGATTCATCCAACTTATGGAGTTTTACTCCTTTATATTATTGAGTAGTATTCTCTAACGTGGATATATCACCACTTGTTTATCTATGCAAATATATATTTTGATATATTTGTATTAAATATAAATGGTATTTGTAGAATTGGTAAAACATACTAAAAATTGTCCATATGATGGGCTGCCTGGGTGACTCGGTAGGTTAACCATATGCCTTTGGCTCAGGTCATGATCCTAGGGTCCTGGGATCGAGTCCCACATTGAGGTCCCTGCTCAGCCGGGAATCTGCTTCTCCCTCTCCTTCCCGCTCATGCTCTCTCTCACTATCTCTGTCGCTATTTCTCTCTCTTTCTCTCAAATAAATAAAACCTTAAAAAATAAAAATGAATAAAAAATAAATAAAAAATAAAAATTGTCCATATGATACAATAGGAATTTCTTGAGAACCAAGCAGATCTAGATTCAAACATTAGTTTTGCTACTTGTTAATCATGGGCAAGTGAGAAAGTCTCTCCGAGATTCAGATTTGGCAAACTGGGGATGTGTGAATGATAATTATTTCATAAGGCTCAAGAGGTAATTAAATAAGACTAAATTAAATAAGATGAAAGCATGAAAAGTCCTTGAAAAGTGCATGAAAAGTGTTTAGCACATAGTAAATAATAAACCATGTCTGTTTTCCCTCCCACTTTCCACCCAGTAAGGTAGCATAGTATATATTTTTAGAAACTCTTATTCTCCTGATTTTGAGGTGTGGAAACTTGTAATATTGACTTTCTTACAATCTGTTTTGTAAGCGGATGGGAGACAATCCATTGTACTATGCCCGGGTCAGATCTTTGCAGAATGTAAATTCTTAGTATGTTTCTAAGTCAGTGAGGAACACTAGTTTGCGTGTTTTTCTAGAATAAGGTTATTTTATGGAGTGAGTATCTAGAGGCCAGGAATTTGGGAAACTTGTTTTGAGCAACACTAGCAGAACTGGGGGTCCATGTAATCTGATGACGATATGTGATAGATGCAGATTTCCTCTGGTCCTCATCATGCGGTCATAGTCAGCTGGAAAGAAGGAGGCAATCCTTAAGCACAAAGAATGCTTGGGTGATTCAGACAGCGCTGGTAAGCCTTCTGATGAAAATGATTCCTAAGCATCCTTATCTCACTTGATACTGGACTCCATTACTTGTCAGTAATTGATTTGTTGCAATTCCTGGAGCGTAGCACTGGGCTTCCTTAACTGTATGAGCAAGAAGAAGCAATTAAATTTCTGACCCAAAGATAAAAAATATGTGTGGGCTTAGCCCAAACTCCCCATATTTTATTCATTTTATACTTCTGGCTGCACAATTGAATAAGACTGTCCTTTAGTTTTAGTACAGTTGTACTGGCCAAGTAAATCGTTAAAGTTATGTGCCATTGATTCCATTTTAACTCCTGCTTTCTGACTTTTACAAC
>CM052798.1:75292240-75337894 GCA_028533885.1 Nasua narica | reverse complement strand
GATCTTAGATATCAGACTTTTGTCTGTAGTGTCATTTGCGAATATCTTCTCCCATTCTGTGGGTTGCCTGTTTGTTTTGTTGACTGTTTCCTTTGCTGTGCAGAAGCTTTTTATCTTGATGAAGTCCCAAAAGTTCATTTTCGCTTGTGTTTCCTTTGCCTTTAGAGACGTGTCCTGAAAGAAGTTGCTGTGGCTAATGTCATAGAGGTTACTGCCTATGTTCTCCTCTAGGGTTTTGATAGATCCCTGCCTCACGTTGAGGTCTTTTATCCATTTCGAGTTTATCTTCGTGTATGGTGTAAGAGAATGGTCAAGTTTCATTCTTCTACATATAGCTGTCCAATTTTTCCAGTCCCTGTGGTTTTTCGGAGTCAGTTATCTTATCTGAAAAAATGTGGACTGACTTCTTCCTATTCTTCAGAGCTGTTGTGAGAATCAAATAGGTGAGACTATACTTTGGAGACAATATGAAGAAAACATAATGCGAGCAGATTACATGAGTTATATACCCAGCTGGTCATTGGAGATGGTCATGACCGCTCACAGCATGACTACATCCCATTCATCCCAAAATAGTGTTTCTGAGGAGTAACTATACCCTCTGTTACGTGTGCGCTGTCATATTAATTTTTAAATTTGCATTGTCCCAAAAAGACATTTGTAAAAGTTTTAAATGATGATAATGTATCTACTATGTACTAGGTACAGTGCTATTGCTTGAATTTGTGTAATGAATAAGGCATATTCACTGCCCTTCACGAGTTCAGACATTATGCATGAAGTTATAGCTGCAGACCTTTGTTTTCTTGTCTGTAAGATTGAGGTCATTACCTCAATCATACTTAACATGATAACTTATAAGAATTAAATATCAGCATGCATGAAGTATTCAATAACTGATAGCTGCTTTTTTAGCATAAATGCCAATAATATTTATTGATAGTGCACAGCAAAATGACATCAGGTGTGCTTAGTTATTTCTGTGGAATGAATGAGACAAACCATTAACTTTTCACTTTAACCCTTTCATAAAGTATATGCAGTAACTCATCTAGGGAGCTTTAGCAGTTCGCTCTAGCTGGTAAATGACACATCTAGGTTCTGAATCTATTACTTCAAGTCCAGGGCTCTGTTGGCTGCATGCAGTTTCCCACTAATTTGATTCCCAACATAAAATGGTGACATTCCTAGAAGACAGAAGTGAGTTAAAGCATATTGATTATGGATCAGTGTGATGTTTATAGGATCCATATGTTTGTTAATGTATAGACTCAGGTACAACCAGACATGACAAGGGGATGTTCAAAGACATGTTTAAAGACAAAACTTCATTGGCTTTTAAGAACCAGTGGAATGGCCAATAGAACAGCTCAACATTCCCATTCATCAAGTTGAGAGGCAAGTTCTGATCTCAGAGAACTTAACCGATAGGAAGATCCTTTTAACAGACTTCGGAAAATCATAAAAATATCATTTAGATGGAAGATATTTTAAAATATGTGAAATGGAGTTCTATATTCAGTACTATTTAAACTATTTCTGAGAATGCCAGTTTTCACTCAGCAGGCTGGTTATTTTTTTAGTCTTATTATGACAGATGTAGTTTGAAAATCACTGTCAGTAAAACCACCATTTTTGTTGTTGTTGTTGTAAAAAACAGAATCTGAAGGATTTTTTTCCAGACCAGTGCATTTAGAACTCTAAAGGCAGTCTTGTGTATAGTTCTCAGTGAGTGAACATTTGAGTGAATGTGTGTGTGTGTGTGTTTGTATGTATGTGTAGTGTACATATGCATACATATATATGCATATGTGTGTGTGTGTGTGTGTGTGTGTATAGTCTGTAGTAAACTTGGAATTTCTTATATAGATTAATTTTTATCTTCCTTGCTTCTAACCTCTATAGTACACCCCATCCATCTCTGCCTCCCCAAAAAAATCCTCCAACTTTCTGGAACATTCTGCTGTATCAGTTTAGATTTAGCACCAACTCCTTTGAGGAAATCTCTTGGACTCCCACATTCTCCTCTATGACTCTTTAGCCTCTTTAACAAATTGTGGTATTCAAATAATCTTATATTGTACTTTATGTTGTATTTATTTTTATTCCTGTTTTCATCACTAGATTTGAGCATCTCAAAGTCCAGGTACTGTAATCTGACTAAAGCTGATTTCATCATACCCGATTCTTCAGTTACTTTAGGTAGATAAGTTATCCAGGCACCAACTAAGTTTATCATGATGAGGTTATAATGACCAAATTCTGATGAGCATGCAGGTACTTAATAACCATTCATTAAAACAAGCAAAAAGGTCCATACGCCCTGTTCTGTAAGCTTAGTGAACTGGCAGCTCTTTGTCCTTTGAGGTGCTTTAAGTGTATGAAAGTTTCATCACGGACAAAGTGGGATTCTGTGCCCTTGTATTGACAGGCTCCATGCAGAAATCCCCTAAACCAATATCTGGACCTAAGATCCATTGAGAACAAGCCACTGGGGTATAGGTTACAGACCTCACTGGAGTCTTAGGGTTTATTCATTCAAGGATGGAAAATATCTCCAGCTATTTTAGCCAATCCACATGGCTTGAAAATATTTAATTTCACTGATAAATATTCTATTTTTAGCATTCATCATGCTAATTAAGTCATTACTTTAATCAATAAACAATTATGTTTATATCCATAATGCTAATTAAATAAGTTATTAATTAACATACAGATAACAAAAAGACTTATAGCAGCCTCTTTGGATTGGCTTTTCCTGATAAAATGCTAGTGACTTCCCTGACCAGGACTTCTTTCCTCCCTGGCTTCCTCATTCCTTCTTTTCCTTAACAAATATGCAGTGAACACCTCTCATATGTAGCATACCTTGAAAATAAGGCCCAAAGAGCTTACTGGACTTGCTGCAAATCCCCAAACCAGGATTAAACTCATCTTTCTCTTCTTCAAATTTTTCAGAGCAGCATCATGAAATAAAAGACTTATGAAATCATAGGTCAGTTAAATACAAATGTAGTCCTGTCATATCTATGTATTACCAAAATAACTTAGGCATTTCCTGTCTAAGGGAAGTAGGATTTGTGTTGATAGAACCAGAACCTCTATTCTGAGTAAATTGTGTATTGTGTTTCTCATGTGATGATCCCCTTTTTGAAAAGAGTACTTTCAATAGCTCCAGCAAAGACTGTACTTTTCTATCAAGATTTTTTATTGAGATTTCAGAATTAGCTTTTTCTCACACTAGGGTGCACAGAAGCACTTTTCACACTGAGAAGCATCTTATATTTCCAGAGATCTCATCAAAGCAGAATGCCAAGTTTTCACAGACACCAAAACTGAGCGGTCTTGGATAGATAGTGCACCTAGAGCCTCATCTTATAGTTTAAAATGAACTCCTGAAATTTCCAGTTAAAAAATAAAATAATATCATTGGGTTGGTGACAATGACCTCTTCCTTCACATGTGCCTTTAAAGCTTTGGGTTCGCTCAGTTACTAAACTGAATGAAGAGACTTAGTCAAAACTACGTGACAACCCTTTTGGTCTTTCACAGAGAGATCTTTGTTTCCTCTTCCCTCGGGCTCCTAATCACATGATTATTTGGGGTCCCCTTTTTATTTCTCCTGGGACTAAGTCTAGAATACAGATATAGGAATCCAGTAGACACGTTATTCGAGCCACACTATCAGGCTTTTTCTGCCATTCATTTTTCGGAAAAGATTTGTGAATCCAACGTCAGAAGATGCTTCTTTGTAGCTGGGATTTGTTAGTCATGAAAGCAGCCTTAGAAATCATTTAGTTTCATCTCTTGATTTTCAAATGAATGGCTAGAGAGATTAAGTGACTTGCCCAAGGCCATGCAACTAATGAGGAATGACACACATAGCTGTCATATGTGGGCACTGGGTATATATCAGGCAATGCAGTAAGTATTTACACGTATTAACCAATTGAATCCTCCCATCATTGGAGATAGACACAACTGTTATCTCAATTTACAAATGAGAACACTGAGGCACAAAAGGATTAAGCAAGTAACCCATAATCCCACAGCAAGAAAGTTGACATACCTCAGCAGAATGGCAGATATGTGCTTTTAACACAAGGATGGTGTTTGTTCCCTGACCAGATTTTTTGCCATCTCCTGCTGGGGCTAAGGCCACCTATAAGGAATTGCTCCGCATAGCAGTGTTAGTTGGGAGAGAGCGGCGAAGAGTATATGATTATTATGGTAGCTTTTTCACTGTTGACTGAAAAGATTTCACTGAATATTGTATTTACAATTGGCACTGTCCGTGGTAGTGAAGAGGTAGTGGCAGATAAGGAAAAAGAACATTTAATTCTCAGTTTGGTTCTATGATGTCTTTTATGCTAACATCAAATCTTTTCAGAAAGAAAGTAAAACTATGTTTGAAACTCGCCACAAGTAGAGGTGACTAAAACCTACCCATTTTGATGCACAGATTCAGGATTCTTATAGGGTGATTTTAGCATAACACAATATAATATAATATACTTTTAACACTATATATAATTAACATATAACATATCTACTGCACCCATGGCAGAGTCATTATGTTAAGTGTGGCAACTAGTTAGAGGCATGGAAGAAGAAATACTCAGTGATGTGTGTGTGTGTGTGTGTGTGAAGGAAAAGCATAGACATTTATATATTTGTATATTTTGAAGTTTGTTTTTTTTTTTGAAGGGACTTAAGAATACTCTTAAAATGATTGTAGGAATTTTTGGTCCAATCCTATAGTGCCATTTTCTGCAAAACAGCAGTGACTTGAGAAATCAGTTCTCTGCTCTGCTGTGCTTTATGTAATTTTCCCTACTTTTCATTTTCATCTACTTAAATACTTTCCAGTCTTTACTTTGGGCAACTCCAATCCCACCTCTTCCATAACTCCTCCTTTGATGCTTCTAGTCAACAGTGGACTACCTTGCCTTTAAAAATCCTTTTTGAATAATAGTCTGTCCTCTTATAGACTTTCTATAAAAGTGTAGTTGCTGGTGTGGGATGGGGAGCTGGAGAGACAGCGAGACCAAATAAAAGGAACAATAGCAATAATGTATTTCTGTATGGAAATAGTGAGTGTTATTGGTAGCATTGGTGATAAATTTTGTATATACAGGTTTTATGATGATCTGAAATTAAGAGGAGAGAGAGATTAGGGAAAGAAGGAAGGGAGAAAGGAAGGGGGAGTGAGGGAATGAGAGAGAGAGAGAAAGGAGGGGAGAGGGAGAGAGGGAGGAAAGGGGGGAGAGAGGAAGGAAAGAAGGGAGGAAGGAAGAAAGAAAGAAAAGAAAGAAAGAGAGGAAGGAAGGAAGGGAGGAAGAAGGAAGGAAAGGGAAGGGAAGAGAAGGGAAGGAAGGGAGATGGAAAGAAAGAAAAGAAAGGGTGACTTACTGGCCTGACAGGCAGTGAGCTTTCCTCATTACTCTGCTGCTTACTGCCTTTGAGACCTTGAGAAAATCAAGTAGCTTTTAGGCCTCTGTGTCATTAGAGATCTGGTTTGGGAGGGTTTGAAGTCCACCTGGGGCAGAAACTGACTGACTCATGGCTCCTCAGATAGCCTTTATGTGTGTGAAACAAGTGTCACTATTAGGACACTTTACCTTGCAGTGAAATAAAGTCTGTCTCTCTGACTTGTCTGCTTCCAGGCCTCTCATCATTTGAAGCCATATAGAACACCCTAGATGGTCTCCCAATACATAACGTTAGTTTAGTTCTTTAACTCTTCTTCTTCTTCTTTTTTTTTTTTTTTGAGACTTAGAGTTTTCAGGCTCACATGGCATGGATTTGAGTCCCTTTTGCCATTCTGGCTCTCACGTCTGACCTCACTTGAGATGTGCTGTTTTTAAGGCATGGCATTGGCCCTGAATGATGTCTTTCCAGTGTACTTTCACCCCTGGCAAAAATGTCAGAAGTTCTGCATACTGTTTTCTTTAATGCATTAGCCTTGGGGTCACCAGAAATTCTCCTTGTGGTTGATTATCTCATCTGTGAAGGGAGGAGGTTAAACTTTTTTTCGAGTAGGTGAAAACACTGTATGATCATGTACACTGTCTCCTTCCGGTGACTACAGTAGACATCTCAAAGAGACTGTGGCATTTTTTTCCAGCTGAGACTGATGTGGGTTTTCAGTCCTTGAGGCAGAACTCCAGGCAGCATCTTCTAATTGGATTTGCTGTCTTGCAATCAGATGATTGTTAAAATTCTTCCACTTGTATGTCACATATACAATGTAGTATACTACATATTTATGTATTATAGTTAATTACATATAAGTATTTTGGCCATCAAAAGATTATAAATTCAACATATTTATCTGGTGTGTCTTTCCTCTTGTTCACCACATAATGGCTAATACAATGCCTTTCTAATGGTAGATATAAGTAATTATTAATGTATTTTAAGAGAACACAATTGGAGAAGCAGGAATTAAAATTATTTGGGGTACCCATTCCTAGATACTTATGTTATAAAGTCCAAAGTATTTTTCCAAATCCCAATTCTTAATGTTACCACTCATCCCTGATTTCAGATATTTTCTGCACGTACATTCATTTATTTTTTAATTTAATCAAAGTTGTCTAAAATATAGTTCAAAATATTTACTTCAAATGGAGAATATTTCAGACACCTATCATTTAGTTCTAAAAATCTTTAACATCATCGTATTTTTGCTTCTGTAACCACTATTTCCCCCATGTCTTTAATTGTCCATAGTACGAAATTTTATAACTTTAAATTGTCACTCAGTGAGCATTTCTGTAGCATATGCTCTTTCTTCATCAGGTGTGGCATATTCTGTATTTCAATACTTCCCCCCCTTATTTTTTTAGAATGAATTGGTGGATTTAAAGAGTACATCATCTTCCATTCTGTTTTTAAATCAATAGCCAATACGTTCTACATCAGAAGTTTGTCTATTTGGTAAGTTAGAAAACTTTTTTTTGATCTTCTGATGTGGGATTCCGCTAGCTGGCAGAATTTCTTTTTTTTTCTTTTTTAAATATTTTATTTAAGAGAGAGAGAGAGCATGAGCAAGAGGAGGAACAGAGGGAGAAGGACAAGCAGATTCTGATCTGAGTATGAAGCCCAACATGGGGGTCTACGCAGGGCTTGATCTCACGATCCTGAGATCATGACCTGAGCCAAAATTAAGAGTTGGGACGCCCAACCAGCTGAGCCACCCAGGCACCTTGCTGGCAGAGTTTCTAAATGAAATAACTCATGACATTATAGTCACTCAGATCTCTGCATCATACTCTGTACATTTTCATTAGTAATCCTCAATTAAGAGTTGAAACATTTGACTCAATACATGGAACTATTTTTGAGAAGAGTTTGTTTCCTTAGAGAGTGATAAAAATTAGTGCTACTTTAGAAAATGACATTAATGAGTAGAGAAAGATTTAATGCTGCTTGGGCAGGCAAATCACTTACAACTTCAATTAACTTCGGAAGGAACCAGGAAAATGAAATTAGGATTTTATCATTTATGGATACTTTTCATTGAAATTCAGGATTTCCCAGTTAGAGCAAAAAATCAGCCAAGTGCAAATTAGCTCCTCGCCTTATCCAATGGGTGCAAATGAAATAACCTGTTAGCAATCACATTGAAGGACAATGATCTCGTATTCAGTAATTCGTTCCTTCATTTATCCATTAAAAAACAGTTACTGAATTCTCCCTGGACAAAGCTTTGTATGTGTAATGGGCTCTACATATTCAAAGGGAGAAAGGATCCCCCTGTTCTTAAGGAAGACAAAGTTCAGTGTCAGTGAAGTTAAAATATATTAATCCTGAAAACCAGCCTGGGGAAGAAAGATGGAAGGAATGATGAGAGAGATTTCTGAAAGGAGGAGCCTTTAGCTAGTCAGAGCAGTGAGGGAAAGCAAGGGCATGCATATACAGAGTCATTTAGGCTGGAGAAGACTTCCCAGGTTGAAGGAACTCCAAGAATGTAATGGAAAGGTGTATAGCACAGAAGTAATTAGGTTCAGAACATAAGGATGCGTAGTAGAAAATATATTACAGGCGCAGGTGAGTGGCTCGGTCCCTTAAGTGTCTGGCTTTGGCTCAGGTCATGATCCTAGGGTCCTGGGATCAAGCCCCGCGTCAGGCTCCCTGCTCAACTAGGAGTCTGCTTCTCCCCCTTCCTCTGCCTGCCACTCCCCCTGCTTGTGCACGCTTTCTCTGTGAAACAAATAAATAAAATCTTTAAAAAGAAAGTACATTATAATAATATGCAGGAATTCCCTTACCAGCATGAAAAGGTAAACCTCTGACATGCATTCTAATCTCTTAGCCTCACTATCTCTGTCTACAAAATCAGACACCGAAATCTGCTTGTCTTACAAGTAATTCTTTCCTGTTACTGATTTTAATTTAGTAAACTAAAAGAAAAACACTAGAATATTGTTCTCAAGTGTTAAAGAATCTAGGGAAATAGTCATCACATCAATCCTGTCTGCCAAGTGTGTTCCAGAGTGCTTAAATTTTCCTACTTTAAAATAAAAATACTACTATGAAATAAACTTTTAATTAGATAGCTAATAAGAAGATAACCTTCTGACACACAGATTACATGATTTTCAATCACATGAACAATGCAAAAGATCAGTATTAGTACAATATGAAAGCTTATGTTGATATACACAATTAAAATTTAAATTGGCAAGAGTATTTTTGTTACCATTGCTATGTTTTGCTTCTATAATTAGGACATCTTGACTTGCATTTTCTAAATTATGTGACAGGTGTGCTCACCTGTGTAGTAAATATCTTTAATCTCATTTAAACTGGAAGGTAAAGTGAAATATATACATCTATATGTTGCTCTAGAAATTTGAGGGCATGATATTCCAGTTCTTTTAGAAAGGACGGACTGAAATTTATATGAAACCCAACAGTATTGTTCTTGGTAGGCAAAATTCATATTTTCCAGTTTATGGTATTAAGGATTAAATGTTCTTGGTTTTCTTGCAAGATGCTCTATCCTTCTAAATTTAGTCATCTAATTAAGATTTCCATTCATGGGAAGTGACTTTAAAGAGCACATAAGACAGGCTTTTATACAAACAAGCTTTGATTGGATTAATTGGATTTGCATAAATTTTATGATGTGACTATGCTAGTGTCTTGGCTTCATTCACTTAGAAGGGAGAACTTAAAGGGATCAGAAAGAGAAGACACATGAACACATGAAAATTTGCAAAGGAAGCATGTAAAAGCAGTCAGGTTAAGAACAAACCATAAAGAGCTGAAGCAGTCTAAACCTTAGCAATATATAAATTGGCCAAGCCCAGAAAAGCTGAGCATAGGAAAAAAAAGAGATGGGAGATTCAGGCAGACCACGAGATTAGAGTGGTTTTTTTCCCCCCAGAAGATGAGTAGCCTCGGAGCCTGACATGGGTCTGATGACAGGGACTATGGGACTGGTGGTACATTTAGGACTGAGAAGGTCATGGCGAGGATGGCAGCTTGGATGGCCAGGCAGGCTTCTGGCAGGTAGCTCTCGTAGAGGGTCACTTGGTCATCAGAAGACAGTGCTGCCCCACGGTTGCCGAAGAGTTGGTGGCCTAGAGCTGGGACACTGAGAAGTAGGGCAGAGGAGGGCCATATTTGGGAAGCAAAGATGTGGTGCGGTATCATGAAAGTACACTTGAGTAAGACAAGGTTGGCTGGTCGGAACAGGCAAGACCCAGGAGGAAGCGGGGACTGAGGGACAGAACAGGGTGGTGAGATGAGGCCCCAGATCCTGGGGGTTGGCAGCGCGCATCAGGATCCCCAGCAGCCAAGACCAGGAGCCCTATCCAGCAGATAGCCACCAGAGCTCAGAAACCGATTCTGATATGGGATAATGGAATTAAGAAATCATTGGTGTGGAACCAAACGTTGGACCTTACAGCTGCCAGTGCAGAAGTGATCGGCAGAGCCTTCATTCTATACTCATGCATTCATTAATAATAATGTGACATCAACAATAGCAACAGCATAAATCTCTGTCGTTCGCAGAATGGCTCACAATAATCATGCAACATGGATATTATAATCACATTGAGATGATAAAACCCAGGCTCAGGAAAATTAGATCTGCTCACAGTCTTGTAGCCAAAACTGTGGCAGAGCTTATCTTAGAACACGTCCCTGGTGTTTCGAACCGTTGTTTGTAAACTACTTTGCAGCGAATGAAGATGAGGGCAACCAGTGTGAAAATAACAAAGACTCTCCTGACCTCTGGGGGTTTACTGTCTAGTCAAGGAACATGGCTCAGGCAGAAACATCCTTAACATTTAAAAAACTTGTCCCAGGACTAGGAGAGCACCTGAAATTTAGGAGGCTCTCAGTCACTGTTTGATGTATCAGTATAATGTACTGAAATGCTGTGGTAGCCTAGCAAAAAGAATAATCAGTTTGGGTGCCTGGGTGGCTCATTCGGTTAAGCATCTGCCTTCAGCTCAGGTCATGATCTCAGGGTCCTGGGATGGAGTCCTATGTGGGGCTCACCTGCTCAGCAGGGAGCCTGCTTCTCCTCTCCCTCTGCCTCCCGCTCCAGCTGCTTATGCTCAAATAAATAAAATCTTAAAAAAAAATCAGTTTGGACTCAGGCTGTAGAGAAGCCTTCTCTAGGAACATGGCATTTTAGCTACTTAATGATAGGATGCTTCCACAAGGGACAGGTATGTTTGGATTTGGTTGGAAAGCAAAGAGAGATAATAGGTTTAGAATCAGCCTTTACTTGGGTTTGGATTCTTGATCTGCTACTGACTTGTGTAATAAGGGGTCAGTTACTTGATCTTGTTGATTCTCAGCTTTCTTGTGGTAGGTGCTTGTTGTATAGAAGTTAGTGCTTTTGAACGTGTTAATGTTGGGAGAAGCTAATTTAATTTTCACAAATGTTCTATTATTTTGTATATCATCATCCTTTTGCAAAAGAAAAAACTGAAACTCAAAAAACCCAAAGGAAATTTGCGTAAAGTTATGTAATTTGAAACCAGAAGGGTCTTCCTGGTTCTAAAATCCATTTTTTCCCTACCATCGTCCAGTTAGCGTAAGTGATGGATTGAGGGGATCCAGGAGGAGTTTTTCTTCTATTTAGTCCTTTTGATTGCATAAGGAGTTTGTACAAGGACAGAGTTAGGAACAAGTGAAGAGAACAATAATTTATGTGTAATTGGAACAAGTCTGAATGCAACAATGAACCATCACTGATGGAGCAAAGGAACTTAGGGGATGAGATAAAAATCCCATAAGACATCAAATAGTTGAGACTCCAATTGAAAATGTAGCATTATAAAGTAAGATGAGGTAGGTCTAAAAATATAAACGTATTCAGCTAGTGAATCAGGGTAATATTGGGTTGAAATAAACAACCGGAAAAATTTATGTCTTGCGGGTGTGTTGAATTAGAGAAAACAGCTAGACCTATAAGATCATTAAATAGGATGGAGGTTTAAAAAAATATATTGGGTTTTATAATATTACAAAGAGAATAATATTTGTATTTAACTGTCTTTTCATATCTACTTTTTTCAATTCTGCTTTTCCCAAATTATTCTTAATTTATGTAGGATCTCAGATAAACAGAAATGATAAAAATGTAAAACAAAAGGGCTGTGGATTCTCATAGTACCATAAAAAAGGAAGCTGTCCTGCAACTGGATATATGATATGAATCAAGGTTTTTTAATATATTAAAATATTAGCAAAGGCGTGAATTCTGAGCCATCCAGATTCTCTGTATATGAATGTGTGGAGGGGCGAGGACACACTGACCCCAAGGCATGGCCATGGTGTCAGGTACACAAGTGTCAGATTCTACATTTGTCATAGCTAACACCTTTCATTCAGATGTCAGCTATGTTGTTTGTGAATCAACCAAGCCAAGCCTCTTTTTCTTTCTCCTATGATTCTCTCCCTTCCTCCCACTCTCTGCTTTCCTCCTTCCTTCCTTTCTTTTTTCAGCAAACTTTCATTGACTGTCTTCTCCGTGCCAGGAAAGTAGGCAAATTCTGGTAATTTAAAAATAAATAAAATAGTCAGGAATTCATTGTTGAGAGTTGGCCATTGTAGACCTTAGAGGAATTTAAACTCATTTCTGTTTTTCTCCTTTTGCTCTTGATGAACAGTAGTTTGGGGCTGTCAAAAGATCTTACAACTTTTGTTTCAAGTTATATTCATGACCTAGTTTTTAGCCAGAACACCAGAGGTAGTTTTGATTGAGTTTTGCATGGGCATTTTGAAAGCACATTCCTGCCCTTCTGCTATGTCCGTATCATGTGCTGTCTTTGGTTACTGGTTTACAGGACTGATTTACAGATACTTTCCGAAAGCTTCATCCACTACAGTGTACGTTTCTACTATATATGATGTGAGTGTTCTCTAAGAGCCTTCTCTACACAAGAGGACATATCCCTACCAGAGGATAAGCCACCCCTCATTAGCAAATTACTTGTGAGCATTAGCCACTTACAGGGAAACTAACCTGATTAAAAGCATACCAGGAAGAATGTATGCTTAAATAATGTCAGGATGAGGAACTAGATAAAGGAAGGGATTGGTTCACTTAGAAGAGTTTATTGAACTTGCTGCATTTAAATAGCTGGTGTCTATTAAAAGACTACTTAAGAATCCTAGATGATCAGCAGAAAATCATGGCCTAGGAAAACCACATTAGAAATTGTAGCTATATTAGTATGTGTCCACAGAAACAATAGTAACATTGCTTTCAGAAAGGAAGGTAGAAAAAAAGCCAATCAAGGTACAAATTTTGTGAGTTGGTTCCTTTGATCTGTTTGTTTAAATCAGAATTTGTAGGAATAATGGATAGTGAATGGGTTGTTGCAGGTTAGACCTCAGATGTGATTGACATGTCAGAACTCTAATTCAGGAACATGACAAATGATAGGATAGTTGATTCAAAAACCCATACAACACACTAGAGTTTCGTGTGTACTTATTTAATCCTTCCACAACTGTATGCTCAGTTGTTAAGTGGCATCGCTATCGTAGACCATTTTATCTTTTAAAGAATAAAACACTATAATAAAAACATGATGGAAAGTTTTCTAAAAGCTCTGCTCGCTTTTGATTTTATATTTTTACCCTAGAAGACCCTTGGGGAGGGTATGTGTTGTGGTGATCGCTGTGTATTGTGTAAGACTGATGAATCACAGAACCATACCCCTGAAACAAATAATACATTATAAGTTAATGATTAAAAAAAAAGAAGATTGGCCCGTTATGCATGCTAAGTGAATACTTAAAAATGTGTACCCATGATACCTCTGTAGTTCTTCCCTCTGCTCTGGTTCCTCTGAAAACCCAGAACCTATTGAGCCATCTGCAATAATGATGGGCCTGGAGATGTAAAAATAGAATCTAGTCCCATAAGATCCAATAGAAATATAATGCAGACCATATTTTAAGTTTTATAGTAGCCACAATTTTTAATATTAAAAAATTAAACACAGGTGAAACTAGAGAAACCTGGGTGGCTCAGTGGATTAAAGCCTCTGCCCTCAGCTCAGGTCATGATTGCATCGGGCTCCTTGCTCAGCAGGGACCCTGCTTCTCCCTCCCTCTCTTCTGCTCCCCTTGCTTGTGTTCTTTCTCAAATAAATAAATTCTTTAAAAAAACCAAATAGGTGAAACTAATTTTAATAATATGTATTACTTAATTCTATATATCCAAAATAGTATGTCAGCAGGCAGTCAATATAAAAATTTATCAGTACATTATGTCCCATGGCCTTTTGTGCAAAGTCTTTGAAATCCAGTGCCTATTTTATACTTAAAATACACTTTACACTTAAGGCACATCCCAATTTGTACCGGCCAGCTTCTGAGTGATCTACAGCCAAGCACTCAAGGCTCGTGGCAAAGGTATTTGCAGGGCAGATCTAGATGTCTATTTTCCCCTGTTATTTTAAAGAAACTTCATCATTTCCTAGTCTTTTTCTCTAATTGTGGGGAACACTGTTGAGGTGATATGCACCATTTAGATCTGTACTTCAGAAGACACATCTGAAAAAAAAAAAAAAAAGAAGACACACCTGAATAGATTTTTGAAGATGTTTCCTCAAATTAACAAACTGGTTAATTTTGGATGTTTCCTCAAATTCCTCAAATTGGTTTGCTGTAACTGTTTCAAATATGATTTTTAAAACCCCCTTTTAAATAAAATACTCTTTTTCATCAAGATTGGGAAAGAGAGGGGGATATGAAAATATTGGAGTACTTTTGAAATTTAAACTTGGATCAGGGCATTCTATAGATTTCCCTTCCATGTTGTCTTGTTGTGGGAAGGAAAGGTTCATGACTGTGTGTGGATTCTCCCCTTTTGCCAGTTCTTCGTATATGTTAATGAAGTTGTAGAGAAAGGTTATTCATGGCACCATTTAAGCATTCTTGCTTTTGCTTTTTTTTTTTAAATGATAGGATTATGTCCTATCTCCAACACACATGGTGGCAGCAAGTACCCTAAAAACTGCACTTCAAGCACAGTCATATATACCTACCTTTCTCCTTTCCTTTCTTCCTTCCTTCTTTCCTCTTTCATTTATTCAAGCAATCAATCATTCATTCATTCACACAATTCTTAGTGAATGTCTGTTACATGTTAGGCAGCTTGCTAGACATGGAGGTTAAACAATAAAAAAAATCTTGCAATGCAGTGGGAAAATTGTATAAGAAAGTGACAAACGTTATGAAGTCCATTACCATCCTCGAGAAAACATGTTACTTATTCTTTGTTGGTGTGGTGGAGCTTTGGCCCAGGTGTCTTGGAAATGGGGAAGCATTCCTCTCTTGCTTCATTTTATGATGGGTTCTGATTATGTTACTGCTCTTGGGTTCCAGCCAGTCCTTTCCCAAGCAAATACCCCTAATAAGAGAAGCTTATATTGGGGCACCTGAATGGCCCAGCTGGTTAAGTATCTACCTTGGGCTCAGGTCATGATCGGAGTCCTGGGACTGAGCCCTGTGTTGGGCTCCCTGTTCAGGGGGAATCTGCTTCTCCTCTCCCTCTCCTTCTTCCTCTCCTTCCATTCTCCCTCTCCCTCCCCACCACTTGTGCTCTCTTTCTCTCTCTCTCCTAAATAAATAAATAAATAATAAATAAAATCTTGAAGAAGAGAGAGAGAGACGCTTATATCTATATTTGTGTTCAGTTACCAGAGGCATCAGAACAGTTTAGATAGATATCCGGAGAACTTAACACTTTATTGTTTGACATTATGCATGGGCTGCATTTATACTTTTATTTCAAGTATTGTCACCAAAATATCATTGTTGACAACTTTATTCATACTGAAAATATTGGCAACAAATACACTACTGCAACCTTCAGGGTATCTGTGTTCATGAATCAGTGCTTCTCTCGGCTTCCTGTATATCTCCAAGTCCATGAATCACATGCCATGATTTTTGCTAATGGATAAGGATAGTGCAGAATCTTTTTTCCTCTGGTACCAATTTACAAGTGCTCCCACTTACCTGGATGCCCTTTGCAAAGGTGATGTTGGATACAGAAACCTATTACCATGTATCAGGTAAGGCCGAGAACCACTCTGTAATCCAATGGAATGGATTAAGTCAGGGTGTGGAAACAATTGAGGAATGGACACAGAAGAGTAGACTCCCCCAAAGGTGCTCGGGCCTCTGGTCCTGCAGCAGAACATGGGCTGTGAAAGGAAAAGTTCCAGAAGACAGGGATTCTGGGAAAGTGTGTCAGGGAGGCCAGTGGGGAGTAATCGCATGTTCTGGTATTGGACATAACACAGCTCCTGAGAATCTAGGAGCTGGTGGGTAGGAGGAAAATCTGATGC
Organism: Nasua narica; assembly: GCA_028533885.1. NCBI lineage: Eukaryota > Metazoa > Chordata > Mammalia > Carnivora > Procyonidae > Nasua > Nasua narica. The sequence continues at coordinate 75,322,049 of CM052798.1, read as the reverse complement.
CAAGTAAGAGAACAGGGCCTTCGCCGGTGTCTAGAGGTAAGCAGAAGAACTCCAGCACCTGAAAGACAAATGGGAACAGATAGTCTCCTCCTTAGGGGGACTAGGGTGCTGACTAGGTGGACAAAGCAGAGCTTCAGGAACAGAGATCAGCTAGCCGAACTCAGGCACAGAGTTGAAATTGCATTTCAGTAACAATACATAATTCTCATTATCAAATATAGGCCAGAATATTCAACTTGAATTAGCAGCAGAGACTTGACCCTGAATCACAGACCTTGAGCTGTAACTGTATAAATCCCTCTCGCCTAAGGTCAGAGTTTTCAAAGATCAGGTAGACTCGAGCTGAAGGTTGAGGACCAAAGGGAAAGATAGTGTATTTCAATGACTCTGGCTTTGTGAAGAGGGTGATGGCAGAGCTGAGACTGAAGTAGGATGACACCCTTGCAATCCATGTCAGAGCCCCACCTTCTACTCACCAAGTAAACTGATTTCATTATTTCAGTTGAACCCACTGGCAGGTCTTTGAAGGCTAGATGGTTTGGGGAATTGCTGCACTGATTCACTGACAAGGCTTTCTGAAAGGCAAAAGAAATGTGAAATTTTTTTTCTGTTTTTGTCACTGTGAACCCTTTTCTTGGAGATTACTGACAACAACCTTCTCAGTTGGACGTTCTCTTCCTCTATTTCTTTAGGACACTGAAGCACAGATCAAGGATCACCTCCCCACCCCTCCTTGAAATTCTCTCCTCTTTGGGATTCCTTGATATGATCATTTTCTTCAGATTTGTGGACACTCCTGCTCTATGTCCTTCATTTACTTCTCTTTATTTCCCACTCCCCAGTTGCAGGCCATCTCAAAATTTATTCCTAAGCCCTTCTTTCCTTCTGCTCTCCTGTCCTCATTATTGGCATGTGCCCCTTCACTTTCCCAATGCTATAAGCCTGGCTCATTACCTGGAAGGATTACGGCAATAGTGACTTACTGGACTTTTCTCCCTCTGACTAGTCTATTCTGGTTCCAGATTGATTTTCCCAAAGCATAGGTCTCACAACACTCCCCTGCCCAGAAATTTCATAGCCTCCCACTGTGAACAAAATGAAGTACCAGCTCCTTGCATGAATCTCAAGGCATTTACATCACCAAGATAATCTCCCATCAGCCCTCATATCCAGTCTGCATTCCAACCAAATTGGGCCACTTACTGTCTCTCCAGGGCATTCTGTACTTTTCATCCTCATTTATGTTTATTATGCTTTATTTATGTTCTCCTTTGCTCTACAGTTGTGGCAACCATGTGTCCTGGTTTTCCTGGATCAGTCCTGGTTCATTCCTGTTGTGTTGATAGCAATATTACTAAGCTTTCATTTCACACTTCAAAGTTCAGGTGATAAATTATGTTGTCACCCTACCTGTAAGCTCTTTTTCCTGTTCCTTCTTTCAGTCTTATTCCACATTCTGCGCTCTATATAACTTGTGGTATGCTTGTGGTAAACATAGCTCTAGCCTTTTAAGCCGTTTGCCATATAAAAAACATCATCTTTCACAAGATTTTCTTTCTACTCTCTACCTTACCATCACTAAGTTCAAGGCCACATTCTTTGTATCAATTAGATTGCTTTCATCTGTACATAAGAAAAACTCTGACTTAACAATTTAAGCAATAAGGAAAATTTATTATGTCACATAACAGGGAGTGCCATTGGGATGGCTCAAAAATCTGAATGACAGATCAAAGAGCCACGTTTCTCTTCTCTTTCCACTCTGACACAATATGTGTATGCTCTGCTCTTGGCTGGCTCCTCTCATGGTGGACAATGACCACCCTTGTTCTGGAATCACATGCAAAGTCCATGATGTCTAGCAGAACACTTCTGTGAGTTTCTTTTTAAAAGCAAGAACCCTTCTTTGGAAGCACCATCCTTAGCAAAGGTCTCCTCATCCTCCTTGGGTGCAACTTCATCTCATGCCCAGACCTAAGTTAGTCACAGATGGAGCCACCAGGACTCAACAAATCATTCATCCTTTGAGGCTAAGGATGGCCATGACTCCCTGAAGACTGTGGCCATAATAGAGAAGGTTGATAACAGAACAAAATCAAGGCTCTGTGAGAAAGATGGATAGTTAATATTGATTAGACAGACAACAATGTCTGCTACATGTAAGTTTGGGTTCAATCATTATTTATTAAATAGGGGTTTAGTTTTCTTTCAGATATGAAGAATTTTAATTCACTTGAATAATCTAATGCTGTCATGAATTATAAATACTGATATTAAATAAACATTTAAAATGATCAGCACTGCACATAACAGGTTCATTTCAATACTATTTTGCTTGAGTTCATATGCAGAGATTATAATTAAGATTTTGAAAGAAAACTTGATTGAGATTTTAATAGCCATCTAAAACTGCCGGCCAGCAAACTGTGCTCAGAATTGCTCATTAAGTACAATTGTTTCCTGTTGCTTTTTGAAGGAATGTTTTTCCAAGTATTTGAGTCCTGTATTCATTGGACTCCAATCTGTATTCATTGAGTAATTTATTCATAGGACTCAAATATTCACAAGATTTCAGTTACCTGTTACAAGTTTACCTTTTGGTACTGAATTGCAGAATTCTCAAAATGTCTGCCAATTGTGAAATGTGATAAACAATAGGTCAACGTGATTTTGAAATGTGCACTGGCACCAAGGGAGGCTTGGAAAGAAAGACTGCGAACCGAGGATCCTCTTCTCTCATGCCCATGACAAGACTCTTATTCTTCCTACTCAGGGTTTATTCAGGCCCAACACCTCCCAAGATCCTCTGTGGGAAAGTCCAGGTTGGAAGCCAGAGCATCTGGAGCAGTGCTATACGTACTTTGTATGGTGGTTAGTAGTGTATTGTGCGGGTTGGTGGGGGTTTGCTCTACCTTTGGAAGTGTTGTCATCTGTCTACAACATAGATGACGGGGACCACAAGGGGGCCCCAGCAGCCCTTAGGTCCACATGAGAAGGAGTCAACACTATTAACCGGAAGCTATTCCCTGCAATAAAAGGATCCGAAAGACTCATTTTGTTTCTGAATGAAACAGAACAGAGAAATACTGTTCCTGAACCCTTCATTGGATATTGCAGCTCAGAGTTAGGAACCTTGGTGCCAGAGGGTATGGAGTTGGTGTTTTATGTTTTCAGCAACACTCTTGCTAACTGCTGAGATGTGATGATTCTAAGTATTTTGACAGCCCACAATAGGACTCAATAGAGAAGGAGAATCTAAGATTATGCATAGTTTGGACATTTGAACAAGTGTTCTAAAGGATGAAGGGACTAGATAAGATTGAACTCCTTCCAACTGTCAAAGTCTCGGAGTCAGTCTTACTTGAGGGCAATTGTTTACCTGCATGTTCAAATACCTGTGAAAGCTAATCTGAATTTTGCAAGAAGTGGTGATGAGAAAATCACATAGAAACTAAGTTATATATGGAAGAGATAATGGACTTCAAAGTCATACTTTCTTCTCCCTTAATAATTTAAATTAGTAGAAAGACTTTCACATTAGATCTATAGGCTTCTACTATTCTATTCAACTTCTACACATGAATATTTAATCATTATGCTTTTGAGAAATAACATAAATCTGTAACTTCTCTTCAAAATTTTATCTTTCTTAAAATGAACTTCCTGTTAATATTGTCTGAGTGTCCCACCAAACTACTCCATCTCCAGGCCTTCTGAATAACATTTTGAGGTAACAGGCTGCTTCTAAAAATAAGTTGCAGCAGGTTGGGGACACATTTGGAAAATTAATATTCCCAGCCTGACTGCACTCTGCCAACCCATATAATCTCTGTCTTCTTCTCTTTGTTTGAATAAATGTTACAGTTTATCGGAGTGTCTTATCTATAAGCTTTATTGATCTAGCTGTTTTTTTTTTTAAAGAAGAGATTCTCATATTTGTGCTTTATGTAGAAAAGCATGTTGGGGGAAATTACGTTCCTAAGTATGGAAGTTCAGATAGAAAGGCTTTAACTGTTAGACTTTTCTTCCTAAAATAAAGCAAACTAATAAAATATTATAATGTCAAGGTTGACATCGGGTGATAAAGTGAGTTAATATGTGTTTCATAAAGCCTTTTGACTCCATTCCTGAACAAATCTTTGATAATGAGTATAATATTAAAGTTGGAGTCACACCACCTAGGTTTGAGTCTCAGGTCTGCCATTTACTAGTTGTGGGACCTTGGGGGAATTACTCAACTTCTTTGTGCCTCAGTTTCCTTATCTGTAAGAAGGAATAATAATACCTCCCTCATAGGACAGTTGTGAGGACCAAATCGAATCAATATTTGTAAAGCATTTAGAACACCACCTGGTCCATGGTAAGAGCTATGTGTCACTTTGAAAAATGACAACAAAGGGAAGATATTTATGAATTTATATAACAAATAGTGTATGTATAGTAAGCTTAAATTAAAGGCGTTTAAGTTCATAAGCAATCAGTTTTGTAAAAGATATTCCCATTATATATTGGAAACCCTTAAACTTGCTTGCTTATTAAATTCAGCTGAACCAGAGCTATTAGGGTTTCACATTTAAATTATAATTATACCTTTTCCTAATACACCAGGAGCAGTAAGCTGGAAAGTTGCACTCATACCAAAAACAAATGAGACCAGACTGCAAAATGAGTTTATGTTCCAAGATTCATCTCATTCATTTATTTTTGGGTCTCAATCATGCTTTTCTTTGTGCGTTCTCATCAAACATTTTTAATGGCTTAGTAAAGTATACGGATTTCCTATGTAATCAACATTTACTCTTTCTGTGAAAGTGTTTTAAAAATAAAGTCCTTCAAATGTCTAGTCATTTTTTTTTCCCCAGTAAAAATGAATGGCCTTAAAAGACATTTGTTCTGGCAGTCTGTTTAAAGATGAGAGAAATGAAAGCCAAGAAAACCGGAAGAAGATGGCCTCCAGGGAATGATCTGTATGATGAATTGGAAATTGCAAGGAATACTATTTCTGCTTTCCCAGGCAGAACTGTCACCTCAAAAGCTTATTTCCATGAAAAGGAGTGTTCCCTGGCATACCACAGTGTGGTCCGTCGAGTGCGCATTCCCTTAATGCGGGTGAGGCCCTTGAAGATGACCACTAATAATTCAGTCCTGTTGTACAACAGAGACTTATATTTCAATACAGAAGGAATCCCAACCATACAGCAGTCTAGATTTTCTGAACTAGCAAGAAAATAAATATTAATAAAAGGGAGAAGAAAAGAGGCAGAATTACTATCTGCTACAAGGCAATTATGAAGAGCTACTACACTGGCTCAGGTTCTTTGATAATTCTTCCCAGACTCAACAGCCAGCAGACACCCCAAGGAGGTCCAGTGGGGGAAAGTACTCTTCTGTGCTGTAGGAAAGGATTGTAATCCTCAGATCGTAAAGGTCAGGTAAATCCCACTGTCGTTCCCTGGCCACTTCTGCTGCACAAACAACATCTCAAAGTGCTACTTAAGTGCCTTTTTATTTCCCACCTGTGTCACTGTTTAGAATAATACCTTCCTCTCTCATTGTATGAATTAAAACTTGTTCTCTTTTGTTCGAAGTATTGTTGCCTCCTCTTCCTAATAATCAGGGAAGCGGTGAATGAGTTTGTCATCGCTTTATAAATTTAGCTTTTCTCACCTTTCCTTTTTTTTTTCTGAAGAGCTCAAATTCTTTTATTCAGTTATCATAAATAACTATACTAGCTAATCCTTCCTAAATGTGAATGTCTTTCTTCTTTTTTTTTTTTTTAAGATTTTATCCATTTATTTGACAGAGAGAGAGAGAGAGATCACAAGTAGGCAGAGAGGCAGGCAGAGAGAGAGGGGGAAGCAGGCTCCCCGCTGAGCAGAGAGTCCGATGCGGGGCTCCATCCCAGGACCCTGAGATCATGCTCTGAGCCGAAGGCAGAGGCCTCAACCCACTAAACCACCCAGGCGCCCCAAATGTCTTTCTTCTAAAAAGGAAGACTTTCTTTGATTGACTCTCCTTAGTGTTTCTGGGATATAAGCTTTACCAAATATTTAAGATTGTCCCTAGAACATAGATTCCTAAAATCAAACAAGTTTGGGAAACCATGGGCAGTAAAGTTAACAGTTTTCTTTAACAGACTGTCATGCTTTTGGCCATATAGGAAAACTAACTGATAGGAGATTACCCTCTTAAATGCAGAGGTTCAAACCAGAAAGCTTTGATTGTCAGATGTCTCTTAAAATAAAGCAAAATTTAAAAACACATTATAATGTCAAGTTGAACTCCAGAACTGGATGGCATGGAGTTGAATCCTGACTTTAAGACTTCGTAGCTAAATGACCTTAGGTATGTCATATAATCTATCTGTGCCTTAGTGTCCTCATCTATAAAATGAAGGCAGTGAAATAATGCCATTAAGGGGCAGCTAGGAAATATGAATGTTAATGTGCTAATGTGGCTAATATGCACCGTGCATCTCTAGGAAGGATTGCAGTTCATAGCTTTTAGCTGATTTTTTTTTTTTTTTGGGACCAGGAACATTGTCCTTCCCTCAAACCCACTTACCATCCTGCTGAACATAGTTTTGGAAGCACTGACTTAGGGATATTTAATTATTGCTTGTGCTTCAAAGACTTATGTTTAAAAACCCCATTATCTCAAATTTCCAAAGAATTTTTTAAGTTTTATAATGCTTTTTTAAATTGTTGATAAAGAACAGGGGGAATTAATTTGAATATGTATTTTAGAAGAGCAGGAAAGCAAGCCAATAAACTGTGTACCAGTTTTTTCAATTATGAATTAGTTCTTTTGAGGATGACAGGTACATTATAACAGTACTGGCCTATGGTAGATTTGTGAACATGAAGAATTTGACCTTATATATTAAATTTTTTTTGAAACTACAAGTATGCAAAATGACTGAATTATAGTGCTCTCATAATTCATTTTTCATACAGCTTATGTTCACTACATTTATGTGAATGGTTGGGCAAATATAAAGATCATGTAAAATTTAATTAACTAGGAAAGTTTTTTAATGGCTTTCACAAACTTCTCATCATTAAAAACAAGAATGTGCGTAATGTAAATCTGTGCCTTCTTGTTAGGCAGAGCACGCTTGCTTTTTCTCTATGATCGTGCCACTTGCTGTCCCCCTTCCCCCCAGCTACACACACACACACACACATGCGCACACACATTCACTGCAAGATTAGTGTCGGGACTTTCACATGATCTCAGCGTGTCAAACTACTCTATTATCTTATTCCAAGCATCCCACATTTCCTTACCATGAGCACTAACCCATCTCAGATCTGAGTTGGACAGAACCTTCAAGTGCTTCTCATCATAGCTAAAATTTGCACAGTGCTTACCCTGTGCTAACTCTTGTTCTAAGAATTTTATAACAGTTAACTCATCTAAATCTTACCACAGCCTGTGGTGGCATTATTTCTATTATCTTCATTTTATAGATGCAGATGCTGAGGCAAAGGTCCATATTATACTACTTCAGAGAGACAAGTATGCCTTTCCAGTGCTTAGAGCAAAAACGTTCTCCACGCTGGTCTTAGCCAAATCCTCAGGCTCTGGAGGGTTTTAATATTGACCACGCTGCTTAGATGGGGTTGAAGAAGACTGGACCCCTTTCTGTAAGAGTGTTCCAGAAAGGAACACCACGTTTGGTCACGTGCGTGTTCAGTCCTCAGTGAGCACTTACTCCTCATCTCCTCTCTTCTTGATTCATTCACTAGTACAGTTAGTGAGTGTGTCTGTGTTGGCAGCTATGTTGTAAGTTTCTCTGACGCCTCCTGCATTTCAGCCAGAGTGAGAAGTGCAGTAGACTCCAAGCCAGAGGATGAACATGTGTGGGGTGCTGAGCAATGAGTGGCTTGGCAGGATGCTCTATCTCTCCAAGTCTCGCTTACAACATGTGAAAAGCGAGAGCTTTAGGTTTTTTTTATTTGGGCTTTCATTGAACCTTGCCTTCTAGAATCCCACCTAGAATCCCATCTGGGCACTACAATGCCTAGAACAGCTCTTTGCATAGTACAAATACATAATCATTATTTGTTCAAATAAATATCTAGAAATGCCTTTAAAAATATCTCTGAAAAATTTAAAACATATGGTAATCAGGACTTTTAAATCTCTCAAAATATCCTATGGAGAGCTTGGGTGGGCTTATTAAAATGCAGACGGCTGGACCTCCCACCCAGAGCTTCTGAGAGAGACGCTAGGTCTGGAATAAGGCTTGCCGGTTTGCACTTCCATCACATTCCTGGGTGCTGCTGGTGCTGCTGGGACCACATCTGAAAACCACTGCCCAGAAAGTGCTCTGAACATTGACTTATAACTATCCTCCACTGGCTCCACAACTAAAAAATGATTTTGTAAGCTTGTCCCGCCCAGTGGTGGAGATTACAGCTTCGTGTGTTTCTTATCCCCCCCGCCAGGTGCATGAGCAGGAGTCCCTAAAGACTGCAGACCTTCACTCAAAGGACCAAATCCAGTCCCTGGCCTCCTTTCCTACTATGTAAGCTGCCTTCAGCCCCACTGCCTCACTAAAACTGTTGCACCCCCTAGGATATGGGGGCCTTCCAGGTGCCACCCGCCCACAGTCCTAACCACCCCTACCACCATGTGCACGTTAAGAGCACAGCTTCAGAAGATGAACTGCCTTGGGTTCAGACGCTGCCTCTTCACTCCACACTCAGCCCTAGGTGGTTCACTTCATCTGTGCCTTATTTTCTTCATCTGGGGCTGGGTTTTAATAACAATACTTACCTCATACGGCTATTTTGGAGATTAAATGGGCAAGTATTTGCAAAGCACATAAAACAATCCCTAATACCTAGTAAATGCCATGTAAATTGGTTTTCTTTTCCATCTTTTTTCTCTCCAGCTTTGTAGAGATATAATGACATATTGCATAACTTTAAGGTGTACAATGTGTTGATTTGATTGATTTATGTATTGCAAAATGATTAACACCATAACACTAGCTAAAACTTCTGTCCTCTCACCTAATTACCCTGTGTGTGTGGTGAGAACATTTAAGGTCTACTCTTGTAGCAACATTTAAGTGTACACTACAGTATTATTAGCTGTAATCACCATGCTGTACATTAGATCCTCAGAACTTGTTAATCCCATAACTGGAAGTTTGTGCCCTTGGACCAGTATCTTTCTTTCTTTTTTTTTTTAAGATTTTATCTATTTATTTGAGAAAGCACAGGAGCCGGGTGGGGGTGGAGTGTAGGAGCAGAAGGAGAGGGACAAGCATACTCTCCCGCTGAGCAGGAATCCTCACTCAAGGCTCAATCCCAGGACCCTGGAGATCATGATCTGAGCTGAAATCAAGAGTCAGACGCCTAAGTGACTGAGCCACTCAGGCACCCTGATCAGTATCTTCCTATTTCCCCTCAACCTCCAACCCCCTGGTAACCACCATTCTGCTCTCTGTTTCTATGCGGTCGACTTTTCTTTTTCTTTCTTTCTTTTTTTTTTTTTTTTAGATTCTACATCTAAGTGATACCGTGCAATGTATATTTTTCTTGGCCTAGTTTATTTATTTATCAAAATGCTTCAAGGTTCATCCAAGTTGTAGCAAACAGCAGGATTTTCTGCTTTCTCATGACTGGTATAGTATTCCATTGTATATACCACATCTTCTTTATGCATTTATCCATAAATAGGCACTTAAGTTGTTTCCACTTCATAGCTATTGTAAATAATGCTGCAATGAACATCAGATCCTAATTTCAATTCCTTTGGATATACACTCAGAAGCAGGATTGCTGGCTCACAATGTAGTTTTAATTTTTTGAGGAACCTCCATACTGTTTTCCATAGTGGTTGCACCAGTTTGCATCCCCACCAACAGTGCCCAAGGGTTCCGTTTTGTCCACATCCTCACCAACACATATTATCTCTTGTCTTTTTTTATCACAGTCATTCTAACAGGTGTAAAGGTGATATCTCCTTGTGGTTTTGATTTGCGTTTCCCTCATGATGATTGATGTTGAACATCATTTCATGTGACTGTTGGCCATTTGTATGTGTTCTTCGGAAAACTGTCCAGTCAGTTCCTTTGTCCATTTTCAATATTTTTTGTTTTGTTTGCTGTGGAGTTATACGAGTTCTTTATATATTTTGGATATTAAACCCTTATCAGACACATGATTTGCATAGATTTTCTCCCATTAGATAGGTTGTTTTTTCATTTTGTGAGCATATTGGGTTTTTTGCTGTGCACAAGCTTTAAGTTAGATTTGGTAGTATGTTAAATATTTCCCAAATTTGCCTCTCAGAGTATCAGCTTCACGATTTCTCTCATAGCTACATACCACCTCAACTATCACTTATTTTTTCTTTAAATCAATCCACTTTACCAACAAATTGTAAAAGAAAACATATCATTACCATAAATGAAATACCAATATCAAATGATAAATAGAAGCTAACCATAAAATGAATATACTGAAAACCAGTGTTTTTCAATTCTAGTGAGATATTATTTTCTCCTGAAAACTGTGAGACTCATTCCCTCTTTATTGAAAAAAAAAATTAGCAAGTTCTCATTGCTGTGAACAAATAAACCACTACATCTCACTGGCTTCACATGTTAGTGTTTATCTTCCACTCGTGTGACAGTCTAGTGCAGGACTACTGACTGAGGGACTTTGACACCTTCTGTCTTTTGGCACCAACAATTCCTGGGCCTAGAGAATTCCCTGCTTCCAGGCAGTAGAAGGGGAGAAAACATGGAGAAGATACACATGATTTTCCTCCTGGCCTGAAACGGACACACATCATTGATCCTGAGGTTCCTTTGGTCTAACTCACCACCGAGCACCAGGTGTAGGGAATGCTGGTCTGGACTAGGTAGCCACTTCCCAAGGCAACTTTATAATACAAAAGAGAAGACACAAGTTTTTGTGGTTAAATTATGAAATATATACACATCGGGCAAAACATAACCATAGTTTCTTACTTGCTGGGAGGGATTGTGTATCAGTAACTGACTCTATTACTATTTATCACTAACTATATTACTTCTTCAGTAATTCTCCTGAATTCATTTAATTCTCTCTCCTAACCTCAATTCCACTCAGAAACTATGTTTTAAGAAGTTAGCAACACCTGGAATACATATAGACACTGAAGAAACCTTAATTTCTTCTATCATGACACAAAGTTAATGAGATAGTACCCAGTGTAGCTTTTTATCTCTTGGTATAGCTTAGAACTTTCTTTGGCTGGTTTGAAATTCATGGTGAGAAATGAGCTCTTTCTTTATATGTTCCTGTATAATAACCAAGAATGGACAATGTGTTTGATAGGAACCTAAATATAAACCCAATGCCTTCCTACATTTTAAAATTTAAGTCTGTCTCATGACTATACCTTTATGGATAAGGTAGCTTTTCTGATATTACTTCACATGCATCTGAAGTGTATGGGACATGCCAAGTACCATCATACTGATTGTGTGACCTCTACTGCAGTGTTACATCTTTACACCCGAACTGGTTTTCTTGTACCGATTTCAAACCAATGTTGCATGGATATCTTTGAATCATCAGCAGTTGAAAGAGAGAGCAATTTCTAATTGTTTTTTTTTTTTTTAATGAAAACATAAAGCTATTTGGAATTTGGCATTTGATGAAAGTCTACAGTGGTTTCCTCTCCTGAGAAAACTTACTTCAGTATTTTGTCATTAAGGAGTGTAGATACTGGAGGGTCAGCCTCTGGGAATTGAGGTATGAGAACAACATTATGTGCTTATAAAAAACATTTGAGCATTTATATTTGGGGATTTATGATATGCACCTGTGTCTTTGTAGGTTGCTATTCATTGGAAAGATGGGGCTTTTTACTCACTGCCAATAGGACCACTACCAGTTCTATCCTCAAAGATGGGATAGAGATGTGCATAGGTCATTTAGAAAGGGTGTGTATGTAGGTCCCACTTCACAAGCAGGGTAGGGCTTAAGGGACTTCATAATGTCAACACTGAATTTCATAACGCGTAATGGAGTCATTCCATCAGAGGATGGGGTATAACAGGAAACATGGTACTCCAGCTGCGGAATGTAAGGCTTCCATTTACCTGGCAGGTTGAGGTTCAGTATCACAGCTCTTGCCTCTAAGCACATAGACTGTCAGGTTGCAGTTAGGAGGGGACTGTGACTCAAGGAACAGCACAGTTGCTCAAACACAACTCTGGCTGGGTAGGTAAAATGATGAGCCCTTGAGTACCATCGTTAGTACAGCTCCTGAGCCCTTCATGGGCACCATCACTTTCCATATCAGATTTACATGGACCATGAATAGGCACCACCAACCTTCCACAGGTGTTGCTTAAGGGCTTCCTATAGAACTGAGGATCAGGCAAGGGCTTTCTCCTTTATTGGCAGAGGAGGAATGGGGGTGGGATGAGGTAGTGAGCCCAGATGAAGGAACCTGGAAGACAGATACAAGAAATGAAGTGAAGGTCAACTCCTATGTGCTTACAACCTACACTTTCTCTTCCAGTAGAGTCTCTCTGTCTCTCTTTTTCTTTTTTCTTTTTCTTTTATGTCCCAGTGAATGAAAAGCTTTTGCTAAAATGGAGGAGCTATGAACAGCTGACCCATGGGAAGCCAGTGGTAGATTCACCCTACTGGGGCCACAGGCATCCTTCTTCCTCATGTTCTGCTCCCTTCTGACTCTGCTCTCCATAGACAGCTGGTGGCTGAGGCAGGCAGAAGGAGGAGTCATGTTCCTTCTCAGCCCATCTCAGTTAACACTGCTCCTCACCTCAGCTGCCTCTGGAAACAACTTTCATTTATTAGTTCACAGAAGAAAATATTATCAAGAAGAACTAAAAAGTGACAAGGCTTTTAGCATCCTTGTCTCTGGATTCCATGTCCTGTCCTTGTCATGTTTCCCCCTTTCCCACTCCCAAGAATGAAAACAAACCAGTCCTGCTCTTTACCCAAGGGCTGCTTTGGGAATCTAACGAAAGTGGCAGCCAGTGACTCCAGATTAAGAACTCCTTCTTGATGATGGTGAGAAAATAACCAAACCACCAGGTCTTCGATTCCACATAAGAACCAAGCGTATGCAGAGGAAACATGAAGAAATTTCATAGAAAACAGAATCTCAGAGAAATAACAGCAGAGTTAGAAAGGGTGGCACAAAGCTCCTTGGGTGTTTGTTGGAAGTTTAAAGGATCAGGAAAGTAGTTTTTGAAAGTCAGTTCTTTTATGCCTGGAGGCCCCAGGACTGTAGAAGTCCTTATGACGTGCTTTGTGCCCCAACACTGTCCCCTTAAAACTGTAGAAATGCTAGGAATGTGGCAGACCTCCAGGGTGTAACATGGATATTGGAAAGTGTGAATACGGAACAGGGAATACGGAGAGGTGCGCTGGCTTACCCTGGAAAAGTTGGAGGAAAAGCTTACAAGTTTCTAGACAGAAGCTATGGTCAAAATAGCTCTGAATTTGGATTCAGATTCTGGCTGTGCCGGTAACTGTGTGACTAAGGTGGGTTTAACTTCTCTATTTCTCTCTGGATAGATGTCCTTATCTACAATATGGGAAGATTGAACTGGATTTCATTCATGTATACATCCCTTCACATATATTGCCCAGTCACTATGCTTGAATATGGTAGTATAAAGATAAACATTATACAGTCCCTGCTTCAGAGAAGCTCTCAATTGAGTGGAAGAGACCGATGTTGCTGATAGTTATAAAATCATGTGAAAAGTACCATAATAAATGTACAAGGTGCGACTGGAACACAGAGAAGAAGGGATGGATGGGTTGCACGAGGAATTGACATAAGGAATAGGCAATATTGAAATCATATCTCAAGCACAGAACGATGCCTTGCCTACCAAGCTATACCAAGTGATGGGCCAAGTATAAAAGCCTGGATGTATGGAAATGCCTGGTATGTTGGAAGAAATGAAATGTTTAGCTGTGGCTAGAACATGGCATGTGTGGAGGCTGTTGTAAGAGTTGTGGAAGCTGGAAAGGATAGGCTTAGGCTCAGCTGTAAGCAATCTTTTATGGCAATTCCTGTTATCCCACTGGCCATGAAGACACACTGGAAAGTATAAACAAGAAATTTGGATTGCACACATTAGTTTTCAATGTAGCTATCTGGCAGTAGATGGCTTGAAGGCCAGAGAAAAAATGGTCATATTTGAAATATAATTAAGATATAAAAGCAACAGGAGTTAGCAGTTGCCTGCAGAGGCAGATGAGGGGGATAGAGGTGTCAGCCTGATGTGTGATGGTGTGAGAGTTCTAGCCTGAGTGTCGAAGTGGAGGATGGCAGGTTAACTGAGATGGTGACATGGAGGGGTGAGAGCCTCAGAGTGGGAGACATGAATTTCCTTTTGGGTGGGGAGGCTCTAAGGACTTCAGTATGAAGATCTGAGCTTGTTGAGATGTTATCATTTAATAGGTGTTTGGGAGCCTGCATCTGGAGGTCGGGGAAGAGAGATATAGGGAGGATTCCTTAGAGCAGCCGGGTTTGGTAATGTCTTTGGGAATAGAATCCTCCAGGGAGACTTCTGACAGGACAAGAGAAAAAGAACCAAAAAATAAAATACCAGTGAACATAGAATTTAGTTTGTAATTCAGTGATGAGAGCTTTTGCCTCCAAGGTAAACTCAATCTACTTCAACTTCTGTTCTGGGCATGCTGAGGGTCTACCTCCACTCCTCTTCCAACACTACCTTCCTGGTAAGGCTTGTGTCTTAATCGTCTTCATCCGTCTGATCACATTTATCTACCCTTTCTCTAACAGTAATCAGGGTCACACCCTGTCTTTCTTTGATCCGTGTTACTTTGAATTCTCCTAGAAGCAGGTACCAAATGTGATGAGATGAGATTTATCAAGAGAAGCACGGTAGAAGATAAAGGTTTGGGGAGGGCTGGGCCAGAGAAGGCTGGGAAAGCCCTCCGACTATGATGGAGGTGTGACTTCTGTGAAAGAGAGGGGGGAAGTAGGGGAACTGGGTAGCCAGCCCCTCAGAACACAGCACGGTTTCAAGAAAGAGTTGGCCAGGCTGACCGGCAGTTTTCAAATCCAAATTGCCAATTGGAAGTACCCCACATCTCAGGGGAACAGGCTTTCCCACCTGCCATACTTAGTCATTTGCTAGAACGAGCCCACAGGAAGTGCGGTCCCAGTAGAACAGCAGCTGGGTGCGTGAGCTGGAAAGCCTCCCTGCAGCAAGACAATCTGAGTGGCCCATCTCACTGCGGCCACAGATGCTTCCAGTGACTCAGCAACATTTCTTCCTAAATGTGCTACTAGCAGTTATTGTCCAAGCCAGTTAAAACTCAGACTCATACCATTATTCATTATTTCATCTGTGTCCACCCAACTAGGTTATAAAGCTTTCTTTAAACAGCCGTGCCTAAATGGAGTCCTTAACTCAGAAGGTATCTAAGTATACATCATAATAAAAAATTGTTTTCTTTTCATTACGTGAATCTGCTCATAGTAGTAAACAATGGGAGTTTGGACTTAGGAAGTTGGGACAGGTGGAGAGGTTAAGAGAGAGTATGATTTGGGTAAGGTATTTCACAGCTATCACAGTGAGGGGAGCAGAAGTGGAGCACGTGAAGTAGGTGCACCCATGAGAGGAAAGCAGACAGTAGGGTCGAGGCACCTACATTTGATGAGATGAAGTCCCAGGAGGCACACAGAAAGCGGTACCCAGAAGAAAACGTGGTGGAAAGGACTAGTCTAGAGAAAGAACTAGCATGAGAAGGGAGATCTCCAGCAAGATGGGATGGCTAAGAGTTGAAGTAGACATCAGTGCAACTCCCTTTTGTTGAGAAATAGGCTTTCTTCCCAGAGAGGCAGTTTTCTGCACCATGACACCACTTCTTAACTTGGGTGAATTGGACCAGAAGAGAACCTGTCCCCAGCTGAACCCCTTGGGAATTTGGAGTTGGGGCGCAGTAAATCTAATTAGTTGAACTTTCCCTGAACTGAGCCGATATGTTCAAAACAGGGCTGTTGGCAACTGTTCGGGCAATCATGTATGCTAAGAAGCAGGAGAACTGGTTTGCGGAAAGACAAGAATGAGTCAGGATTCAGAGATGAGCTGAGAGGCAGTGCGACTCCAGAGACAGGGATTGAGATGGAGAGAGCAGTTGCCTGGACTCCTCAGGAGTTTTCATTCCTGGATCGGATCCTGAGCCCCATCCCCCCAGTTCTGAGATAAGCCTCCAAACCCTTGAATAAGCTCCAATTTTGCTTAACCCAGTTTGAGAGAGTTTCTTTTAGTAGCAGCCAAACAGTATTGATTGAGACGGTATTTTGGCAGATAGGCTGAGGACACAAATAGGGAATTCAGAAACGTGCAAAGTGCTGACACGCAGCCAACCAAGAGGTTAGCATTAGGAAAACCGGGAAGCAGAGCCCTAGAAGTGGGGCCCAGACAAGGCAGATCTGAGCCTGGTAGGAACCTGGTAACCGAATGCATTATCAAGTCAGGATCCAGGATCGGGTTATAGGAAGGAACTAGGGTGTGAGGTAGAGCCTTCATCGCAGGAACATGGCGGGCAGAAGTTGGTTTTTAGGAATCAGGCGAGAGGTCAGAGGCTGACTGAGACCTTCAGATCAAATGAAGATGGAATTCACACATGCATTTAATAAGAATTATTGGGTATCTGTTACATTCGGAGGAGTTTCTTGTATCGTGGATTACCAGACCAGGTTGAGGGGGTCAGCGTCCTCGGGGGTTGAGCCAGTCTGGGGGTGGAGACCCTCTGGTACCTGATCTGGAGGAGAGAAGGCTTGGGAGGGTGGAATCAGGCCGGGAGCCAGGCCACTCGTGATGTGGAGTAGGTGACAGATTCTTAGAATTTGGAGCATTGCAGGGCAGGACAGAGCTGGAAGAAGTCGAAACTGAAAATTCAGGAAGTAACTTCTTTTGAAGAGCAGCAGAAGAGTGATTCAGAAAGGAAGATGAGAAGATGTCAGGTACACAGCTTGTCTATTTGTCAGCTTCTCCTTAGGGCTCTGCTGGCAGCTGAGTGCCTCTTAAGGCCAGATGAACTGTTTCATCACATACCTCTTCTACTTTACCAAAGTTAAAAATTTCAGGAGGATTTGGGAGGCTATAAACTCCAGCCTTTCTTAATTCAATCCAGTCTTACCACCACATAGGCAAGATTGGACTCCTTTAAATGTAATTCGGCTCAACATCTACCGATTTAACTACTTATTTGGAAGAAGAGATATAGTAAGAAAAGAGGAAAAGTTAGAATAAAAATTAAGAAATGCTTTATAATCTGTTACTCATATTGGAGTAGAACTAGGCCAAACATTTAATTTCCTATGAACTCCTTCTGTATCTCCCACTTATAATTTTGAATATCCTGTAGTCACAGGTATTACCTTTCCTCAAGACCCCAAAAGCACTTTTCCAGGCCATGTCAGGGACTCTCTATATAGTATGTGACTTAACCTAGACAAGATGTACTGAAAACTAACCTTTATAATGACAAATTAGGCAACATACCATTTGCTCTATTTCTTTTCTCTTAATCATATTTCTGGTGTTGTTGATCATGGTATTAAATAGAGTCAAAAGATCTGGGGCCCAGTCAGCAATTTCTGCTTGGCTTCTGACTGGCTTGATGGGGAGAAATTATTTAACTTCCCTAATCCTTCATTTCCTCATTCATGGAATGGAATATTAACACATTCTCTAATACCTAAGACCTTGCTGGGTAATTTTAAAAGCCACATATGAAAACCACTGCAAATGGTATAAAGACCAAGGGAAGGCAGGCAGATCCTTTAGTACATCAGCATAGTAGAGCAAAGAATCTGTATTAGAATCTAATTTTTCGGGACGCCTGGGTGGCTCAGTTGGTTAAGCTGCTGCCTTTGGCTCAGGTCATGATCCCAGGGTCCTGGGATCGAGTCCCACATCGGGCTCCTTGCTCAGCAAGGAGCCTGCAAAAAAAAAAAAAAAAGAATCTAATTTTTCTCCTTACTGGCTCTGTAACTTTGGGAAATTCATTTGAATTTCAAGTCTTGGTTTTTTCAATTATAAAAGAAGTATGATAATATTTTGTTTCATTTTTTATGAAAATGAAAATGACATATGTGAAAAAATGACATATGTGTATTAAAATATAAAGGATATATTAATGACTATAATTTTTAATACTGACTCAGAATAGAATAATGAGATTTTGGGGAAGGATAATCTCAAGGCCAAACAGATGTGACTTGATTTTGTTTCTTATTATAAAAGTATTAATGTAATTTGACTTTAGAATGTCTTTTTCTGATCCTTTTAAGAATATTTTCGGGGTGCCTGGGTGGTTCAGTGGGTTAAAGCCTTTGTCTTCTGCTCAGGTCATGATGTCAGGGTCCTGGGATTGAGCCCCACATCGGGCTCTCTTCTCAGTGGGGAGCCTGCTTCCCCCTCTCCCTCTGCCAGCGTCTCTGCCTACTTGTGATCTCTCTCTCTCTCTGTCAAATAAATAAATAAAATCTTTTTAAAAAAGTAAAAAAAAAAAAGAATATTTTCATAGAAAATTGTTCTGATTTCTGTGGCAGTGTCAAATGTAGGCAAGATATAAGCACTTAAAGATAAAACATGGAATTCAGTTACATACCAAAAATAAATAAGCGCATCCTTAAAGCAAAGAGCCTTTGTAAATTTTTTTTAATGGAGTCTTCCAGAAAACAAAAATGGTATGGTCCATTTGTATTCATAATTTATCAGCTTAATACTCCTTTGAATTGAGAGAAATATGGGTTGTATACATAGGGATAAGCTTCTAAAAAAGGGTTTAGTTAGGGGTGCCTGGGTGGCTCAGTGGGTTAAAGCCTCTTCCTTCAGCTCAGGTCATGATCTCAGGGTCCTGGGATCGAGCCCCACGTCAGGCTCTCTGCTCAGCCTGCTTCCTCCTCTGCCTACTTGTGATCTCTCTCTCTCTCTCTGTCAAATAAATAAAGTCTAAAAAAAAAAAGGGTTATAGTTAAGCAAATATGATTCGCTTTTATATTGAGATCGTTACCACTCAAAGGAGTTACTTTCTTGCATTTTTAAAAAATAAAATTATTCTACATTATACTGCTTAAATTCTAATGTTCTTTAACCTTTTATTTCCTTGCAAGATAATAGTTGGAGAAACTGCAGTGTTTTGCCTACAACTGGCCACACGGGATTTTGAAAACCAGGAGAAAACTATTTTAACTGGAGATTGTTGCTATATAAACCCACTGGTGCGGCGAACTGTACGATTTCTGGGTAGGTGTTCACTGAATTCTTTTTATTGTTGCTGAAACCATGTTTATGTATAAGCTAACCCTTAAAATGATCAGCATTTTAACACTATGCAAATATTGGATTATATTTTATTTGAAAGGTCTCAGTTGGGTTTTAAAAATAACATTGCACACTACTTTCTCTCATATGGCTCCACCTCACGTGTCATTTCCATATTATTTTAAGAAAAAAAAAGAACACCACACTTGGATGTTTGATATTCTTTAAGAAACTAAAAATTATATAATTAAAATAAATGATTTGCTGTGTTCATGAAATTTCAGAAACAGTGCTTGGGGAGAAATGATAATCTGGTTAGATTGGTGAACATCATGAAAAACAGGAAAAATAGCTTGACAAAGAAAAGATGTGTTATATTTGTTAATTATCAGATGTAGCTCTCCATGCACTGCCTCTAGATTTTTTTTGAATGTGAACAAAAACAGATAAGTGATTTTATTAGAGGAAAAGATTTACTATCACTATATCGTACACCTGAAACTAATATAACATTGTACGTTAACTATACTGGAATTAAATTAATATTTTTTTTTCAATTTTAGAAAAGGATTTACTGATACTTTAACCTTCAGTCTGAAATTCTATCACTAATACATATAAGCATTGATGAATTATTACAAATCATTTCAAGTCAGTAGAAAGTTGGCCAAGACAAATTTTTTAACTGACACAATAAAGTTTAATATAAATTATCATTTCCTGTATTTATCAGATAAAAAAGTATGTCTGTATATGCTAAATAAAATTTAAGATAAATTTTTATCTTTATTTAGGTTGGGATTAAGGTCCTGTACCCTTCAATATATTTCTCATAGCTGTGGGATCAAGATGAAGACTTTGGAGATATCATGCATAGATCACCTAATCTATATACAAACCCACTTAAAGACTAATCAAATGTCTTCTTCCCTTTGAGTCTCTCTAAAGACAAAAGGTCTCCATATCTAAGACTGTTCTTTTTATTGCCACCAAGTTATACATCTCCAAAGCCCTCATTTATTCTGTTGAAGTGATGACAACATTTATATGAAACTTTTAAAAGCTATTTTTTACATGCATCAATGCTGTGTCCTTGACTCATTTATCTTTGCATGAGTCATTTAATAACAAAATAAGCAATAATATACTCAAAACTAAAAGTGATGAAATTGACACTTTCCAAAATACTGTTAAAGCCAATTTTATTATACCTACTTAAGTAGATATATTTTTGCATTTGCACACATATTTCTAAAGAATATATGGCACAAAGTAAAGCATGCTTTAAATATCTGTATGTTTCTCATATGATTTTATAAAATATTTGGGAGTGCTTGATTTGTTTCTTCTCTCTTGTTCATTATAGTTTGGATATTTCAAGTTTGTTAAAATGGGAAGTTTATAAGCAAAACATTACTGCATAATAGAGCATCATTCTTTATAGGGATTTTATCTTGGTGGTCAGCGCCATGGATATACTCATGGGATCTCACTTTAATAAGTATCTTTGTAGCTACAATATTGGCCTTGGGCCTGATGCACTGAATATTTTAATTCAAAAGCACATTTGGGAACTTAACAAGTATCAGGAGACATTTCCATATCCTTATCAAATACTTCTCTCTATTTTACACAGCAACACTTATTACAGCAGATAAAGAGAATGGTTTGGTTAAATAAAATAAGTTACATCTTAGCCTAGATTTGAAGGGAGTAGAAATGAAGACTTGACATTTAGGTTCCTGCGCTGGGCCATGATGTTTGGAAGGAGAGGTTAGGTACATGAACATTTTATTAAGCTCCTCCATTCTCTTTCATTTCTCTGCCTCTCCTAAGTTTCTGCTTTTGATAACATTTATTTGATGACTCATGAAATGCTGGGATGATGTAAAGAAAGAGCTTTTTATTATTTCCTTTTAACATTTTTAGATAGAGAACTAAGGTCTTTGTTTCACTGACATGAAAACTCACACATAGAGTTTTGCTATGTGCAGGTTTGTGTGCCTGAGCCTTTTATAATCTTATATAATATTTCAAAAATTAAAAGGATAGCCATGCTTCTGATGCTGCAAAATTACTTGATCCTGCACAACTTTCCTGGTGATTTCCTATATAACAGCCAATAATTATGTATAAAGGTTGGGCAAACAAACAATCCAGAAATGAAGTGTCTGATTATTATTATAGAACTATATGACTTTTTAACAAACGGACTGTTTGGGATGTATTATCCTGGCATAATGTAAAAATACCTGGTGGAATTTTATTCCCCCAAATTTTATTTTAAGATTTTATTTATTTATTTGACAGAGAGAGAGAGATCACAAGTAGGCAGAGAGGCAGGCAGAGAGAGAGGGGGAAGCAAGCTCCCCGCTGAGCAGAGAGCCCGATGTGGGGCTCGATCCCAGGACCCTGAGATCATCACCGGAGCCGAAGGCAGAGGCTTTAACCCACTGAGCCAGTCAGGTGCCCCTATTTCCCAAAATTAAGAATAGATTTCTTTACGTTAGTACCACATCTTCAAAGGTTGTCTCTGTCAGTTTAATTGAAAATGATGCCAAGGAATTTATTTTGCCCACTCTACCTAAGGAGAAAAATAAATTTTGGTTCTAATGAACCAATGGCATCAAATTTAGAAATTATTTTTTAATTTGAGTAAATTGCCACATTCCTCACAAAAGAGGACAAAAAAAAATCTGTGTATACTTAATTTTATACCTTCTGGTAGCCAAAGAAAACAAATTTTAAGGCTGTGAAGATAATTAAAAAATCATAATTTTGATTGCATTATTTTTTACAAAATTGCCCCAAATGTGATAAATTTAAGTTCAACCATAAATATAAGGTGGGTCTAAGTTACCAGCTGTTATGTGACTTTTTAAAATGTATTCATGAAAGCAGTGTAGAAATCAATTTGAACCATTCTTCTTTTTTTTTTTCCCATTCTTCTTTACTTAAGATTTTCCACGATATTTAAATGAAAACTAATGGCATTGGATTTTACTGCTAATTGGCACCTCCAGCAGAGTTAATATCAGTCTGAATGGGTTTAAGAGGCATAATCAAAGAGAGACAACTGCTTTACTTTATGTTTATAAGATGCGAAATATTTTCAAAATAGGGAAAAAAATCAAGATTGCTCCCATTAGTAGAAGGTAAGAGACTGACCTTCTCCAGAGAAACGTCTCCTTTTTAAAAACACATTACCCAAACACAGCCTTAGAGTGTATCTTCTTCTTTTATCCTATGTCTTACAAACCCGCCATGCATAAAACTGTAGCCAGTGGTAGACCGCTTAATGTATTAAATAATTTAACACTCCCATCTCTCCAGAAAGCAAAGAATCGGAGAGACATGAAATGGGAGGAACCATATGTATGTATGTATGACTTGTTTTATAGTTTCTAAAATATTTCCATGTTGGCTTATGGTCAACTGAAATACAAACAAAACAAAGCAGAGTCACGATGGTTCATTTTCCTCCTCAGGTATTTATGCGTTTGGGCTATTTGCTACGGATATTTTTGTAAATGCTGGGCAAGTGGTCACAGGGAATCTGGCTCCACATTTTCTTGCCCTGTGTAAGCCCAACTATACCGCGCTTGGATGTCAGCAGTATACACAGTTCATCAGTGGGGAAGAGGCCTGCACAGGCAACCCGGATCTCATCATGAGAGCAAGGAAGACGTTCCCATCCAAAGAAGCGGCTCTCAGTGTCTATGCAGCTATGTATCTGACAGTAAGTAAGGATTATTAACCAGTCTTAGTCTTTCTGTTCATTCTTCCAATGTAGAAATCCTTTTTCTCTGCCGTGATGGAAGTTGCATTAACCGCTTTCTGTAGGCCATTTAATTTACTTTTAATAATAGCTGTTTGGACTGTGGATAAAATTAAGTCAGTTGACGCTCATGAGATTATGTGTGGGTAGTTGGTTGTCTTAAAAAATAGAGCCATTAGCATTTCTATTTGCAAATATGTTTGTCTTTATGTTAAATAGGGCTTAATGGAAACAAATTTGTCCCATAGCAGTCCCCCTAATCTTGTAATAGCCCAATTAAGAAAACTATCCAGGCCTCTTAGCTGCCTACTCAAGCTCTGATATTCTCTGGTGGAGGTCGGGAAAGGGGCACCATTTTTTTTTTTTTTTTTTAGAATTTTTGTTTGTTTGGTTATTGATAACTATGTCATCATAATATCTCAGCTAGGGTTTCAATATTTTCTCATAGAGCTAGCCAAAATGTCCTTATAAATTATGTGGGTTTTTTCCCTTTATTCTTGAGTCTTTGCCATCATTTTGGTGGTGAGAGCCAGACCCCTGCTGCGGCTGTCCAGGACCCCTAGGGGGAAGTAAATGGTCATGGGTGTGTGTGTGTTACTGATTTGTAGGAGGAGAGGGAAGGGCAGCCTTGAGAGGCAGCTCGGCCCCAGCTTTCCTGCTATCAGCCCTTCCCTCTCTTACCAGGATCTGCCTTGTAGCTATGGAGCTGGGCTCCCAAAGTGTGCTCTGTAGGCTTTCCCATGGCTACAGTCAAAAGTTCAAAGATTTTAGATGTCTTTTGGGGTTCTCCTTTCCAATGATGCCAATAGCTCCTTTCTTCCGATTTCAGCTCATTGACACGAGATCTCAGGACCTATCTGAAACTAAATCTGTTCATTGCAATGACTTAAAAAAAAAAAAGCCCTCAGAATTATTTTCTTCAAGGAGCTATTTGATTATGGCAATATTTCTGATATTCTTAATGCAATCCTGACTGCTTATCTCTAAAAGCAGAGGGAATGCACAGTAATACCCTATGACACCTCTACTTGAGATTGGAAACAAAATTACTAAATAAGCAATGATTTAGGAGGGAAAATACAGCACTGTACATATCGCTCACACTGGCAGAATAATTTTGGAGGCTGTAAGTATATGCATTTTAACATTTCTAAAGTTTTCAACCCGAGCTAATTCTAGCCCTCACAGCCTGGACTTTTAAAAAGCCCATCAAAAAAAAAAAAGTTTTGTAGAGTTAAAGATCAAATTCCATCCTATCCATTTTCTCTTCCACTGGCTTCTGGCTTCTGTATAGTTTCTCAGTTAAAACTCCCTTCGTTCCCTCTCAGTGTGCTTCTAACTCCACTCCTCCAGTTTCCCCTGATTTCTTTATCCCATCAGCTTTGTTTTTTGCTTCCCATTCTAAGGCACTGCAGACTCGATATAAAATCTGTTTATCCATGCATATTCTTTCCTATTCATTAAATTGCTTGACTACATGTCCCACCTCTCAGAATATGAAGCATTCAGCCTTAAAATGAAGATTTAAAACTTGAGTGAATCAGATGTGACAAAATACTTTTCATTCATTGTCATCACATCCAAATCTGACGTTGTTATTTGTATCCGAGTATGAATTGCAAATATCTGCATATACATATGTAATCAAGCTAAGGACTTGAGACAAATTCCAGAATATTCTCTGAACCCAAATCCTGTTACATGATTATTTTAGCACCAGTAGATGCTTAGTTTTGCTGTCTAACCAGGGTTTGCCAATGGTGGTGAATGTGCTAGTATTATCAATACTTGATCTTTTTGTTCTGCCAAAATCGTGTTTTCAAAGGCACTGCTTTAGGAGAAAGTATTATGCTTTTAAGTCCTGGAGAAATCTTAATATCTTGTCTTGCCTCTGGTCAGCTGGCAAGTGTTTTAGCAACCTCTTATAGATATAAAATATATGCATAATTATAGAATAATTATAATTACTATAGCAAACATTCATTAGGCATTTACTATGTGTCAAGCACCAAGTGCCTCACTTTTACGAATTTATTTAATATATTACTAATTCTTATTGATGTATTAAAATTTGTTCCTTGTTGATTATTACTACTGTTTATATAGTAATTGATCATTTGTACTAATTCATTGAACCCTCACAAAAACTCCTTGAAGTATGTAGTATTATTATGCCCATTTTACAGATGAGGACACTCAGAAAGTGAAATAACCGGTCCAGATCCATAGGACCACCCACTTTCCTGGCTACAATGAATCCAAGTATTCCAGAGAAGGCATATTAAATCGTATTAGTTCTAATGTGCACATGATCAGCTAAATGTCCTCCTGCCGCCCCCTTATCTCAGCATCCATAAAGGTTACAGCAGGGGGTTCAGATGGTAGATATGTTTAGAGAAAAAACATTTAGTAATACTCCAGCACTCGGAAATCTTCTATCCACTACTCAGTGAGTGGTTCAGATCGGGATTCCTACTTGTAATTACATTGCCGGGTACCTCTGTCTTTTTAACAATAGATTCTGTTGTCTGCTAACTGCTTTTCTCTCTTCCCTGCCACCCCTCACGGAGTGTGTGAGTGTAGGTGGCTGCTATGGTAACCCTGAACATAGCTCCTGCTGCAAATGGAGGCATTACAGGCAGGTTTTGCTGTTATATTTGAACCCATATACACATATATTTCTTCCCAGCTTCACTAGAGACACCTTGGGAAAACTTTATAATCGAAATGTTGGGGTGTTTCGAACTAATACAGTGTTGTGATGTGCTCGTCAGAATTTTGGTGAGTAAGTAAATAAGAAAACAGCCATGTATTCAGGATTTTCTGTGGAAACAGGCTTATTGCTGTATTTAGGTACAGATAGATTTGTTGTGAAGGTATTACAAACATATGTAAATACATAAATAAAGATAAATAAGCTCTATTATGAAGTATATGAATAAGAATTGAGGCATATTTTTCTGATGTTTCCCTTTGTGGATTAGTCCACAAAATTAAGGAACTTGAAATCTCCCTTAGCATTTGACTTTAATTAAGGCTTTGGGGATAATTTGATAACAGAGTTGTTCTCTTTTGCTTTACTGAGAACTTTCAGGGGGGAAAAATATCCCTATGCCTATTTTTGCAAATGTTGTTGGTTTCCCAGGGAAAAATTCTGAAGGTTAGTTAACCCTCGACCATTAAATTTATAATTCAGTGTTAAGTCACATTAGAATAATATTTAAATTTAGCTTTGTGTTGTTTATTTCATAAAAACGAGCAGTTTTTCTAATTTAAGTCAAATGAACTTCAAAGTGGAGAATGAGAAATAATGTTTGGTGACCTACCAGTTAACCTCATAAATCAGGGAAACAGAAAGACATGAAATGATCTCTTTAGGTTACTTCCCATTTGGGCCTTTGATTTTTCTGAAAATCTTTAAAAACACAAAGAAAGAGAGGAAGAAAGACGAAAGTTTCAGCTATACTTTTTGGCCTTTTTTCATGATCTTTTGCTGTAAACAAAGCACCCTAGATCTCAAAACAAGAATTTGCTATCCTCAGGATTCTGTGGGGTAATCTGTGGTTTTACCAGTAGTCAAACTTTGCTTCTCTCATGGGTTGTGTTTAGCCCAGGGGCGGATGGGCCTGGGGCAGCTTGATAGCTGGGCCTCACTCATTCTCTACAGATTTTCCCTGAGAGCAGCCTTCCAAGAGAGCAGAGGCCCGAGCTAGAGAGTATCTCGAAGCTTGGGCTCCGAAACTCATTCACCACCCCCATCTCTGTGCTCTATGGGTCTGAGCAAATCCCCAAGGCCAGCCCAGATTGAGGGGGGCAGAGACATAGACTCCACCTGCAAAGGGAGGCACGGTGCAATCAGATTGTAAAGAAGTGAATACACCAGGAAAAGGAGGGATTTGTGGATATTAAGCAGTTCACTGCTTAATAGCAGTCTTTTCCCAGGATATTAGCAGAAGGCTCTGCAGTATCGTTCCCTGCCTTGTTAGTGTCCAGTCTTTGGTATTATCCTGCTCTTGTTTCCCACCCTGCTGTCTTTTATAATAATCTCAGAGGTCCCATGTGTTCATGGGCTGCCAAGACAAGGGTTAAATAAACACAACCCACTGATCTCTGTCTGCCCTTCCTTTAGTAATATTTTAGCTAATCTCTGTAGGGGCACGTACAGAATGAAGATTCTGGGGTACAAGAATTTGGGGGATGCATGGCAGTTCAGCTGCAGCGCATGATGTGACTGGTCAGGGATTGTGTTTGGTGGAGAAACGTCGGCATGGGTAAAAAGAAAAGCTCTGGGCTACCTTCTTGGATTTGTCTGGAGTGACTGATGAGATCTGGCTGCCATCAGAAAGCCATGCCTCTAAATCTTCCCCGCCCAGAAGTAATTTAATGCTGAAACATATAAGATCCCTATGCTCTAGACTTCAAATGAGCAAATTTGTGTCTACTAGATAATCTATCAAACAGTATTTTTTGAGCACCCACTTATAACGTGACTGGTCTCCTATTACTGTGACTACTGCTGCCATCACCACTATTATTAGTCAATTGACATTGGTCCTGTCAGCCCTCAGCTAAGTGTCACAAGGGGCAGGGAGGTTACTAAAGACATCTGCAAAGGCTCCCTGAGTTCCAATGTTTTCATTACCATGGGCCCCTCTTATAACTTGTCCCACACTCCTCCAGGAACTTTCTATTTCTAAATCTTCTATCTGATATAATTATTTCCCACCCCAACTTAGACCCAGATATTGAACAGTGACCCATAATAATAAAAATATCATAACGCTGTTTTGAAATGATACACAGACAGTTACGCACACATACAGCTATTAAATCATAAGCAGTAAATGAGTCGAGACACACGTATGCTCTGCATCATTACCTTAGTTTTCCCTGGATTCTGCAAGTGACACTTCTAACTGGATATCCTGTGATCGACCCATGGCTTTATAATGGTGTCTGGTTCTCTAGTCGCGTTCCAGAGATCACTTTGTCTTCCACGGTGTACCTGAACAGCTCAGCAGTGTGAGATCACCAGTGTGGTCAAATGACTTCATGGAGTCCCGGCCACAGGGCCACAGGTAAAGAGTACTGACATTTTTAGTTAGTGCATGTGGGCTTCTTGTGGGTAAATGTACTATTCTATTAAGCTCTATGAAATCTTGGAAGAGATGTCATAGAATTCGTGAATACGTCTGGGGTTTCTTAGGTGTTAGCAAACTCCAGGTTGGGGACTCCTGGCAGCGCTCACATGTTAGGAAAATAGGACTTACTCTTATAGGACAATATGAGGTATAGTCAGGGTGCATTACGACTTTTGTAGGCCCTAGGCATGCACTTTGCTTTCAGGGCCTCTTCTGCCTTTGAAAAAAAAATGTATAAAAGCAATTTTATAAATGATATCTATTCATCATGTTCTTCAACCTAAATGTTCACTTTTCCTTCTATTTTTAAAAGAAATGAAGACAGTTTCATTGGTGCCTAGAAGTATCATGGGCCCTTGTTACCATGCCTACTAGGTAAATCTGCCCTGAAGATAGTGCATCATAAAGTTCTCAATGAAATGTGATTGTTAGTCTATCTGGTAATGACAGTGAGAGCCACTCAGCGTCCAGGAGGGAAAGATCGCTGTTGCCAACCACCGTGGGAGAGTGCTTCAGAAGTAAGTGGTACTTGGGCTGAGTTTTGAAGATGAACTTGATTTGAGTAGGTAAAGAAGAGGCATTCCAAGTAAGGGGACAGTGAGAGCAGAAACAGCAAGCAAGAAACAGCAGATAAAATTAGGAACTAGTGAGGGGGAACCTCCGATGGGGAGTATAGATGGGATTTAAGGATAAGCAAGAAGAAATAAATCAGAAACACACTGTAAACCAAATGGAGGCTTCACACTTGGGTTAACAAGTAATGCGGAGTTGACAAATGGCATTACAGCAGTGTTTCAGAATGATTTTATTTAATTCACTTCCATAAATATATGTGGAATACCTAGAATGCCTCAAGCCTGTACATGCTGATGATATAAACTCCTTCTGAAGTTGATTTAAAATGGTCTGACAGAGTGTAAAGATGGAACTAAAAAGGACAGAAACTAAAAGTAAAGGGAATATTTTCCGGAGATTGTCAAAGAATCTCAAACATGAAATAAGGGTTTGGATTTAGCCGGTTCCCTTAAGATGGGAGCCCTACTATTGATGAGACCAGAGTCAGAGGAGGTGAAATGAAATGAAATTCCTAGGTTCTGAGAAATGGAATGAACTTGGACTCTATGAGCTGCCAAGAGCCTGAGCCGTGGCAGGAAGAGTATAGATTTGAGCAGCTGGGAATCCCTAAGCATTTTCTCTTGGGGCACAGGAAAATCTATTCCCCAATAATATAGTCACCTGAATAAATGGTCATAGGTTGTATTGGGGAAGGACTGAGAAAATCATGACATTATGTACTTTCTGTCGTGTTGCAGAGGCCTTCCGTCTGGGGACCAGCTGCCTCTTCAGTTAGTGAGTTTCCTTTCGGTTTGGTAACTGCACAAAGGATGAAAACTTCTTATTGGGGCATCCACTTTCAGCTCTGTTTTCTTGTTATCTTGTGGTTATGGATTCAGTATTCTTCTTGGCTCTTCATCTATTTGACTCTAGGAAGCACTTTGTTTTAGAAATCAATTCCAAAACTTTCTGCTGGTCCCATCACCTTGGCTGTCACTCAGGCCTTCTGAATTGTTATGATAATTGACG
>CM052798.1:75273098-75292140 GCA_028533885.1 Nasua narica | reverse complement strand
CCCTCTCACTAGCACATTCCCCATGCCTCAATGAACAGTACATCCCTGAGGTCTCCAGTGGTACATCACCTTCTGGGGGTCCTGAAGTCCATATTATATGTCCATTCCAGCAATGGCACTTCTCGGAGCCTTTTAATTCCTTCCTCCACCATCTACTAAAGCAATTCAGGCATGTCAGCTTCATCGAGAGAAAGTAATCACTTTCTTCAGGCTCTTAGGAGCCTGCCCAGCAGGGAGTTTTTACTGTTCCCTGGGGTTCTTGCAAGAGTATTAAATCCCACATCTGCAGGGAGAGTGTTCTCATGTCAACAAACACTCCTCTATCCTGGTTATATTTCAGCCTCCATGATAAAGCACCCTCAAAATCCAATCATATAGATCTCCCCTGGCTCCAGCTGTCAGGTGTCAGGCTAATTCTTATGGCAGTTTTGGGGCAGAGTCTCTGTCCTCCCTTTTCAGGTTCATCCTTGGCCTGGCACCCAGAAGACGAGGTTGAAGCAGATCTTGAGAGGTCCTCTGTCGCCCTGGGGGAAAGAGGCTTCTCACTCCCCGGCTAGAATGGTATGGTTGGGGCTGGGGGGAGAGCTAGCCCTGAATAGGTAGGGGTGGGTGGGCCACGTCTGAAGGCTCTGAGGGTTTAGAGGAGTCTAATGAGCCATAATCTTCATGCGCATCCACTAAGATGTTCCCGTCCCTTGTGTCAAGGTCTGAGATTTTTCGAACCAGGGTCCTGTCCTTGGCATAATAGACCTGCCTTACCTGAGCATTCAGTCACCTTTGAAGATCCCTAAGCTCTTAGCTAGTAAGTCATTAAGTCTTCCTTTCAGCTTTTTTTACTCTGACATTGCAGAAACAAAGACTTTTTTGTAAGTTCCCAAAGAGGCACTCTGACCATCACACTCGATTTTCATTTGTTTGTTAACTGTTCTCTGTTTTTTCATTTTCCTTCTGGAGGGCACCAATGCAACTTAATAAGAGCCAGTCAATTGCATTATCCCTCTAGACACTGTTTCCATGGACTTAACTTCCCATGTCATTGGCCTTGTTATGGCCACTCCACTAGGGTGCCCAACCATCAGGCTTCAGATTTCCAGTGCTAAAAATCAGAAAAGTTTAGTGTTAGCCAGGTTAGGTTGCTTACCCTATCTCCACCAGAACATTCTCCAAGTCACTACCGGTTGATTTTAGCAATTGGGTTGCTACCTGGTGGACTGTATGTGCCTCATTTCCAGCAAGAACATGTCCCCAGACTCCATCTCGCCACCTGTTTTCTTAAATCATCCTAATTCTTTTAGCTTCTCCAAGAAGGTGAAGCTGAGATAGAATGAGGAGGAGGAGTAGAAATAAAATTAGGAAGCTGAGATTTATTGGAGGACTGGAGGGGGATAATAATACTTATGAAAGAAGGTAGAAACAAGATTGGAAAGGGAGAGTCTCAGACCGTGGTGTAGATCCAATGGAGTCTCTGCCAGTCTTGACTAGAGATCACCTGTTGGAAGAGCTCCCCACTGCATAAATGGCCAAGCCTTAGTACCCCTGCTGTGCTCAGTCACTGGTTGGGGGCTGGCCAGGAGGATTGTGGCCTCTGCTCACACTTCGCCCTACAGGTGGACACTCAGCTCACTGCTCTCCCTACAGAATGGCTGACAATTTCCTGAAGGAGAGGAGAGCAACTTAACTTCTGTGGCCTGCCACACCGCTTTCATCTAGTTCTCACTCAGAGAGGATCTAATAAGCTAATGCCCAGCAAGGGGTTAACACTGTGAGGTATTATCTTCTGTAGTAACTCCTTGGGCCAAATATACTTGCATTTGGAGTGCCTTCACATACAGGAAAAAATTATGGCACCGTAATTTCAGTCATCAGGCCCCTCCTAAAT
The DNA here is from genome assembly GCA_028533885.1 of Nasua narica. NCBI lineage: Eukaryota > Metazoa > Chordata > Mammalia > Carnivora > Procyonidae > Nasua > Nasua narica. The sequence goes on along the minus strand of CM052798.1, from coordinate 75,290,261 downwards.
TGAGGATATAGTTTAAATCAAGGTGATTTCTTGGCATCTTTCCCACTGTATTACAAAAGAAGTTACCTTCTCCTGTGAACACAGTCTTCTTTGAACCATTTGTTTGTTTATGCCATTTAAAGAAAATCTTGGAACGGGAACAAAGGATTTCAAATAACAAGGAGAAATCCTTCTATAATAATACAGAAATTTAGAGTGTAAAAATAATAACTATTATTACTGAGTGCTCACTGTGCTAAGCACCTTCCAAATTGTATATTTGTTGCTTTCTTTCCTTTGTCAAACATATTAATCAGGCATCTTTCTATATATAAAGATGTGTGCTATTAGTTTCTGTATGATGTAGAGAAATATGATTTCCTTAGATTTGCTAAAATTTCCACTATCAAAGAACAAAACCAACAATCACACAAAAGCCTTCCATTAATTTGAACTACCATTCCATCTCTGAAAGAAGCTTCTAGAAAGATTAGTTTATATGTTTTCACCTTAAAAACCAGTTACAATGTGGGTTTTGTTCCCCCTCCACCTCCCATCCCCTACCACACACACTCCACCAACACTACTCCACAAACTTCATCTGCAGTGATCTTATCAAAAGCCTCTTCAGATCCTTGTCTTGCCAGCCGTCTCAACAACATTGAGACTCTAGCTCACCCCATCCTTCCCACATTTTCTCTTTTTAAGACTTTGAGAACACTGAGTCCAAATTTGCTTCTTCCCTTACTAAGTGCTTGATTGCAATGTCAGAAAACTATCTACCAGTGTTTACTAAGTTTCTGCTCTTGACCTTTTCTTCCCTTTGTTATCCTTCCCCAGGGTGATCTCATTCATGAACACCTCCATGTCTTCACATGAACTCCAAACTCCTTCGTCAGTCTTAACCCTCTCTTCTGAACTGCAGACTATTCTAAACTTGAACATATCTATATGGTGTTCCATCGGCTCTTTAAACTCAACACTTCAAAAACCAAAATGATGATCTTGCCATTGCTCTAAATGAGCTCCTACTTTTGTCTCTTCTGATTTGATTATTGGCATTCCTATCCTCCCAGTTACCCAAGCCTGAAATCTCTGAGTCAGCCTCAACCCCTCCCACTTCTACACCCCCACATCCAGATGTCTGATTAATTCTGTTGGTTCTACATTTGAAAGATCTCTTAAATCCAGACTCTTCTCCACCCTGTCCCCCATAATTCCACTGCTTGCATTTGGCTTCTTTGTATCACTTGCCTTGACTACTGTAGAAGCCTCCCAGATAAGCGTCCTGAGAAAATCCTTCCCTCATCCTGTCAGCCTTACACTCTGCCACTGGAGTTAACGCTCCTAAAGCATGAGCGTGAAGCAAGTATCTCTTTGCACAAAAGCTTTCCATAGTTTGCCCTCACCGACCCTTCAAGGGTTGCTACATGTACTCCTACATGTAGCATATGATGCCCTCTTGGTCCTGGCTAAAACTTGTCTTTTCTTACCCTATGGACTGAATTGTGTCTGCCCCTCACTCCTCCCCCATCCCCCCCATCAACCATCACCCACTTCATACGTTCAAGCCCTAACTTCCAATTGATGGTATTTGGGGACGAGGTATTTGGAGAAGTAATTAGGCATCATGAGGGTGGGGTCCTTTTGATAGGATTAATGCCCTTAAAAGACAGCAGAGAGCTGGTCTCTCTTCTCTCTCTCTCTCTCTCTTGGCCCTATAAAGACACAGCAAGAAGGCAGCCATCTGCAAACCAGGAAGAAGGCTCTCACTAGAACCTGACCATGTTGGCTCCTGATCTCAGACATCTGGCCCCACGAACTGTGAGAAAATAAATGCCTATTGTTTAAGCCCCCTAGTCGGTGGTATTTTGTTAAGGTAGCTGGAGCTCAGGCACCCCTCTTCTTTCATAATGCTGTCTTTCATGGGTTCAGTTCTCAGTTCATGGCAACTCTGTTCACACTGCACCATTACTAACTACAAATCACTTTTTTCCTCTACTTCAATACTTTTAATTTTTATATTCTGTCCATCTGCAGTATCTCTAGTACCCGCAGGTACTAGTCTGGTCCAACTTCTACTCCCTTTTTATGGATTTGTCAAGGTTCTCTACTATAAATAATAGAAAGTGAGTCTGAGTCTGGACAAAATGAAGTGGAAGGACAGGCTTAGAGCCCAGGGTCAGGGAATGATCAGGAGCTACTGGAGCCCAAGCAGGTGGAACCGCAGTTGGAATCAGAACACCTGGAGGGTTTGGTGAGGATGCACTGCTCCGACCGCAGGACCTTGGACACTGTGTCTGCCCTGCCTCTGGATGTCCCCACCAGCACGGCTGCCCCTGGGGCTGCCAGGAGAAGGGATGTTTCATTTGATCCCTTCTTTGCATGATTTACAGACACATCCAATTGACTGAGTTCGGATCATGTGCTAGCAGCAGCTGCTTACCAGGGCTTTGGGGAAGGGGATACCTACCTTTGAGTGGTTTTGGCGCTGGGGTGGTGTATATTCCTCTTATGTGGGAGGCACACCATGGAGTATTTCCCAGTTACAATAAAGGATTCAGATACTATGTAGTAGAAAAAAAAAATATTCTTTACCTTTGTGATCCAGATCAAGGTTGATCTTTTTGAAATTTTGTGCCATCTTTTTTTGTTTTTATTTTTGTTTAGAACACATTTATTATAAACTTCTATTATAATCATTTCTTTTTTTATCCAAATACTTTTATTTTTTCAGTGTTACAAGATTAATTGTTCATGCACCACACCCAGTGCTCCATGCAATATGTGCCCTCCTCAATACCCACCATCAGGCTCGCCCAACCCCCTTCCCTCCCCTCCAAGACCCTGTCTGTTGCTTAGAGTCCACAGTCTCTCATGGTTCATCTCCCCCTCCGATTCCCCCCCCATTCATCCTTTCTTTCCTTTTCACAATGCCTTCCATATTTTTCCTTATGCTCCACATGTAAGTGAGACTATAAGATAATTGACTCTCTCCACTTGACTTATTTCACTCCGCATAATCTCTTCCAGTCCTTTCCATGTTGATATGAAAGTTGGGTATTCATCCTTTCTGGTAGGATGGCATATTCCATTGTATATATGTTCCATATCTTCTTTATCCATTCATCTGTTGAAGGGCATCTTGGTTCTTTCCACAGTTTGGCGATTGTGGCCATTGCTGCTCTGAACTTTGGGATACATGTGGCCCTACTTTGTACTGCATTTGCTTCTTTGGGGTAAATACCCAGTAGTGCAATTGCAGGGTCATAGGGTAGCTCAATTTTTAATTTCTTCAGGAATCTCCACACTATTTTCCAAAGTGGCTGCACCAAGTTACATTCCCACCAATAGTGGAAGAGGGTTCCCCTTTCTTCACATCCTCTCCAACATTTGTTGTTTACTGTCTTGTTGATTTTTGTGCCATCTTTTTTTTTTTAAAGATTTTATTTATTTATTTGACAGAGAGGAGAGAGAGCACAAGTAGGCAGAGAGGCAGGCAAAGACAGAGGGGGAAGCAGGCTCCCTGCTGAGCAGAGAGCCCGATGTGGGGCTCCATCCCAGGATCCTGAGATCATGACCTGAGCTGAAGGCAGAAGCTTTAACCCACTGAGCCACCCAGGTGCCCCTGTGCCATCTTTTTTAATGGAAGTTCATCTACCCATCTCCAGTGGCACACCTAGTATATTTGACACCAAGGCAAATAATTTTTTCTATCTTTTCCTCTGTATGGAAAAAGTATTTTCAATGATAGCTATGTGATAACAGTTATAATCATTATTTATTGATTCATTTTTCAATTTTAAAAGAAACAAATAATAGATTTTAAGATCAAAGACAAAAATTTAGAACAGTATTTCATGTATTTCTAAAATTTGCACTTAGCAACAAAAATACTGTACATTTATATTATTTCATTAGTTCATGGTAATGGAATATTTCATTGCTTCATTATATTATTTCCTTAAGAGAACATAAAAACTCCAAGTAGTCATACAGATTGGCAGAATTGAAATAACTCAAGTTATTTTTCTTCATCTATAATTATACTTAAAATCCTATTGTGGTTTTTACCCTCTCAAGTCTGTTTAAATATAGCACCAAAGGAGTTGCAGGTACTCTGTGGTCATAGCATGCTTGACTGGCTCCCAACCTTCTTCACAAATTTTCTCTCTCAACAAATATATATAGCTGAGTCTACATGCCAGAAGTCAGATGTATAGAGGGAGTTCTTCAAATTAACTGCCTTGCACAATAAAATAATACTTACTAGAGATTATTTAATAAAATGGGCTGATTTAAAGTTTACATATATGTTATTAACACTCAACAGTAACTGCAGCAATTTCTTTTTTTTTTTTTTAAGATTTTATTTATTTGACAGAGAGAGAGATCACAAGTCGGCAGAGAGGCGGGCGGAGGGGAGGGAAGCAGGCTCCCTGCTGAGCAGAGAGCCCGATGTGGGGCTCGATCCCAGGACCCTGAGATCATGACCTGAGCCGAAGGCAGAGGCTTTAACCCACTGAGCCACCCACGAACCCCTGCAGCAATTATTTCAATTTAGACCAATATTCCACTTACTGTTGTTCCAAAACAAATCACTCCAAACGTGGTGACATAAAATGGTTTACTGTGCTCACAGATAGCAAGTCAGATATTTGAAAAAGACACAGCCTGGCTGCCTTGTCTCTGCTCCATGATGTTGTGGCCGCAGTTGGGAAGACTCAAAGGCTGACTCAAAGCGTGACTTGATATCTGGGGCGTGGAGTCATCTGGAATATTGCTCATGCCTATGCCTGCATCTGGGCTGGAACTTGAACTCGAGGGCTGCCCCCACATAGCCTTTCCATGTGTCTTGACTTCCTCCCAGCATGGCAGCCCCAGGTGGTCTGGTTTCTTACAAAACTCTAAGCATGGCGCGCCTGTGTGGCTCAGTTGGATAAGCAACTGCTTTTGGCTCAGGTCATGATCCTAGAGTCCGGGGATGGAGTCTCCGCATTGGGCTCCCAGCTCCATGGGGAGTCTGCTTCTCCCTCTGACCTTCTCTCCTCTCATGCTCTCTCTCACTTTCTCTCTCTCTCTCTCGCTCTCTCGCTCTCTCTCACTTTCTCTCTCTCTCTCTCGCTCTCTCTCACTTTCTCTCTCTCAAATAAATAAAATCATAAAAAAAAAAAAAAAAAAAAAAACCTGAGTGCAAGTGTTCCAGACAACTAGGCAGAAGTTCATGGACTTTAAGGAGTTCTAGCGTCACATCTGCTGCCTTTTATTGGTGACGAGCAAGTCACAAGTCTGCCCAGAATCAAAGGTAGAATTTGACTTTAACTCTTCTTGGGGATATGGCAAGGAAGCCAGGGATTGGGAGACTGGTGTAGCCATCTTTGAGGGATACTATCAGCTACACCCACAAAAGAGTCTGAGGGGCAGAAGCACGTCATTACTAACACTATGCAGAATTGTCTGGCAATCATAAAGAGCAGAGAGACATTTGATAGGTTTTATTACTGCATCCCCTTATTGCTTGCTCCTGGGGCCCACTGCTGCCACTGTCCCTTCCCCAGTGTGCCGCTGTCCCCCCCACCTCAGTGTGCCATTACCCCGCCCCCAGTGCGCCGCTGCCCCTGTTGTAATCTCGGAAGGCCTTAGTAATATTACATTTAAAGGTGAAGATTAACCTTGTTGTTTTATTATTTATGTATTTCTGCCTCTAGTAGAGTATAAATTCGCTGAGGTTAGAGACCATTTCTTTATAGTACCACAGTGCCAGCGGTAGCATGAATATAATACAGACTTAGAAAGTGGGTTGATTGGTTCAAACCACTATGACCATATCCTAAATGCTCATTATTTATAACTGGGAAATTTAAGTAGATTCTTTGCCCTTGTCCCCTAATAAATCTATAATCTCAGAGTATATTGATATAGGAAATGATACTCAGATTGAGAGACTGTGCCTACTCAAAGCACCGGATCGATTCCCCTGATAAATGGGGCTAATTCCTTAGCTAACTTAAGCTCCTGCATTTTCTATGGCAATTTTATTAGAGCCATGAAAGAAATGAGGACACTGCTTGGCATTTATAAAAGGCCCTCGGGCCATCCCACTGAGGCTCTTTGCCACTCTGTCCTCAGCTGGGAAAACCTTTAATCAGTCTCATAACTGGAGATGATGCCTGAATGGGATCCATGCACATTCTGAGGGTGGACAGGTCCTGCTGCACACTGATAAATGATCCCAGTTTCCGGTCGCCACCCTTGGACATGGAGACGGCTGGACTGGATTCACAGCGATCTGGCTGGTGAGGTCCCTGTCCCTAGCTGCATCTATGGCTGTTCCTGGCTGTGTTCTCACCATCCTGTACAGCTATCCTTTGGACCTTTCAGTAGCCAATTCTAGAATATGCCTTATTCACTCTAAATAGCCCTAAAACTAAAGACCTTTTTGACTCTGATTTTCCCTAAAAAAACGGAGCCCAGGGGCGCCTGGGTGGCTCATGACAGCCTTTGGCTCGGGTCATGATCCTTGGGTTCCGGGATCGAGTCCCGCATCGGGCTCCCAGCTCCACGGGGAGTCCGCTTCTTCCTCTGACCTTCTCTCCTCTCATGCTCTCTCTCACTTTCTCTGTCTCTCAAATAAATAAATAAAATCTTAAAAAAAAAAAAAAACGGAGCCTGTATTTGTGTGAACAGCTGAATAATGAGTAACATCCGTTTACTATGTGTGCTGGTACTGTGCTAAGTACTTTATGATCTTGTTCAGTCCTCACACTTGTATGCCATACGTACTATGAAAATTCACAAATTAAAGATGAGAAAACTGGGGCTCAGAGAAATTTAATAACTTGCCCAGAGTCACACAGCCAGGATATGCTGGAGCCAGGATCTGAATCCAGAATGTCTCTTTAGTGTGCTTCAAACCACTGCCTTCCACAGTCTCCCCAGTCACTGAAATACATCCTCTGGAGCAGTGACAGTGCAGAATTCCAGGTCTCTTAACCTTGAGTCTGTGTGGCTAACATCTCTGTAGTTTTCCAAGAGTACAGTTTTGACTCATAGCATGGTCCCTTGCTGCTCACATGCTAATGGCATAATGCCGTGTTCTAATGCTCTTGGCTTCTTGGAGTGAGCCAGAAATCTTGGTGCGTTCATCAGATAAGAAACACTAAAGGAAGCATAAATCAGGCATATTTCTTGTACTTAAGTACGCTTAATACATTCATTGCTGTTACGTTTAACTTACAATGCTGCCCACTATTCATCTGGGTCATTTTTTTAACAGAGAATCATAAGGCCTTTTAACTCAGTCTGTAATTGATTTTTCTTATTCCATAAACTTTTCTTATTTGGTACTTTTATTTCTTGGAGCTCTTTCTCAGTGTTGATTATAGCTTTGGAGTCATTTACAAATATAAATAACATAGGGGCAATTGAATAGCAAAATTAGACAGTCCTAGGAGGTATTACTTTAGCCTGATCACTTTACTCCCACTCCTACGAACTTGGTTCAGACCCTCATCATCACTTGCTTGCATTATTGATAAAATTTTCCTAATAGCCTGTCTTTTTGCCCATTGTAATCTGAGTAGCTTTCTGAACTGGGAATCATAACACACAGAGCCAGTTTCATGGGTGTATAACCTGCGTTGTCACACAGGCCCCATGCTCAGGGGGGCCCCACACTTGGTTTAATGCTGTGCTGCCACCATCCCAACATGCGTAATGATTTCCCAACAAGGGGCTTCACATTTGCGTTTTACATGGCACTCTGCAAATTAGACGATCAGTCCTGGTAACATTTAATCATGTAATCCACGCTGCTTCCCCACCTCTGTCCTCATAAATGCTCTAGAAACTCCTCTGTAAATTTCCTAGGAATTCATGAAATATAGTTTCCAAGTATCTGTATTTCCTATAAACTTCCTTCTTTTGTAATTTATAATTCTATGACCTTAAAGAACTTTACTAATGTAATTATTAAGGGATGCCAGAGATCTGATACTTACACAAACACCTCAAAAGTTGACCCAATGCCAATAAACATAAGATGGCCTTAAGTTTTCTTTATTTGGTTCGGTTTGTCTACTTTGTTGTTTTATCAGACACCTCACAACATTGACTTGTATTGACCTGGTGGTCACACAATTCTCAGGACTTTTTTTTTTTTTCAGCAGTGACCTTTTATCTTTTCCTTTAAATTCACAGACTTAGAGTTTTTCAGTAATTGTCAGTGTCATCAATTATCTTAATGTCTGATAAGAAATGTCTAAAAGGGCTCAAAAGAATCTTGATTCACTCCATTTTTATCTCAATTTACAGTGTGCGTACCACATTTCAAAGAAAAATTTAGATTAAAAAACTCAAACAATTATAAGTTGGTTTAATTCCAAAACACTGAAAATAGCAACTCATCCAATTATGTCTTAGTCCGTTTGGGTACCTATGGTGTTTTAAAGAATAAGAGACAATGACGGCCCCTGATCTCGGGGTGCATGCCTAGCACTTGGATGAGGCCGGGAGGTGAGGGGGTATATTAATCTGCTAGGGCTGCCATAACAAAATACCACAGACTGGATAGCTTCAATGGCAGAAACTTATTTTCTCTGAACTCTAGACACCACAAGTGCAAGACTAAGGTGCCACCAGGGTTGGTGGCTGGGAAGGCCTCTCTTTTTGGGTCACAGACAACTACCTCCTTTCTGTGTCCTCATATGGTCTTTTCTCTGTGCTGTGTGGAGAGAGAACTCTCTAGTATCTCTTTCTCTTCTTATAAGGACACCAGTCCTGTCAGCTAGGGCTCCATCTTTATGACCTCATTTCATCTTAGTAATCTCCTTAAAGGGCCTATTTCTAAATATCATCACATTGGTGGTTAGGGCTTCAACATAAAAATTTAGAGGGGACACAGTTCAATCCATAACCAACAGAGTACCCCACACTACCAATAGAATGTGTCCTAAGTGCTTTCATAGAAATGGACTTAGGGTGGTGGGGCGGCCAGAGGTTTCCAGGAAACAGAAGTGATTTCTCAGGGAAAGAGAGCCAGGCAAGGATGGTAGGTGGTCGAGGAGTGTATTAGTTTCCTACGACTGTCGTAATAAATTGCCACAAACTTGGGGGTTTAAGACAGCAGAAGTGCATTCTGTCACAGTTTTGGCAGCCAGAAGTCTGAAATCAAGGTGGTCAGCAGGGCCATGCACCCTTTTAAGACTCTAGGGGAGAATCCCTCCTTGCATCTTTGAGCTTCTGACAGCTCTAGGCTTTTCTTGGCTTGTGACAGCTTATTTCCACCTCTTATCTCGGCCACCACATGGTCTTTTCCTGTGGTATCCCTTTCTTATCTACCTATGTTGGCTCGTCTTATGAAGAGGCTGGTCTTATCTCAAGACTCTTGACTTAATAACATCTACAAACACCCTCTTTTCCAAATAAGGTAACATTCACAGGTTCCAGGGATTAGGACTTGGACACGTCTTTTTAGGGGTCACTCTTCAATCTACTACAAGGACTCACAGAGAGATGGAATGACAGAGAGTATGGCAAGGATTACAAGCGGTTTAGCATGGTGAAAGCACAGCCTCTGGGAAGGGACTGAGAAGATGAGGCTGGAGAAACAAGAAAAGGTCATGTTGGAGAGGGCCTTCCTCATCAGTAAAAGTTGGAGCTTTATTCTGAATGCAGTGGAGTTGTTTAATGACTTGTCTCCACACTGAGCTTTCCGCACTCTCGCTTGCCCATTTAGGGATGTGAACTAGCGGCATGGGACTAATCCAACTAGCAGATGGATCTGTATCTGTTTAGTGTATTTTTAAAAATGTAATTACTTGTCCCAATTTTTTAATTGGAGAATTTCCTACCGAAACTATGTATCTACTTATTTTTGAAACACTAGTGCTGTGGTAACCCTGGAATTGTATTCACCAATAACAATGACTGGTTGGCACCGAGTGTGGCTCCCCACTCCAGAAGACAGGTGTTCTCTTCTGTTGGCCTCAGTCCCTCTCCTTCATTGTCCTCTCAACATACGACTGAGCCCACTTACCACAATCACCGTTGCTGTTGGCTTTTTCTCTACTTGGTTGTTTTGGCTCATTCGTATCACTGAACTTGCTCTTCAGGTAAAGGAACTTGAAAACTTCTCTTTGTATGATGGATCCTCTCTCCTTCTCTGCCTTAAATTCTCTTCCTCCCCCCCTTTCTTCTCCTATTGCGCTTTCCAATGATGCATGGGAGAAGAATGAGGCACAAACAAGTCAGCTTCAAGAGAAGGGAGCAGGGGTCGGCAGTTGAGAAGACTGCCGCCTGCCTGAACCACTCTTCAGTACTGTGTTTATTAGATACAAGATAACGATCAATAAAAGAGCCCAAGGAGATTATAGATAACCAAGATATGCCTGATCAGGCAGGATAGGATTTGTGGTTGAGTGAACACATTTAAAGGGATCATCTGACTAACTACAGGTGATCTCTGGAGAAGGGGAGATAACAGAAGAAAGAAGCAGGCAGCATTCCATCCTGAGCAGGTGGGCGGGCGTTGCCAGCTGCTCGGCTTCAAAGACGGTACATGTTCAAGCATGCTTGGTCAGTACATTGTTCTGAGGGATGGTTATATCCTATCTCCTATCTTCCAGTCTTACAAAAAGCTCCCACAGGAAACTACCTGGCTCTCCCCGCCACCCCCCCACACCCGTGTCTGGGTTGTTGCTTCAGTTTTCCTCAAGGCAAGCAAAAGGTCGTACATGTCATTTGATAGTCAAGACCTAGAAAAAACTAGTGATCAATTCGACTTCTATTTTCTGTTCATTCTTTCTATGATTTGTGCCCCTATATCCATACCTCAATTATTCTTACTATTGATTTGTATTATAATGATCTTTTTACATGTCTCTCTTTTTTCTTGGACTAAGAGTTCCTTGAGGTCAGCAATGAAAGCCTTCCCTATCTCTGTATTCCTAGCCCAAGCACATTGTCCCAGATGCATTAAAGGCACGATAAATGTTAACTGAAAATGAATAAAGGAAGGGGCTCCTGGGTGGCTCAATTGGTTGATCATCTGACTCTTGGTTTCAGTTCGAGTTGTGATCTCAGGGTTGTGGGATTGAGCCCCATGTCCAGCTCTGTGCTCACCATGGAGTCGCTTGTCCCTCTCCCTCAGGTCCTCCCCTTGCTTTCTCTCTATCTCTAAAATAAATAAATACAATCTTTAAGAAGGAAAAGGAATAAGGGAATAAATGAACGAATTCCATCCACATCTCCTTCCTTCTCTTGAGGCTTATTATTTTTAAACTTTTACTTAATAACTCTTTCTGGCATATAGTGTGTTTTTTTAATTGTATTCTAGGAAATCTTTTCTCACCTACCCAGAAACATATAGCCTGTCTTCCCTTCGCTGCCATATTTGCCCTGGGGGATAACATGCTTGCCAGATACCAGCTCCTGTCCATCTATAAGCACACTCCTGCCCTTCTGCCTACTCCTTCCTCTGTCCCCTCAGCTATGTCCTGTTGCCACACAAGTTCCAAGCCCCAGCAAACCAAAAGAGTTCAGGAAACATGCCTATGAAACAATCTCCTGTTTCTCATGCTCCCATTGAGGTTTATCCCCTGAGTATGGTCAGATTTCCATGTCTCTTGTTTCCAGATTAAATGCCCCTGATTCCGCTGAAGTAGTGAGAGCCAAGCATCTCTGCCTTCTGTCTTTCTTCTTCCCCTGTAACCGCTGCTGTCCCATCAGCCAGGCGTATCTTCCTCTAGGGCCTTAAGCACCTATGATACCTACCTTCTTTCCTCAGGTTGAATAGCATATTCCTTCACATAGCTTTCAAGGCCAGACTAGATTTCTCAACATAATTCTTGAACTTTATCCAGATATATCTGCTCACTCTTCTGGGAGCAGGCCTTACTCTGTACCCCTTGATGCCTTTGCTCTCTTGACTGCATTCCTCAAAATGTACCCCTAACTCTGGGTGTTCCTTTACAGTGAAAGGCCATCCTAAATCATCCAATATATTTCCACTACTTGAATGGTTGGTGTGTTTTTGGTACTTCCTCATTGTTCAAAGATGGACTTCCATATTTAGTCACAGCCTTCAACTGCCTTAGTTGGAATTACTAAAAACTTTGAGCACTGGCTTTGACTATGTGAAGCTCTTTTCTTCCTCTCTGCCTTGGCCATTAGTAGTATCATTATGAATTTGATTCTGGTTTAAAATACTTCACAATTTTATAGTCTTTTTTTTTTTTTTTAAGATTTATGTAGGGGCGCCTGGGTGGCTCAGTGGGTTAAAGCCTCTGCCTACAGCTCAGGTCATGATCTCAGAGTCCTGGGATCGAGCCCCACATCGGGCTCTCTGCTCAGCAGGGAGCCTCTCCCTCGCCCCTCTGCTTGCCTCTCTGCCTACTTGTGATCTCTCTCTCTCTCAAATAAATAAGATCTTTAAAAAAAATTATTTGAGAGAGAGAGTGCCTGTGCACTGTGGGGAGGGATGAGAGGGAGAGAGAGAGAGAATTTCAAGCAGACTCCATGCTGAACACAGAGCCTCACAAAAGCTCCACTCTGACCCTGAGATCATGACCTGAGCACAAATCCAGAGTCAGACACTTACTGACTCAGAGGTGCCACAGAGGTGCCCCAATTTCATAATCCTTTATCATCAGGTCTGAAATCTCCAAAACAAAAACAAAAAACTAAAAGCAAAGTTATTTTTTATTTTGTGAGTTTTCCCCCATATTTATTTGTTTTTTATTTTTTAAATTAATTTATTGTTTATTTATTTTTTAAATTAACTTGTAAGGTATTATTTGCCCCAGGGTACATGTCTGTGAATCATCAGGCTTACACATTTCACAGCATTTACCATAGCACATACCCTCCCATAGATGTCCATAACCCAGCCACCCTATCCCTACCACCACTACGCCCCAGCCACCCTCAGTTTGTTTCATAAGTTTAGGAATGTCTTATGGTTTGTCTCCTTCCTGATCCCATCTTGTTTCATTTCCCTCCCACCCTCCAACCCCTGCACTGCCTCTCAAATTCTTCATATCAGAGAGATCATATGATAATTGTCTTTCTCTGACTGACTTATTTCGCTTAGCATAATACCCTCTAGTTCCATCCACGTCGTTGCAAATGGCAAGATTTCGTTTCTCTTGATGGCTGCCTAGTATTCCATTGTATATATGTACCACATCTTCTTTATCCATTCATCTGTTGACAGACACCTAGGTTCTTTCCCTAGTTTGGCTATTCTGGACATTGCTGCTATACACATTCGGGTGCACATGCCCCTTCGGATCACTACATTTGTATCCTTAGGGTAAATACCCAGTAGTGCAATTGCTGGGTTGTAGGGAAGCTCTATTTTCAGCTTTTTGAGGAACCTCCATACTGTTTTCCAGAGTGGCTGTACCAGCTTGCATTCCCACCAACAGTGTAGGAGGGTGAGTGAGAGAGCAAAATACTAAAAGAGTAGCAAGGACCCCAGAAAAATCAGAAGAGAGCCGAAAGGGGGGGGGGGGGAAGAGAAAGAAGAAAAAAGAAAAAAAATTAAAATAAAAAAGAGAAAAAGAAAAAAAATATATATATATATTAAACTTGTGATTAGAACAGAGCCCCACATTTGATTTTGGGTGTTTTTGGTCTGTTAGAAGAAACTACCTCCCAAAATTTTAAAGAAAGAAAAAACTTATAAATATACAAAAGTAAGGGTAAACACTATGAAGTGATGGAATATGAGTGTAAAGATGAAAATTAAAAAAGATTCTAAAAAAGGAATTGATAAGAGGTTGGTTGAAAAAAGAGAAAAAAAAAAAATAAAAGAGGAAAGAATGTGTTCAGGCCGGAGACTAGAACCAAGCCATGTGCTATATTTAGGGTATATTTTGATCTGTTAGAAGAAATTATATTCCAAAATTTTAAAGAAAAAAACCCCTATATGTATACCATAATAAGGTTAAATACAACGAGGGGATAAAATATGAATGTAACAGTGAAAATTAGAAAAGATTTTTTAAAAAGGCATTGATAAGATACTAGTTAAAAAACACCAAAATAGGAAAGAGGAAAAATAAAATAAGACAAGAAAACAAGAAAAACCAAAATTTTAAAAATTCAACTCTGAAAGACTAAAGGATCATGGGAAAAAAAGCCATGAATTCTGTGTTGCTTTTTTTTTGCCCTAACTCTGGAGTTCAGCAGTTTTCACTGATTGATCAAATTGGTTTCGGCTGGATATTCTCGCTGATCATCTGCAGGAGGGGCCCATTGTAATGATTCTCAAGTGTCTTTGCCTGAGGTGGAATTGCACCGCCCTTGCCAGGGGCGGGGCTAAGCAATTTGCTTAGGTCATGCTCGGTTCGCTCTGGGGAGCCTTTATTCCCTGAGCGCTTTCCATACGGCCCTGGAGGCCCGGTATAAAAATGGCGGCCTCCCAGTATCCAGCCTGGAGGAGCCGAGTTCTCGGGGCCCCCCCCTCCTCGCTGCGCTCTTGGAGAAAAGCAGGAAGTCACTCCCGTCTCCCTGGCTCCGGCCGCCTTCTGAGCTCAGCTGGCCTGTAACTGAGCATTTCTGTCTCTGGTGCACGGCGGTGTTTGGAGTCTCCAAACCCAGCCGATTCCTGCCGTGCGCTCCTGCGCCACTCCTCCCAGAGGAGGAAAGAGGGGGTCTCTCCAGAGCTGCCGCTTGTGGGGTCCCTGCTGGAAGAGCACTGGCTGGACTGTGTCTCGGATCACGGTTTAAGGTAAGCCCAGCTGAAACCCCACTGCAAGGCTCCGTCTCTGCCGTGGGCTTCCCCAGTCTGATACCTGGGGGCTCTGCCACCCTCAGACGTCCCCGGTCCCTCTGTGACCCCATGGGTCCTGAAACCACACTGTTCCCGTGAGGGGTAAACCCCCTGCTTAGCCTCTGGAGGGATGTCCCTCAGCGGAGCAGACTCTAAAAGTTCCAATTTTGTGCTCTGCGGCTCTGTGGCTGCCGGGAGCCGGCCCCTCCCCCCGCGGTCTCTCTTCCTGTGGTTTTGGATTAACTTTTCCATACGTCCTACCTTCGGGAAAGTGGTCAATTTTCTGTTCCTAGAATTGCTGTTCTTCCTCTCTTCTATCTCCTGGCATCAGGAAATTCAAAAGAAAAGATGGAGAGACTCTGCACAAATCTGCCTATCCCGGCAGACCGGCCAGCTGCTGGCGCCCTCTGGCCCTCCTTCTCCCCTTATTTTGTGTGTTTTTTGGGTGGCTGTAATTTTGTGATTTATAGCACGTATATATTTGGTTTACATCCACAGTTCTGGCCCACAGCTCTTGGGCCTTGGAATTTCTTGTGCAGAGAGTGATAACTGTGTCTTTGTTATGTTAATAAGATGATCTTTAAAAAGCCTTAGGTAACCTAAGGACAAGGGCTGGTTGCCAGGGGCGCAAACCCTGTGATCAAAGGGTTGAAACTTTCAGTCCCACCTCTGACTTCCAGAGGGGCTGGCACTCCAGCCATTGTCCTGGCCAATGATTTAATCAATTGTGCCTACATTTTGAAACCTGTATTAAAAACCCAGAAGGAGCTCAGTGAGCTTCTGGGTTGATGAACACATGCAGAGTTGCGGAGAGAGGTACACCTGGAGAGGGAATGGAAGCTCCATGCCTTTTCCTATGCTTTGCCCTGTGTAACTCTTCCATCTGGCTGCTATATCCTTTTATAATAAATCAGTGATCTAGCAAGTGAAAATGTTTCTGTGAGTTCTGGAACTACTCTAGCAAATTGATCAAACCCAAAGAGGAAAGTCATTGGAACCTCCAGTCTGCAGCCAGTAGGTCAGAAGCACAGGTTATAAACTGGGCTTGCAAGAGGCAGTCTTGAGCCCTTAACCTGTGAAATCTGGTGCTATCTTCATGTAGATAGTGTCAGAATTGAATTGAGTTCTAAGACACTTGGTGTCTGGAGAATTCTTATTGCTGGTGTGGGAGAATGTCCCTACTGGCTCTCTGCTACTTCCTCATTGGAATTGGTGATCAAACTTGAGCCCTTTTAAGGGCAAACCTGATCTTTTGTGAATTGATTCAGTGAATTAATGTGATGGTACTTACAGTCTTATTTATTCTCCTTGCCGTGAATATCCATATATTTAAATGTAGAGACTGAATATGTTTCATTGTGGGGTGTGACACTTGAACCAACTGAGGGTGTCCTGTAATGAGAAATGCATGCATCACTTTAACTTTACAAAATCTGAAAATAGGGGCACCTGTGTGGCTCAGTGGGTTAAAGCCTCTGCCTTCGGCTCAGGTCATGATCTCAGGGTCCTAACTCTCTGCTCAGCAGGTAGCCTGCTTCTTTCTCTCTCTGCCTGCCTCTCTGCCTACTTGTGATCTCTCTTTCTCTGTCAAATAAATAAAATATTTCAAAAAATTTTTTAAAAATCTAAAAAAACTTTTTTAAAAAATCTGAAAATACTCTGAGTTCTGGAATACTTCACAACTCAGTGGTTCATATGAAGGATTGGATTGCTACTTTTTACATTTGACCAATGATGAAACTAAGGCTCAGAGAGGGTATGCCACTCACCAAGTCAGATCCCTAATTTACTGAAGGATTAGGACTGGAAGTCAGATGCTGAGTCCACTTGAGGCCTGACCCCCTCACTATGGCCACCAAATGCAGATCCTTTCTGCAAGGTGAAGATGGGAGAGAAAGTAGATTCTTTTACAAGAGCCATTAATTTTTCAGAAAACCAAGAGAATTCTGAGAAATAGCTTCTTAGACGTTATTTCTGAAATATAAAAACTACTACTCACTTCAAAGAATAGCTGAAGTAACATATAAGGTAAAAAAGACACAGATTATTTATGGAATAGTATTTGTGGAATTTGTATATATTTTTTCTAGTTACATGCTATCAGTGTAATGTAGGCACAAATCTAGGTTCAAAAGCAGTATGTTTATTCATTCATTCATTCATTCATTCATTCATTCAGTGCTTCCTATATTCCCAACTCTTCTTATGTTCCCAGCCCCTATGCTGATGTGCTTGTTGGCAGCCATGTCATACATGGAGTACCTACATCAGCCTTCAAAAGTCTGTTTAACTCTTCTAGTCCTGTCCATGTTGATACAAAAGTTGGATATTCATCCTTTCTGATGGAGGCATAATATTCCATTGTATGGATGTCAACATGGGCAGGACTAGAAGAGATTATGCGGAGT
>CM052798.1:75250291-75272598 GCA_028533885.1 Nasua narica | reverse complement strand
CTTTCCCTAGTTTGGCTATTATAGACATTGCTGCTATAAACATTTGGGTGCACGTGCCCGTTCGGATCACTACATTTGTAACTTTAGGGTAAATACCCAGTAGTGCGATTGCTGGGTCATAGGGTAGCTCTATTTTCAACATTTTGAGGAACCTCCGTACTGTTTTCCAGAGTAGTTGTATCAGCTTGCATTCCTAACTAACAGTGTAGGAGGTTTCCTCTTTCTCTGCATCCTCACCAACATTTGTCATTTCCTGACTTGCTAATTTTAGCCATTCTGACTGGTGTGAGGTGGTATCTCACTGTGATTTCGATTTGTATTACTCTGATGCCCAGTGATGTTGAGCATTTTTTCATGTGTCTGTTGGCCATTTGGATGTCGTCTTTACTGAAATATCTGTTCATACCTTCTGCCCATTTCTTGATTGGATTATTTGTTCTTTGGGTGTTGAGTTTAAGAAGTTCTTTATAGATTTGGGATACTAGCCCTTTATCTGATATGTCATTTGCGAATATCTTCTCCCTTTCTGTCATTTGTCTTTTGGTTTTGTTGACAGTTTCCTTTTCTGTGCAAAAGCTTTTGATCTTGATGAAGTCCCAGTGGTTCATTTTTGCCCTTGCTTCACTTGCCTTTGGAGATGTTTGTAGGAAGAAGTTGCTGTGGCTGAGGTCGAAGAGGTTGCAGCCTGGGTTCTCCTCCAAGGTTTTGATGGAGTCCTGTCTCACGTTGAGGTCTTTGATCCATTTTGAGTCTATTTTTGTGTGCGGTGTAAGGAAATGGTCCAGTTTCATTGTTTTGCACATGGCTGTCCAATTTTCCCAACACCATTTGTTGAAGAGACTGTCTTTTTTTCATTGAATATTCTTCCCTGCTTTGTCGAAGATTAGTTGACCATAGAGTTGAGGTTCCATTTCTGGGCTCTCTATTCTGTTCCATTGATCTATGTGTCTGTTTTTGTGCCAGTACCACACTGTCTTGATGGTTACAGCTTTGTAATAGAACTTGAAGTCTGGATTTGTGATGGTGCCAACTTTGGTTTTCTTTTTCAATATTCCTCTGGCTATTGGTGGTCTTTTCTGGTTCCATGTAAATTTGAGGATTATTTGTTCCATTTCTTCAAAATATATTGATGGTATTTTGATAGGGATTGCATTAAATGTGTACATTGCTTTAGGTAGCATAGACATTTTCACAATATTTGTACTTCCAATCCATGAGCATGGAACGTTTTTCCATTTCTTTGTGTCTTCCTCAATTTCTTTCCTGAGCACTTTGTAGTTTTCTGAGTCCAGATTCTTTGGCTCTTTGGTTAGGTTTATTCCTAGGTATCTTGTGGTTTTGGGTGCAGTTGTAAATGGACTTGACTCCTTAATTTCTCTTTCTTCTGTTTTGCTGTTGTTGGTGTATACAAATGCAACTGATTTCCGTGCATTGATTTTATATCCTGACACTTGACTGAATTCCTGTATGAGTTCTAGCAGTCTTGGAGTGGAGTCTTTTGGGTTTTCCACATAAAGTATCATATCATCTGCAAAGTGTGAGAGTTTGACTTCTTTGCCAATTTGGATGCCTTTTATTTCTTTTTGTTGTCTGATTGCTGAGGCTAGGACTTCTAGTACTATGTTGAATAGCAGTGGGTATAGTGGGCATCCCTGCTGTGTTCCTGATCTCAGGGGAAAAGCTCTTTCCCCCATTGAGAATGATATTTGCTGTGGGTTTTTCATAGATGGCTTTGAAGATGTTGAGGAATGTACCCTCTATGCCTACACTGTGAAGAGTTTTGATCAAGAAAGGTTGTTGTACTTTGTCAAATGCTTTTTCAGCATCAGTTGAGAGTATCATATGGTTCTTGTTCTTTCTTTTATTAATGTATTGTATTACATTGATTGATTTGCAAATGGCGAAGCAGCCTTGCAGCCCAGGAATAAATCCCACTTGATCATGGTGAATAATCCTTTCAATGTACTGTTGAATCCTATTGGCTAGTATTTTGGTGAGAATTTTTCCATCCATGTTCATCAAGGATATTGGTCTGTCATTCTCCTTTTTGATGGGGTCTTTGTCCAGTTTTGGGATCAAGGTAATGCTGGCCTCATACAATGAGTTTCGAAGTTTCCCTTCCGTTTCTATTTTTTGGAATAATTTCAGGAGATTAGGTATTAATTCTTCTTTAAATGTTTGGTAGAATTCCACTGGGAAGCCATCAGGCCCTGGGCACTTCTTTATTGGGAGATTTTTGATGACTGTTTCAATCTCCTCACTGGTTATGAGTCTGTTCAGGTTTTCTATTTCTTCCTGGTTCAGTTTTGGTAGTTTGTGTGTCTCTAGGAATGCGTCCATATCTTCCAAATTGTCTAATTTGCTGGTGTATAGTTGCTCATAATATGTTCTTAAAATTGTTTGTATTTCTTTGGTGTTGGTTGTGATTTCTCCTGTTTCATTCATGATTTTATTAATTTGGGTCCATTCTGTTTTCTTTTTGATAAGTCTGGCCAAGGGTTTATCAATTTTATTAATTCTTTCAAAGAACCAGCTCCTAGTTTCGTTGATTTGTTCTACTGTTCTTTTGGTTTCTATTTCATTGATTTCTGTTCTGATCTTTATTATTTCTCTTCTTCTGCTGGGTTTAGGTTTTATCTGCTGTTCTTTCTCCTACTCCTTTAGGTGTAGGGTTAGGTTATGCATTTGAGATCTTTCTTGTTTCTTGAGAAAGACTTGTGTTGGTATATATTTCCCTCTCAGGACCGCCTTTGCTGTGTCCTAGAGATTTTGAACAGTTGTGTTTTCATTTTCATATGTTTCCATGAATTTTTTTAATTCTTCTTTAATTTCCTGGTTAACCCATTCATTCTTTAGTAGGATGCTCTTCAGCCTCCATGTATTTGAGTTCTTTCCAACTTTCCCCTTGTGATTGAGTTCTAGTTTCATGGCACTGTGGTCCGAAAATATGCAGGGAATGATCCCAATCTTTTGGTACCAGTTGAGACCTGATTTTTGTCCTGGGATGTCATCTATTCTGGAGAATGTTCCATGTGCACTAGAGAAGAAAGTATATTCTGTTGCTTTGGGATGGAATGTTCTGAATATATCTGTGATGTCCATCTGGTCTGGTGTGTCATTTAGAGCCTTTATTTCCTTGTTGATCTTTTGCTTAGATGATCTGTCCATTTCGTTGAGGGGGGTATTAAAGTCCCCTACTATTATTGTATTATTGTTGATGTGTTTCTTTGACTTTGTTATTAATTGGTTTATATAATTGGCTGCTCCCTCATTAGGGGCATCGATATTTACAATTGTTAGATCTTCTTGTTG
Source organism: Nasua narica (assembly GCA_028533885.1). NCBI lineage: Eukaryota > Metazoa > Chordata > Mammalia > Carnivora > Procyonidae > Nasua > Nasua narica. The sequence goes on along the minus strand of CM052798.1, from coordinate 75,269,286 downwards.
GACAGTCCCTTTAAGTATGATATAGTGTCCTTCCTCATCTCTTATAATAGTCTTTGGCTTAGAATCTAATTTATCTGATATAAGGATTGCCACCCCAGCTTTCTTTTGATGCCTATTAGCATGGTAAATTGTTTTCCACCCCTTCACTTTAAAGCTGGAGGTGTCTTTGGGTCTAAGATGAGTTTCTTGTAGACAGCGTATCAATGGGTCTTGTTTTTTTATCCATTCTGATAATCTGTGTCTTTTGATTGGGGCATTTAGCCCATTTACATTCAGGGTAACTATTGACAGATACGAATTTAGTGCCATTCTATTGCCTTTATGGTGACTGTTAACTGTATATTGTCTCTCTTCTTTTCTGGTCTATGTTCCTTTTAGGCTCTCTCTTTGCTTAGAAGACCCCTTTCAATATTTCCTGTAGGGTGGTTTCGTGTTTACAAATTCCTTTAGTTTTTGTTTGTCCTGGAAGCTTTTTATCTCCATCTATTTTCAGTGACAGCCTAGCTGGGTATATTATTCTTGGCTGCAAATTTTTCATTTAGTGCTGAATATATCATGCCAGTCCTTTCTGGCCTGCCAGGTCTCTGTGGGTAGGTCTGCTGCCAATATAACATTTATGCCTCTGTATGTTACATTTTTCTTGTCTCGAGCTGCTTTCAGGATTTTCTCTTTGTCACTAAGACTTGTAAGTTTTACTATTAGATGACGGGGTGTAGACCTATTTTTATTGATTTTGAGGGGGATTCTCTGTGCCTCCTGGATTTTGATGCTTGTTCCCTTCGCCAGATTAAGGAAATTCTCTACAATAATTTGTTCTAATATACCTTCCACCTCTTTCTTTCTTCTTCTTCTGGGATTCCAATATTCTAATATTGTGTATCTTATGGCATCACTTACCTCTCGAATTCTTTCGTGGTCCAATAGTTGTTTGTCTCTCTTTTTCTCAGCTGCTTTATTCTGTCATTTGGCCTTCTATGTCGCTAATTCTTTCTTCTGTCTCATTTATCATAGCATTAAGAGTCTCCATTTTTGTTTGAATCTCATTAATAACTTTTTTGATTTCAAATCGGTTAGATTTTAGTTCTTTTATTTCTCCAGAAAGGGATTTTACTTCTCCAGAAAGGGATTCTTTAATCTCTTCCATGCTTTTTTTGAGCCCAGATAGCACCTTGATAACTGTCATTTTGAACTCTATTCCTGAAATATTACTGATGTCTGTATTAATGTCTGTTAATACAGACATTATTAACCACACACTAGGTCTCTAGCTATTGGTACTGTCTCTTGTTCTTTTTTTTTGTGGTGACTTTTTCCGCCTTGTCATTTTATGGAGCTTAGAATAGATGAGTGAGAGACAAAAGTCCTCTGGAGGTCCACAGTTCTCACTGATTGATGAACTTGGGTTTGGCTGGATATTCTTACTGATCTTCTGGGGAGGGGCCTTTTCAACTTGATTCTCAGATGTCTTTGCCTGAGGTGGAATTGACCCGCTCTTGCCCGGGGTTGGGCCAAGCAATTTGCTCAGGTTTGCTCTCCGAAGTCTTTGTTCCCTGAGCACTCTCCACAGTACCCTGTAGGCCGGGGATGCAAATGGCAGCTCCCAGTCTCCGGCCAGAGGAGCTGAGCGCTAGGGCCCTGCTCCTCACCGTGCCCTCAGAGGAAAGCAGTCAATCTCTCCCATCTCCTGGGTCCCTGCCCAAGATCCAAGCTCAGCCACTGGTGGCGGAGTGTTTCTACCTCTGGTGCGGCCCCGTCTGGAGTGTCCAAACCCAGCAGATTCCTGCTGTGCACTCCCGTGCCACTCCTCCCCGAGTAGAAAGGAGGGGGTCTCTCCGGAATGCCTTGTGTGGTCCCCGCTTGAAGGGCCATGGCCGCGGTCAAGGGTAAGCCCCAGCTGAATGCGCACTGCACGGCTCTTTCTCTGTTGCTGGCTTCTCTGCCCCGATACCTGGGAGCTCTGCCATACTCAGACACCTCCGGTCCCTTTGTGACCTCACGGGTCTTGAAACCACACTGTATCTGCGAGGGCTAAACCTCCCGCTTAGCCTCTGGAGCGATGCCCTCAGTGGAGCAGACTCTAAAAGTTCCGTTTTTGTGCTCCGTGGTTCTGTGGCTCCAGGGAGCCAGCCCCTCCCCCCGTGGTCTCTCTTCCCATCATTTTGGATTAACTTTTCCACTCCTCCTACCTTCTGGAAAGTGGTCGATTTTCTGCTCCTAGAATTGCTCTTCTTCCTCTCTTCTCTCTCCTATTGAGTATGCTGGCTTTTAGAATGGTTCGATAACTATCTAGATGAACTTCTGGGATCTGACTCTATCTCAACCTCCTACTTCTCCGCCATCTTGCTCCTCCTTCCTGATTTTTAATTTTTTAGTAGTCAAATTAAAAAAGCTTAAAAACTGGTGAGATTAATTTTAAGATATATTTTACATGATTGAATATATCCAAAATATTACCAATTCAACATGTATCAACATAAAAATTATTAATGAGATATTTTGCATTCCTTTCTTGGCAAAGTTTTTGAAATCCATTGTATATTTATTTGACACTTGCACTACATTTCAGTTCAGAACTAAATTTTCATCTGAAATACTTTAACTCTTTTTAGGTTTCATAAAATTTACAGTGTAAAATCTAGACACACATAACTAATTTGTTCCAAACATATTTAAAATGTTTCTAATAAATCAAGTACTACTTTTGAAATTTAAATTAAAGTTAACTAAAATTAAAAATTGAATCCTTTGTTTCTACTAACTACATTTCAAATGCTCAATTACTACCCTAGCTAGTGGCTACCATTGGAAAACATAGCTCTAGGATTTCTAGCTATGGCTATCATTGGACAACATAACTCTAAGATTTCTCATGCATTATTCATTTGCCTTAGAGAAGGATGAGCCATAAGAGAAGGGCCGACATCTCCGTATCTCCCTTTCCCCCAGTTCCTGGCAACCACCACTCTATTCTCTTCTTCTATGAGATTGACTATTTTAGATTCCACATAGAGAGATCATGCAGTATTTGTTTTTCTGTGCTTGAATATTTCACTTACCATAATGTCCTTCAGGTTCATCCATGTTGTCAAAAATAGTAGCATTTCATTTTTTTATTTTTAGGCAGAATAGTATTCTATTGTATATGTAGTATATTTACTGTACAGAGATTTAATTTTCAGCAATGTGATTATAGTTAACAATCCTGTATTGCATACTTAAAATTTGTTAAGAGGGCACATAGATCCTAAATGTTCTCACCACACACATACACACAAAATGGTAATTCTGTGAGGTACTGGATATATTAATTAGTTTGATTGTGGTGATTACTTAACAATGTATACATATTTCAAAACATCAAGTTGTATACATTAAGTATAGTTTTTTCTTTTCAAATTATACCTTAGTCAAGGGGGGTAGGAAAGAGATGAGCCAGTATCTCTCAAAAAGGAAGACACTGTTTAGTTTTAGTAATCAGATCTCTTTTTGTCAAAAGAGAACGGGAATTTCTAAATCCTAAAACTACCTTTACATACCAAAAGCAAAATTTGAAGATCTATCATGAGCCAGTAATAGAGCACAGGATATAATGTAAGAGATGGTACCATCAACCTAGGGGAGGAGAAGGTGCATTTCTGGGCCTAGGGAGTGGAAAGATTGGAGGAGAGCAAAGAGCAGAATGGCAGATGTGATCATCTGAGTGAACACCCTGAGGTTAGGAACTCTGAGAAGGAAATTAGTCACCATATAATAGAAACTCCAGAGAAGTTGAAGAGAAAGCAGAAGATAGATGGACTTTACCGTGTTTCTGGCTTGAAACTGGAAGAATTCAACCTCAGTGCACCCCAAGAGCAGGTAGGGCAGGCAGCAGAGAAGATGGGTGTAACAGGAACCAGAGGACCCTGCAACAGGGCCAGAGAGGACAGGCAGCCCACCTGGGGCTAGAAGGAAGATGTGCTGGAGATTCGGAGGAATTTTATAGCATGTGAGTCTAGATGGAACAAGTCAGCATGGGTTCACAAGGACTTTCAATAGTGATTGTCAGCAGAGCACCCAGGGGAGGCCAAGTGGGAGAAGCACAGGGCTGTGGAAGCCAGCAGAAATGAAGAGGCCACAGTGTAAGACAGCCCTGGGGCTGCTCTGAGGTTGCCTTCTCACTTGGGCAGACTGCCAACTGGACCCCAGTGCCATTTTGCCAGAAAGCGAAGAGTGAGAAACTGAGAACACAACTGACAATTTATTAAACATTCCTCCCTCCCCTATTCTGTTCCTGTTGGTCTTGGATGGATGCTCATGATGAAGTTTAGATCAGTTATGGAAAATAAAGTAGCTGTGTGCTTTATACAACCTAGATTGCAGTATATAAAATTTAGGACTTCAATATACTACTGCATAGTATTGCATTCCCCCCATAGTTTATTGCATTCCCCCCTCACAGCCCTGAAAAATCTGAATTATGTCAACACAAATCTGATACAAAGTCTATGGTCTTTCCTCTATTGTATTACCTCCCATCACCATTTTGTTACCCACCCTATCAGACACCTTTACATTGCTGTTTGGCGAATCTATGAATGTAGATAAGTATGGATACAACAGTAAGACTTTCAGGACACTACGCAGGTGGCTTAATAAATGAACCTGAAAGATAGTGTTTAATGTGTCTGTACCAACTTGCAAATATATTTCTAGTGGAATTCCACGAAGCTCTTTTTTTTTTTTTTTTGAAGCTCTATCTTTGATGCTGTATGGAGCTAACAAGAAGCTCAGAGGAAGAACAAAGATGATAGATGTCATCATAAAAGTTCAAAATGGTCTTGACAGGGTGAAATATTATTTTGAAAACAATTAAGAAGTTTGATTTTTTTGAGTAATCTCAGAAGTCCAAAGTAGGGGAACTTGCTAGGGCATCAGTCAATAAGAGGAAATCACAAGCACCCTGGCTAATAGTGCTATATAGTTATTAAAAAAACAAAAATCAGAAAACCTATTCCTTTTTTAGACTGTATTAATCAAAATAGTCAAAACCTGGAAATCAGTTTAAAGATGATCCATTCCTAACTAAATAATAAAATTTAGATCCATGAGTAAGACCATAGGGTGCAAATGCAGAAAATTTACAGTTAAACTCTGAGCTGGTCCAGGGATATGTGACCTGAGGCACTTCATTTTGGGAGGAAGACTAGAATATGTCAGAAGCACTGATTATCATATTGCTGAGGGATCTGGCCACTGAGTTATTTCCAAACTGATGGGTGGAATTGAGGTCAGTTTGTCTGTAGGAAAGAAGAGGCAGAGGATAAGAGTAGGGGGCAACCAACCAAACGAACTGCAAATGAACAATTAGTGGCCGTATTTAGGCCGAGAACATAGAAGAAAGAAAATAGGAACTGCAAAATGGCATAAGGAAAAGGTGAGAGAAGTCTAAAAATAAGAGAAGGAACCAAGTTCTTCACGTGCTCGACCAGGATGGCATCACACACCTAATGATCCCCACTCACCAGGCGCCATCTTCATGATCACGCAGCGCAGTAGGTCCTGGACTTCGCTGTTCTTCAGCCTGGCTCTACCTTAACCCTTGCAGTTCCTGGGCACTCACTGTGGGCCAAGCTCTGTACTGAGAACTTTCTCTGTATTATGTCTTTAGTCCTTTCAGTACTGTGCGGTGATGCTTTCACGATCGTTTACATTTTATACATAAGGAGACCGAGGCTTAAACAAATTGGGTAACTTGTCTACATGAGTGGCAGAGCTAAGAATTAAACCAGTTCTTATTGGTTGCAAAGTGGATGAGCCAATCACTAGGCCACAGTTGTCTCCTCTGTAGGATCAATTTTACAAATCCCATCACGTTTCATTATTCACACAACTGAGCTGATATTGATTGAAGGTAGTAGTTTTCCTCTGACACCATGACAGATTACCACAAACTTGGTGACACAAAATAACCCCAGTTTATTATCTTGCAGTTCTGCTGTTCTGAAATCCAACATGGGTCTAACTGGGATAAAACCAAGGGTTCAGCCCAGTTGCATCCCTTCTGGAGGTTCTAGGGGAGAATTCACTCTTGGATTTTCCCAGCTTCTACGGTCTATGTGAATTTCTTGGCTAGTGGTTTCATAGGATTAGGGCATGCGCATCTTTAGGGAGCTATGTTCTTCCCATCGTAGTTGCCTGCCCTGTACCAGGTATTGCTCCAGGCAATATGAGATAGATGAGGAGGAAAAAGACAGTAGCAGGTAAACAAGTACATATGCCAGACAATTTGTGTGGCAAAAGCAAAAAAACAATATAATCATCTCAGTAGCTGCAGGAAAAGCAGTTGACAGAATTCAACGGTCATTCCCCCATCACTTCCCCTTTGTTGGGAACTCTCAGACTCATCTTCCTGGATATTACTTTAGATGTCTCCTCTTGGAGAAACAGTTTCAGGTGTATAGTAAGTGCTTAGCAAACACAAATGTTTGTTTTTAGTTTTATTTACTTATGTAATAGTATTTGAAAATCATACGGTGCTGGGGCACCTGAGTGGCTCAGTGGGTTAAAGCCTCTGCTTCATGATCTCAGGTTATGATCTCAGAGTCCTTGGATCAAGCCCTACATCGGGCTCTCTGCTCATCAGGAAGCCTACTTCCCCACCCCACCCCTCTGCCTGCCTCTCTGCCTACTTGTGATCTCTCTCCCTTGTCAAATTAATAAATAAAATCTTTAAAAACAAACAAATAAATAAATAAATAAAATCATACGGTGCTTTCTCAACTTATCCAACAGATGGGTGTTTATTATCACAGGGTAATTGATTCACATTTCTGAATAACATGGGCGTGGTGATTACATTTTAGTAAAAGCAAACAAGTAAGCAAAACTCCTTTATGTGTATGTCAGTTGTTGTATATGTTTGTGTCAACGAGGAGAAAAGTGTAGAAGAAATATATCAGGCTATCAGCGGACAGCAGATGATGAGCTTTGGTTTCTGCATCTTTGTGCTGATAAATTCTCGTGGAATGGATGAACAAGGACTGCTAACAATGGTTAAATAATGAGAGGGTTCTGTAAGGTAGTAAGCATCCACTGACCCTTGAGGACTGAGTGGATAGCATCCTGCTCAAATCATACACTCTTCTGTTTGTTTTATTTTAGCTTCATTTTGACATCTGGTTAACCTAGATGGTTTCATAAGTGAATTAAAAACCAAGAGAGCATAAATAATCAATTTCTGTACTGTATCCAACTTGCCTAATAGATTCTTATGCCGTAATTTCCTATTCTGCAAATTAAGAATAATATTCTTTCTGTAAGAATAACACAATTAGACTGGTTAAAAGACACTTATATTCATAAAATACCAAAAGAGTTGTCAAGTATAAGTGAAAACTCTCTAATTTTTCTTTTGTGACATCCATGTTTACTGATTATGCTCCAGAAAAATATATTATAAAGCACTGCTATGATCCACCTTAAAGTCATATTTATTTGACCAAATGTCACCCTTTTTCCATAACCCTTAAAATTCAATCTTCTTCCTTTCTGGGTCTGGACATTAAGTGGGGATCTGGTGGAAGAAGAGTCACATCCCAGCCTATTCCTCATACAGAGACTTTTTTGTGAGTTTGTATTATAGCCAGACTACATCTCTGGACTCCTTATAACCAATGCTTGAGTCATTAGAGCAATTGGAGCAAATAGTCAAAAGAAGCTTCAGAGTCATCAAGCAAGCTCATAGATTAAGCCTACACAACTTGGACAAGTATCTGAGGTGGCCTTTGAATATAAGAGGGGAAGACAAATGCTTTCCAAAACCAGATAGATTCTGTGAGAGATTTTCCACACAGACACAGACCATACTTGCATTACTTCTTATTTCTCCCTAATAGAATATAGATGTGGCTTCACCCTATGATATTAAGCAGCCTCCTTTCTCCTCTGATTTCAACTCTCTCGTATTCACTGATACTCAGCTTATGTCTATTGGCCATTTCCTCCATGCAAGAAATCCGTGAAGAAAGAGAGATTAAGAGGTGCTTTACTTCTCATTTACGTCTTTCCCTTTTCAACAATACCACTCCCAACAGCCAAATTGTGTTTTCATAATGAGCTTTACCTTGATTCAATTTTTTTCACCCATAAAATGAAGGTAATGACTTATCTGACTTATATGGCTATTCTGAGAATTTAATAAGATAATTAACATAAGATACTTAAAGCATTCCTTTGAACAGTGATCACTCATTAAATCATAGCTGTAATGAATATTAGTAATATTAATACTCTTCAATGATCATTCCACATTTATTTTCCCTTAATAAGGATAGGGTTATGTTTAGAGTTCTGGCAGATGTGAAGAAATGCAAAAGCCAGAATTAATCGACCTTATGGCTGTGTTAAAGAAAATCTCACAAGCAGCCCAAATTTCACTCCCTATTCATAGGCACTACTCAGACAAGGAATTACTCCATTAGATGAATCCCTGGCAACCTGAAATGGTGTGATATCCCCGCCTTGTTATTTGTGTGGGTAGAGCTCTTTAACACCTTCTCTCAGAATGGAAGAAACATCATTTTCTCTCTCTCATCTCTTCTGGTTTCCCCCTCATGTCTACTTATGCTTCTTCATTGAAATTATTCAGCTCTTCCACCTCCAGGCTTAGAGTACCCAGCCCCAGCCCTGAAGGTCACAGGCCCACGATGAAACAATTCAGCTTTTCTACCCCACCCCCCTAGATTGTTGGGACCTGAGAGAGATGGCAAAGGGCTAGAACTTGGATAGATAGAAGCCTTGTTATCACATGGGCTGTTTAAATATTCATGCAGCCTCTTCTGGCAGCTAATAGGGCTGCAAACTTTGCCCAGGAAAAAAAAAAAAGGAAGATAATTACTGAATTTCATAGCATTCTGAAATGGCTGCTGTGAAGGAAAAACTTAAGTGCTGATTTTTGGTTTAATCTCTCAGGAAATGTATTTTTCTTTTAATTCAACACAGGACAATAGGCAAGTGATTAGATGCATTTCTAAGTATTTTTTCTGAGCATGTCATCAGCGTTAGATACCCACTGACATTAATACCATAAAAACATATTGGACTGTCAAAGCCACCTCCTTTATAATTACTTTACTAATGACTAATTGAAAATTAACTGATACACTCTCCTTGTAGTCGACAGCTTTATGTCGTAACACAAGTTTAAATTATTGGCAGCTGAGCAATAGAATAAATCAGAGTGGAAGAAAGACCAAATTATTCTTGAGCGTGGTGACTCCCAGTGTGAGGATATTTCCTTTAGGGCAATCAATTGGCACTATATGCTCCTCATTAGCATATGTGAAGACAGCAAAAATATAGGTGTCTGTTCATTGTTTTGTTTGTTTTAAGGAGACATTTCTCCTGACTATAGTTAAGTTTTTTTGTTGTCCTAATTCTGGCTGATAAAATTTAATTAAAACAAAGTAATTTCACAGTTTCTGAAACAACATAAAAGCAAACCTTGTCACTGCACCGAACCTCAAATCCTTTCTTCAGAGTACTGTCTATTCAGTGAAAATCAACTTTATTTTATTTTTTCCAGCTACAAACCCAAGTTCTAACCTATCAATTCTTCATCCTCCCAATATGGCATAAGCATTCAAAACATTCCTTCATCAGTTTGCCCCTCCTAACAGTACTGATCTAAGATGTCAATGCAGTTAAAACAATAGGTACATTAATAGTTAAATATTAATAGCTTAATAGGTACATTAAAAGTTAAAAAAAATCACTTGGAATGTCAGTGCTCAGTGTTTCCAGATGATTCATATTATGTAAGAATTGGCCATTAGTAAATATTAGGTAAGTAAAATGAAACAATCACCATTCTTAAATTCTACTTCTAAGTTCCTTCAAAAAATTCATAACTATAGTTATTTATATGAACTCTGTAGGCATAGATATGTCTATAAATATGTGTATGTAAATACAAGTATGTCGGATATATATTAAAAAAATACCTCCGTGAATAATTATATTTTTCATTTTTAATGTTTCAGATGTACATTACCAACACAATCAAAGCCAAAGGAACAAGACTTGCTAAGCCCGTTTTATGTTTGGGCTTAATGTGTTTGGCCTTTCTTACTGGACTCAACAGAGTAGCAGAATATCGAAATCACTGGTCAGATGTGATAGCAGGCTTTCTGGTTGGAATATCTATAGCAGTATTTCTGGTAAGTACAAATTTATTTGCATTTCTTTGCATTTTTAATTAGTTTCTTTAATCACCTACAAGAAAATATAAGTGTGAATCACCAGGTTTCTCTAAATGTGTCAAATGATAGTATGTACATTTTAAGTTATTCCTTTCTTCCTCCTTCCTCATTTATTCTGCCTAAAGTCAAATTTGGGGATGAAAAATATATAAATTCTACACTTAAAGGTGAGCAAAATATTTTCATATAAAATGGAACAGAGCTAAAACACTGAGTTCTCTTTGAATAGTTTTTAAGACTGGTTTACTTGCATATTTTAAAAATTTCCTGGGGTCTCTTTTCATCCCAGAGCATCTAGAGCATCCAAAATTATTCCAGTGTCAGCATAGAACCTCCATGAACCTCCATGTCACCCTGCTTGCTAATAGGTAAACCTCATTTGAGAGATGAATTGGTTCCCTTCAGTAACTACAAATCCATGGATGGTTTCCAAGACAATACCCCCTCAGGTCAGATACTGCCAAGAGGTGAAGAGCATATGTAGTGATTTCTAATGAAGTAAGCACGCTATCTTTATTCCTTTTATAAAATATCCTTGGAATATTACTACCAGTTTTTGTTGTTGGAAAATATATTTTAGTCTGGTTTTAGAAATAATCAATCTATTAAAGTATGAATATATTACATTTAACCCAGTTGGAAAAGGTGTAAACTATAAATCAAAACATATTTTTGCATTGACACATTATAATAGGAAAAAACACTTTATTTCCATTTTGATTACACCTAAATTGCTTCTCACGCTTAACTTCCCTTCTTCAGCTCCTTTCCCTAGTTCATAACCAGTAAGCAAAAACCTGTATGAACCTTTCCAGCTAGCAATTTGTGTGCCGGGCATTGTAAATAGGCTCTGTTCTGTAGACCCTCCTAAGGCTGAGGCAGAGTGTGACCTTATCCCTGCCCCAGGCTCTGTGCTGCTTTACTTCCTGCTGTCACTCCCTCCAGTTCGCTAGGTGCCTCAGAGACTTGGGCCTACCGCCATCTCTCTCCCAGAGATAGCTTGTGACCCCCGGAAAACTGGGGCCCAGACTTAGGCCAGAGCCTTTTCTTTTCTTTCACTCACCACAGATGAAGCAAATTGAAACATTTAAAACAAAATAAGACAAACAGCTTACATAAACCTTAAGAAAAGAACTCCCAAAATTTAAAATTTCAAAGCACTAGAGTCAGACGTAACTATGTTTCAGCTGCTTGGGTCCGGAACCTCTTCACCGGCGTCGATCTCATCAGATAATCTCTCTCACCTATCTCGTTCGTACTCATCTTCCTGTGGCTGTTGCCAACTTGCCATCACTTCCGGTGAACCTCCTGACCCCTTACAAGACCAAACCCAGAGCGTCAGTATCTTCCCTGTCTCTTCCTCTTCTGAGAATTCGGTGGTGAAGGAGTTGGACTGTGGGTTCCCGTTGGGCTCGAGCCCCTCTGATTGTGCATATTCAGAACATTCCATGGTGTTCAGACATTGAACATTCAGACATTCCCATCCACCTGGAAAATGACCTTATGAAAGGTCACGTGATGATAATGCCTTAACTGTAATAACTCAACAAACATTTGTGCATTCATGCACAACCATTTCTGAGTGTGAGGGCCTACAGGTGCCAGACACTGTGCCAAGGACTGGGGATACAAGGAGGCTCAGATAAACATGATCTGTCTCCTGTGGGAGTTATAGTCTGGTTCCGGGGTCAGACAGTAATAGGTTATTCCTTCTACTAGTCCCTTCCTCTCTTCCTTCATAACAGAAATATCTACTGAGCCCCTGTTATAATCCAGGCATGGTGCTTGGTGCTAGGGATTTTTGGGGGGGGGGGGGCTAGGGATTAAATAACATGAAAAAGACACAGTCCATCTACTTAAGTAGATCACAAGATAGAAACAAAGAGTCTTATAGAAGATTGAATATAATGATATTGATTCATAGACTCAGGAGATACCTGTTGGGATTAGGGATGGTCAGAAAGGGGAGGGGATACATAAACTTGAAGGGTTTGTAAAGCAGGGAGGTCTAAGGTAAGGCATAAAGAATGAAGGGCAGAGAGCACAGTGTGCAGAAGCAGTATGAAATGGTTCATAAAATAGGCATTTATGGAACCTTTAGTATATCGTAGGCCTGGGCACAGCATGAACACAAGGGGAAGTGGCATTGTGAAATGGCACCAGTCATCCAGCCTGAGTGACAAGAGTGGGAAATAGAAGGACACAGGAGTAATTACCCTGAATGGCCTTGTAGGTTACAATGATCTGGGCTTTTTTCTTTGTAATGTAGGGGATTTGAGAACCACTGTCAGAGTTCAAGTGAGTTAAAGCTGGTTGAATCTCAGCTTCTTTATTCAGTTTGTGCCATTACGCAATTTACCTCATTTGGGCCATCACCAATGTACCTTTCCGAGCCTCAGGTTCTTCCTCCTTATATGAGGCTAATAACAGCCTCCTTAAAGCTTATAAGGACTTAAAGGTTTAAATGAAATGGTGTATATTCAATCAGTGGACACGTGGATGACTGAAAGTTTGCTTCTTTCAGCCCCTTTTACTCTATGTTACAATCTGTGCTTTAAAAATAGGTTTGCTGGAAAGTAAAACTTCAGGTAAGGATAGAGGAGGCAAGTTGTGCAGAACCAGGGAAATAAGATGGCCCAAATCAGGCATCCATGTGCACAGAGAGAAGGGAAGGAATGTGGGAGGTTTGTGGAGACGGAAGGTTTGGAGCTTGATGGCACACTGGGGATGATGGAGGCGAAGAGGGAGAAATCTGTAATGGTTCCCAGGCTTCTCATTTGGGCAAGGAGAACATTTATTCTGAGCAGCGACTCCAGCTCTGGCTTGCAGTATATCCTGGGGTGTCTCCAATTATCTTTCTGTGTGCAGAACTCTGAAATAGTTCCAGAATAAAATGAACACTAACCTACTCCAAGACTCCATGTCTCAGTTAAAGGCACCCACATCCCCCAGTCACCCAGACCCAATGTCTAGCGTCTGCCTTTGACTCATTCTTCTCGTTCATCCCCCACACCCGGTGATTCATCAGGTTCCAGTTTATTTCCACTATAAAATGTCTCCTCCACATTTCAATTCTTGGCCATTCTGACCAAAATGTATACTGTGGAACTGTACTCGATTTTCGAGATTAGTGCTTTTTTTCCCCTTTCTTCTATCTCTGGGTTCCTACTGCCTCCTCACTTCAGACTCTCCTTCAAATACCTCCTGTTCTGCCCCTCTGTTCTTTATAACATAATCCGTTGCTAATAACAAGATAAGACAAAACAGACCTCATTCCTGCTACATTAAACCCAGATATGTCCACTGGGTTTCTGGGATCAAGAGTAATCTGGCTGTGTTCTTCCCAGCCAAGTATATTTTCCCTCCTTGCAGGGGAATCTTTTATTTTTTTTTATTAACATATAATGTATTATTTGCCCCGGGTACATGCCTGTGAATCACCAGGCTTAAACATTTCACAGCACTCACCATAGCACATACCCACCCAATGTCCATAACCCTACCCCCCCTACCTCCCAGCCACCCTTAGTTGGTTTCGTGAGTTTAGGAGTCTCTTAAATTTGTCTCCTTCCGCATCCCATCTTGTTTCATTTTTCTCCCCCACCCCCCCACGACCCCCTACCCTGCCTCTCAAATTCTTCATATCAGAGATCATGTGATGATTATCTTTCTCTGACTGATTTTGCTTAGCATAATACCCTCTAGTTATGTCCACGCCATTGCAAATGGCAAGATTTCGTTTCTCTTGATGGCCACATAGTATTCCATTGTATATATATACCACATCTTCTTTATCCATTCATCTGTTGATGGACATCTAGGTTCTTTCAATAGTTTGGCTATTGTGGACATTGTTGCTATAAACATTCGGGTGCATGTGCCCCTTCGGATCAATACATTTGTATCTTTAGGGTAATTACCCAGTATAGTGCGATTGCTGGGTCATAGGGTAGCTCTGTTTTCAACATTTTGAGGAACCCCCATAATGTTTTCCAAAATGGCTGTACAAGCTTGCACTCCCACCAACAGTGTAGGAGGGTTCCCCTTTCTCCGCATCCTCGCCAACATCTGTCATTCCTTGACTTGCTAATTTTAGCCATTCTGACTGGTGTGAGGTGGTATCTCACTGTGGTTTTGATTTGTATTTCTCTGATGCCGACTGATGTTGAACACTTCTTCATGTGTCTGTTGGCCATTTGGATGCCCTCTTTGCTGAAATGTCTGTTCATATCTTCTGCCCATTTCTTGATCGGATTATTTGTTCTTTGGGTGTTGAGTTTAAGAAGTTCTTTATAGATTTGGGATACTAGCCCTTTATCTGATATGTCATTTGCGAATATCTTCTCCCATTCTGTCATTTGTCCAAGCAATTTGCTCAGGTTCGCTCTTGGGAGTCTCTGTTCCCTGAGCGCTTTCCGTACTGCCCTGGAGTCCAGGAATGAAAATGCCTGCTTCTCAGTCTCTGACCGAAGGAGCCAAGCACTCGGGGCCCCCACTCCTCAGCACCACCTCAGAGGAAGGCAGTCAATCACTCCCGTCTCCCTCGTCCCTGCCCAATCTCCAAGCTCAGCTGCCCATGGCAGAGTACCTCTATCACTGGCACAGCCTGTCTAGAGTCTCCAAACCCAGCAGATTCCTGCTGCGTGCTCCTGTGCCGCTCCTCCCCAAGGAGGAAGGAGGGGGTCTCTCTGGAGCTGCCTCCTGCAGGGTCCCTGCTTGAGGAGCCACAGCCCAACTGTGCCTTGGATTGTGGTGTGAGGTACGTTGAAGCTGATAGCGCCCTTTGCAGCTCCTTCTCTGCTGCCAGCTTCTCCACCCTGATACCTGGGAGCTCTGCCGCACTCAGACTCCCTGGTCCCTTTGTGACCCCTTGGGTCCTGAAACCACACTTTTCCCACAAGGGCTAAAACCCCCACTTAGCCTCTGGAGTGATGTGCCTCAGCAGAGCAGACTCTAAAAGTTCCGACTCTGTTCTCTGCTCTTCTGTGGCTGCAGGGAGCTGGCCCCTCCCTCCGCAGTCTCTCTTCCCGTCTCTTTGGATTCACTTTTCCAAACGTCCTACCTTTCATAAAGTGGTCGATTTTCTGCTTCTAGAATTGCTGTTCTTCCTTTCTTCTCTCTCCTGTTGAGTATGCTGGCTTTAGAATGGTTTGATAACTATCTAGCCGAACTTCTGGGATCCGACTTTATCTTGACCTCCTACTCCTCTGCTATCTTGCTCCTCCTTTCACCTGCAGGGGAATCTTATACTGCACATCCACTCAATTTCCTTTCCCTTACAGGCAGGTTCTGTTTGGCCTTTATGTTTGCCCCAGCAAAAATGCTCATTCCTCCATATATGTTAGAGAGCAAAACGGGTTTGGGAGCCACATGAACCGAGGTTTGAATCCTACATTTGCCACATGCTGTGCGTGTGGCCTTGAACAGGTCACTTGGCTTCTCATTTTTTCTAACCTCGTGAGGCCTCTCTTACCTGTATTTAAAATGGCTTTCCCCTGCTCCTTCCTCATTCCCTATTCACTTTTCTCCATAGCATGTTTTGACTTTTAATATACCACATACAATAGCTTTGTTTTTATTTTTTTTTTTTTATTTTTTTTGCTGTCAAACTCACTAGAATATAAGCTGTGCATGGAGAAGGCATTTGTTTTTCTTCATGGTATATTCTCAGTACGAAATACAGGGTGTGGTAGATAGGTGATTCTCGGGAAATACTTGATGGATGAATGAATGAATGGGGAGCTGTTTTAGTACTTCCCTGAGCTTTTGAGAGTTAAGTAAAATCCCATAGGTAGTAAGTACAGTTGAGGGTGTGGTGCAGAGAAAGCGCTGGATATCGTGGTCCTCATCTTTGATGACTGTTCAGATCCTTTTTGCACTTGAGATTTTTCTCATACAAGTCCAACGTTCCCAAGAAGTGTCCCTGATTACCGGGTTCTCCCATTTTTCCCGAGTTCCATTGCTCTCTAAGTCTGGCCTCTTATAGTCTAATGAGGAATTACATCTTGTCCTGTTTATCATGCTCATTCCGTGTACATTTTCTTTTAAGTTAGAGAACAGAGTCCCCATGCTTAAGAAAATGCAAACCAAATACTAGTTGAACAATAGTTGTAGATTGGTTAATATTCTTTAACAAATATATGCTTAACAAATGTATGCTTCAAAGTGCTTCCAAAAAAGATGCCCAGGGTGTAGTCGAGTAGCTCAAGGTTACTTATAAGAGGTTACATAGCAAGAACTTGTCATGTTATCATGACAAGTCAGAAGATCGGTACAATAATAACAGTAAGAGTTAATGGAGCAGTCTTTACGCCATTAACTCGATTAATCCTTACAACAGCATGATGAGTTGCAGTTATTATTGTTCTCATTTTGTCTGTAAAAGAAGCAGGTCTAGTTATATTGAGTTGCTTATCCAGGCTCACAGTGAATAAATCAGGGAGCCTGGCATTAAGGCCCAGCCCTGTTTGACCCCCAGAGTCTATGCACTTAACTCCAAGCAATACAGATGTTTTACTTGCTACAAGTGAAGAGGGAAAATGGCCACAAATAGACCACATTAATTTATCATCACCACTTGCAAAAGAACATGAAAATATACGTGTAATGGTGACTTCTTCGTGTCATTTTTATAGGACAGGGTAGAATTATACACATGAAAGCCATTAATGTAAAAATAGAATGTTTCAGAGGAATGTCACTTTAAATTATATAATAACTCCAGAAAATTTGAGAATTCTTGGCCTGGGCACACATTCATTAGTCTATCCATTCACTGTGGCACTAGGAATATAATGGTGAGAAAAAAAAGAGAGAGAGAGAGACAACATCTCTGCTTTCATAGAGCTTACAAGGAAGCTCTCTAAGGAAGAGATTCACATCAATCAAAGTATTATGCTAACAGGTGTGTTATTTCATTAGAAATAGGTGCTTTGATGAATATTATCAAGGATTGATGTGCTCAAACAAACAAAAACAGCCTCGGGTCAGAGAAAGCCAGTGAAGAAGTGATACTGAGATGAGATATCACAGATAAGTGGGATATGGTGCCCAAAGAGTGTGGAGTTGAGTATTCCAAACAAAAGGCCCCAAAAGGGAAGCACAGAGAAGGAAGAATGCAAAGGTGGGCAGGGTTTATACTATTAGAGAAATGGGGAGCCCAGCCACAATTGTTTGAAGAAGGCTGACATGATTCAATTTGCATTTTGGGAAGATCTTTCTTATGTCACTATAGAAACGGATTGGAAGGAGCCAAGATTGGATTTAGGGAGACTTCGGAGAGCTACACAGGAATCCAGACAAATGGCAGTGATTGCTTAGTCTTTGGAGTCGGTGGTGGAGGTAGATAAAAGCAGATATAAGAAATCAAAATTTTTAGGAAGGAAAATTAAGCAAATTGAGTGACTGTGTATAGGAGGTATAAAGGATAAATCCAAGTTTTCAACCTTATGCAATAAGGGGAGAGGGCCTGTGGGGGTTGTTTTCTTGAGAGGATCCAGAAAAAAGTCAAGCGTAGAAGATAGACAGATCTTGGTTTCACTTTGAACATCTGTTCAATTTTCCCTACCTTTGACAACCAAAGGAATGGCCTAACTTGGTAAAATATTAAAACCTCTTCCCTTATAAATGGAGAAAACAGACCCAGAGGACTGTCCAAGAACATATGAGACTTGGATCAAAAACCAAGCCTCTTGCTTTTACCTATGAACATTTTTCTTGTCTATTTTTTTTAAGATTTTATTTATTTATTTGAGAGAAAGAGAGATTGAGAGAGAGAGAGAGAGAGCCAGGGGAGGAAGGGACAAGCAGACTGCATGCTAAGCATGGAGCCCAAAGCGGGCTTGATCCCATGACCCTGATCATGACCTAAGCTGAACTCAAGAATCAGACACTTAACTGATTGAGCCAGCCAGGCACCCCCCTCATGAGCATTTTTCTAATGGGAAATCAGTTCCATACTTGTGAATGTTAGCAGCAAGACTTGTTAAATATTTGAATATTGTTCTAAGGAAGATTTGGCAATTTCCTCCCTTATAATTTAAATAATAACTGTAATGAAGAATAATCATTATGCTAATAGATACTATTTAATGAATATCTACTATCTGTTAGGTGTTTAAATAGTTCGCATATGAATTCTCAGCTGCTTCATTGGTGTTGTCCTAACCCTCAATTAAGACAAAGAGATAACCGATACAGTCTTTCACAGAGTTTATCAAACCTAAATAATATAAAAGCAATTATACTAATTTCAGAAGCCCATATTAACTCTAGATGAACTCTTCTTCATCTCATGACTTCCATACATCTATGTACATAGTTATTTCATTTCAGCAAATTTTACTTCAAAATAATTTGTCATAATTTTTTTCATCTGCCTAATCTTTCATTAATTTATAGTATCAATGAAAAGGGAAATATGTGTGTATATTTCATGAAGTGATCATGGAAACTGCTTGCTTGTTATGTTGTTATTGGCTAAAATTCTTGATTATGTCCTTTGTACTCTAGGCAGTGGTCAGTTGGCAAACTATAGCCCTTAGGTGAAATTTGGTCTGCAATTTGTTGTTGTTACTACTTTTTTTTTTTAAGTTACATTGGAACACTGACATGTCAATTCATTTACGAATTGTCGATGGCTATTTTCACACCAAAATATCAGAATTGAACAGCTGCTGCAGAGATTTATGCCAGCAAAGCCAAAAATATGTACTCTGTGCTCCTCACAGCCAAAATTTACTGACCCTCTTTTTTTCC
>CM052798.1:75210948-75249791 GCA_028533885.1 Nasua narica | reverse complement strand
TAGTTTCTCAAGTACAGATCCTTTACCTCTTTGGTTAGGTTTATTCCCAGGTATCTTATGGTTCTTGGTGCTATGGTAAATGGAATCGATTCTCTAATTTCCCTTTCCATATTTTCATTGTTAGCTTATAAATCTGATATAAAAATTCAGGTACAGGTTTTTGTGTACGTAATAATATTTTTTCTAAATCTTGGATAAATACCTAGGAATAGGGATAGTGGTTTTATGGTAAAAGTATATCTACCTCTACAGAAATTTTCCAAAGAATCTGTCATGGCTTATGGTACTTATGGTTTTGACATGAATCTTGATGTAGTTCATCTAGATTTTTACCTTCTGGTGAAAATAAGCAAGTTTTATTTATTTAATTTTTATCTTTTCAAATTTTTATTAAATTCTATTTAGTTAACATATAGTGTAATGTTGGCTTCAGGAGTAGAATTTAGTGATATATATCCCTTACATATAATACCCCAGTTCTCAACACAACATGTGCCCTTGAAAAAGGGAAGTTTTAAAATGAGGAATTTTAATCAGCTACTGGTTATACAAGAATTTGTCATGTACTTGATCCATTACCCACATCCTCTGATTCTTCTGTCAAGTGGCATTGGGGTGCTTAATTAGAAAATCTAAAGCATTTTAAAAAGTTAAGGAGCAATGAAATAAATAGGAATCTAATTAGATAGATTGAAATACCAATATAAAACAAGGCCTAGGTACAATTTATGGAAGAGTTCCCTTTCTTATCATCATTAGTTATACATAGTTAAATTTTATTTGTAATTAGACTTGTAATATATGAGATGTGTAACTAACACCAAATAAGGACTATGGTACATTTCCCAGGGTTCATGAGCTTAGTCTAGTGGGGAGATCGAAAATCTTTTAGGCCAATATAGAACGGGGCGGTGATGGCTATGCTGGAGGAGGGCATAAAGGGAGACCTACCCAAATTTAGCAATGCTTGCAGCAGCCTCAAAGGGGACATCCAAAGGACTGCTAGCCAAGTAAGGAGGAGAGAAAAGAATGTTCCAGATGGAGGAAGCAGCTTGCATGAAGATTTTGTTTGGCAGGCGAGATAAGCACATGGAGGCAAGAAACTTGGGGGGTGCCATTAAAGAGTGAAGAATGAAGGTAAAAGAAATAGAATCGAGAAGGGGCAAGATGGGCTGGAGCAGATGAATAGATTAGTGGTTGGGAAATTTCAAAAATGGCCAAAGAAACTTTGTACTACAAAGGAGGTAAATTGGGGTTTTACATTTCTGATGTGGTTGATGGTTGGGAATATAGTTGTGAATGTGTGCTACAAGTGTGGTGGACAGGTCATTAGAGTTAGGGAGGTTAAGAAACTACAGATAGAGAATGTGGATACTCACATCCACCAAGTACGTAAGCCCATTAATATTAATAGATTCACATGAAGCTTCAAGTCGTTGTGCTAGGAAAATCTGATTTACAGTAAAACCAAGTCATTGCTGTGGATCTCAACAACTTTATACACAGTGATGCTCTAAGCAAGGAATATAATGTCAGTTATTCCCAGAAATTTTTTAACACAATGATTTTATTTTGGGGAGTGTCACTCAGAATTAGTTTTTTTTTTTTTTTTTGAAGATATTTATTTGGCAGATCACAAGTAGGCAAAGAGGCAGGCAGAGAGAGAGGAGGAAGCAGGCTTGCCACTGTGCAGAGAACCTGATGCAGGGCTCAATCCCAGGACCCTGAGATCCTGACCCAATCTGAAGGCAGAGTCTTTGCCACCTGAGCCACCCAGGCGGCCCAAGGCAGTGTTCTTTTTACCAGAGGAATGGTAGCATTTTTAAAAAGAATTTATTTTATATACCTGACAGTGTTTACGTTGCTAACCAATCACTCTACTAAACTTTTAGGCAGTGGTTCTCAGATTGGTGTAGAAGGAAATACTTCACTTATAGCATTTGCACAAAGAGCACGTTTCTGGGATGCATGCCCAGAGATTCTGATCCAGTAGACGTAGGCAAGCTCTGGCTTGGGGATCTGTAGTGTATCAGACACCTCAGGTGATGTGGATCCGGAGCCAGCAGTGGGCCTGGATCCAGCTGGGCCTGTAGACCTTCTGAAACAGTAGTTTTCAATATTGAGTACACATTAGAGCCATCTGGAGAGCCTTTAAAACTAGCAATGACCAGGCTAGGCCTCAGACCAATTAAATCCAAGTCTCTGGTGTTGTCAGTATTTTTTTAAAGCCCCCAGCTGATTCTAACATGCAACCAAGATTGAGAACTTGTGCTCCTAAACATTCATTGTGGAGAGCTTTAAATCCTTGGCTCCTCGGGACTCGGAAATACTTCATAAGATCTATAGCTAATGCTCCCATAAAAGCACGGCCTGCCTCTGGTTTAATTAGCTTATCAGTGAAAGCCACCTAGAGAGTTCTCCTTTCTCTGGAGACCAACTATTTATTCTCTCAGAACATAGCTTTTAGCCTCGTCTCCAAATAGTACAAAAAAGAAATTCCTGAATAGAAACAAAACTGTGAGCTAATGTAAAACTCTGAACTGAGCAGAGAACCATGGTAATGGAAGAAATGATTCAAAACAAGCTTCTTTCCTAAGAGAACTTTGGTTTTATCACATTTCAGCTTTTATGTCTTCATCTCTCCAACTTCTTAAAACATGAAATTGTTGAACATTAATTTTTTAATCTGTTTCACAGCCCCTATTTATTTGAAGTTCTGTAGAATTTCTTCTCAGGCGGACCTCACATTGTTTCTCTTTCCCTGAAAATACCAGCATTACCATCTACCAGGAGGAAAACTGAATGTGACAACATAGGGTCTTAGAGCACACACTCCAAGCACGACTCCTTTTACTCCTCCTCTCTTTTGTGCACTTTGTCTTCCTTAAAGGACACAGTGAACAAACAAAGGAAGCTAAGATCAAAATATAGAGGGCCAATATTTAGGAGTATGGCCTTCATCTAGCCTCCCCTGATAAAATGTAGGCTGCATCTCTACAACACCAGAATTGATTATTATGGCACTCCGATTCCTTATCCTACACCTCAGTGCTAGGTTTTTTCAGGCTTCAAAATATTTTATATTTTAGGGGAAAATACTGCATATTCTGTTACATAGGCAGGGTCTTGGGCAGCACTTTGTAATCAAAGATGAATATTTCTGCACCACGACATAGAGCATAATTTACCTCACAGCAGTTCAGGGTCAGTTTCGCCACCAAATGAGTTTGCACCAATGTTACAAGAAACATTTGGTTTTAAAGTCTGTGTGGATGTTAGAATTGTAGACAATAGCACTGTGAAATTCCAACCAGTTATAAGATACATAGATTGATTTCTTTCTCTTTGTCCTTTCTCCTCCTTTTACTTTTTATCTTGTTGCCCTACCTTTATAGAAGATTATAGATGTTTGATTAGAGACAAGGACCTCAGTGCATATAATCTCACTTAATCTCAACTAGAATCCATTCAGATAGTTATTATTAATTCCATCTCACAGATGAGAAAGCCGGGTCTCTGAAAGTTTAAATTGCTTGTGAACATTTCAGTTATTATGGAACCCACCTTCCATACGTGACTTACCAATGGAGCCAAAGATGGAAATCACTGAACTAAAGACATTGTATGCACAGATCTCCTTTTATGTTTAGGGTTAAAAACCCAAGCTGATAGCTGGCAGCCTCCTATTAAAACACAAAAGCTGTTTATAGTCATCTTGAAAGAAAGAAACTGGAGCAGTATTTTACCTCAGCATTTGGTCTAATGATATAACAACACAGAACTTGAAGTAAACTAGTACTGTGTCCAAGTAAATAAGTCCATATTAAATAAGCATTTAAAGAATGAATAAAACACATTTTGTAGGTGTCCCGAATTCAACCTATTGAGAATGGTCAAGAAGAAAATTCACAGGGAGGGTCCTTGAAAGACTGTCTTGCAAGGCTCTTCAGCTGGTTTCTGGGACTAAGCCACTGCGAACATCTTCAATTAAGGCAATAAACGTATGTGCGCTAGAGCGCACTGGGGTTGGAGTTGGTTTGCAAAGCTAAGGCAAATACAGAAAATGTCCTTCTGTGCAGGTTTCTATCCCACCCAAAACTCTAGGTACCTGATTGTTATTGTTATTATTTTACCTTTCAAATGTTTTTTTTTTTTTAATTGATTTTTCACTTAATGGGAATGTGGCATTCCTCAACCAAAGAGCCCTTAATAATAATGGCTTTTTTGTTTTCCTAGCCCAGGTGCTCTTTTTACATTTCTCCCATATTTTTTTAAAGGGAAATGGTGAGTGGCATGTCAGGTGACAAGTCATCACCACCTTGTCATAAGTCGATGATAGTTATGTTTTAAGTAAGATTTTTAAAAATAATTTCTACAGAGGGAAGTATAGAATAAATAGTAAAATAGAGACTTTTATGTAGAACTTAAAGCTTCAAAAATTGACATACAGACTTTAGAATTTACCAAATTTAAGAATCCAAAACTACTTTTCAGAAGCAAATGCTCATTTTTCCATGGGACCTCTGCACTCAAGGACTGGATTCAGTATCTTGCAAACTGATTGATTTGCTGTGGGCTTGAGTGAACACTTTCTAATGGATGCAGCACATTTTTATCTTTAGCTCTGGGCTCGAACTCTGCCATCGCTACTCTAAACCTCTGTATGTGTAGTGAAAAGCAGTAATTGCACTGATTGATTAGGTATCTGACCACTTTCTTTGTGTGACCCTGAATTAAACTTTCATGCATGAGTTTTTAGTTTGCTTACTACCTGTTTGCAGTATTATCTACTAATAGGATTTAGTAGTGGCCGATTAAGAATTCAGCCAGATTAAAAGGAGAAACCTCTTGTTACTTGGTTTACCTCATAAAGAAGTCCATTTCTCAAGACAGCTGACCTAAAAATAATAAATGTAATTCTGACTTTTTATATTACTGGGAAAAATGCAGACAGGAAGTGAGCACTACCATATCTTCCTACATAGGCATTATGCCATTTCAAATTATGCATTTTCTTAATTCACTAATGTAATTTTTTATAACAAAGGATCAGAGTGTCTTAGGGATGGTAAGGACCTTTAATAATTACCCTTGTTCTTTCTCTCGATTCCTTCAGGGAGAATCAGTCCTAGGCTAGAAGGGAATTAATTTTAAATCTTCCTGAGATAAGTAATCCATCTCCTTCATTCTGTGGTGTGGGTGTCCCTCAGTTGCTCTTAGTGAAATTAATGAACAGATGGCCCCCATGCTCTCTGTATACTCTTTTCATGTACTTAAAACCTATTATTAAATTTCCCCTTAACTTTCTCTTTCCTTTGTACAGTCATTTTAATGTTTTATTTTCATCTGTTTAATCTCTCTGCTAATGCCAACCTTAAATGCTAAGCCCCAAACAGAATCCTTCTAATTTCAGTCAAATAGAAAAAAAAAAATCATCTCGGAAGTTAAAACTTAAGTGTGATGC
Source organism: Nasua narica (assembly GCA_028533885.1). Taxonomy (NCBI): domain Eukaryota; kingdom Metazoa; phylum Chordata; class Mammalia; order Carnivora; family Procyonidae; genus Nasua; species Nasua narica. The sequence continues at coordinate 75,244,327 of CM052798.1, read as the reverse complement.
GAAACTACAAGGGTGCTAATTGGAAAAAAGCGGGAGACTTGGGATCTAAAAATGGAGTCAGTCTGGAAACGGTAGTTTAACTTGGTAATGACTTAACATGATGAAAGGGTAATATTATTTGGACTCAGCGGGTAATGAAAGGAAAATCTAGAGGCCATGGAAACATGACTTTACACACCCATACTGGCCCCAGTAGTTCCTAGTTCTCCATAACACAATTAGAGTTACACACCCGATGCCTTATTTCTAAAATGTCCTTATGCCCCTATTCGGGACAGTCCCAATCTCAGTCTGTTATTCCCTGTGAATTATGAGCAACCCTCTTTCCGGGGTTTAGATGATAACTTACAGGTTGCCCTCCAGTCATTGCACCTTCTTGGTCACTCTCCTCAGCTTGCCCTTGTCTCTTGGCTTTTCCTCCACTTCTGTCCTGCTTTGCGTCGATTATTAGTGATTTGTTTCCGATACTTTCCCTGTTCTATTAAGGTCTTTAAACATTTCAGTTCTACCTTCCAAGGTGGTGGTCGTCTCCTTCACGTCGGTTCATCTTCAGCAACTTTAATAAGTCATGTGGACACTTGATTATCTAGGTCAAGGGGACGTTGACACTTAGGCCAGTGGCCTTCAGAACACCACCCATTTTCTCTCTGTTGTCTCCTTTCCTGTATGTTGTTGTTGCTTTTTCACTCCTTCCCTACCCACCGCTGCCACGGCCTGGTTAATCTTCAGTTTCTCTCGTAACGCCTTTCCAGCCATCACTGCATGCTTGCTAGGTCCTGCCCAGGGGTCTGACACTCCTGCCAGGTTTGTAGCGACACACTGTGGGCCGGATTGGACTTTCTCAGTCCACAGGTTTCAAGTCCCCATGGGGCCCCTGGTAGTGAAATTATGATGTACTGTTTCAACAGTTCGGATGGTTTTTATTCCACCAAAGTGCATTATAAAACTCTGATAATCTTTTTTGTCCTAAAATCATGCTTGTGCTTTGATGAGAGAAAATCAAGAAAATGCAGAGATGAGTTGCCAAGATCCCCCACCATTTTCATTAGGCATTTTTAAAGTGAGAAATTATAGTTTCTAGGGTGTTGTTGGTAATTAGCAGAAAAGGCATCATGTTCTACTCACCACTGCTTCCTTCTGATACTGTTTTTCTCTAGGTTTAAGTGGGTCAGACCTGGAAAATAATGCCAATAAGCACTAGTCAATAGTATTCTTATTTCTGGTTTAATATGCCTAAATTCATTGAAAATGAGTTTTAATTTCTTCACACACATATTGTAAGTGTTTTACCTAGTTAAGACACTTTAACTTGAAAAGACCTATGTATACATGGAAGAAATCTCATGGTGTGCATTCATTACATGAAATTCTATTCAGGATGTCTTTGACTTATGAGGAGTCAATACAGAAACTACTATGAAAAGCACTTGGAGCAGGTAATATAGTGGTAAAATGCTTTTGTAATGCTGCTGCTATTGGTTGGGACTGTCAAGTATGTTATAACATAATTAATCCTGCCACATACAGGGTTTTGTCAAGATATATCAATTTTCCACTGCAGTATTTCAGCAGCCATGATTTGGCCTGCTGCATGACTAAGTCCATTTGAATATTGGCCCTTCCAGAGGGTTCTTGTGTATATAGCTCCGTTACTTTAAATGAGGTGGAGGAGAGGGAGGAGGAGAAAGCCCTTTAAGAAATCCTTTGGTCAGTCAGATTCCTTATACAACCTACAGAAACTGTAGTCTGGATTCCTGAATTCAAAACTCACATGTTTGGAGGGACGTCACCATGACGACAACACGGGTGGTTCCTGACTTCTCTCCCCCCTCCGCCCCCCAAGAACAACTAAGGGCTGTTTAAGAACAAGACACCACTGAGAGAGTCGCAGAACACAGGAGTGAAGCTGGAGAGGTCCCCCCTGAACCTTTAGTTCCTCCATTGAGCCAAGAGAACCCACAAGGAACAACCAGCTCCCCCCAGCATTGTGGGTTGTTTGTAGGAGTCCCTGTTCTGATCTCACACCATAGACATTGCAGGGAAGTCTGCAGGCTCAACCGCTGGGAATGTGGGTGTGATAGAGAAGCAGGCGGAGGCTTGCAACAACCGGCACACGGGTCTTGGCAGACCCGATTCATACCTGCTGATAGTCTGCAGAACAAAGCCATTGGCATGTTAGGTCGGGGAACTTGGGGTCCAGGTCAGCTGGAGTTAAGACAACAAATAGAGCTTTGTCAACTTTAGAGCTACTTCTGCTATGTCCAGGCAGGGAACCTAATTCATACTCCACTCATCACTGAATACCGCCTTCAGCCTGTCCAACGCGGGAGTGATAGCAGGCTCCACCTGTCCAAGGACTTTACTAGCAGACACAACCAGAAACCCAAACTGAGCTGACTGGTGAAGAACTGTCTCTGCCAAAGCAAACCTGTAAAGTCTGGAAGAAGAGCCCAATTATTCAGATGCACGGATACCAACATAAGGAATCAAGGATCACAAAAAATCAGCTAACCCCAAAGGAAACTAATAAAGTTCCAACAAATATCTCTAAATAAATAAAGATCTAGGAGCTGTCAAAGAATTCAGAAAAGCCCTCCTAAGGATGTTTGGTGAACTACAGATTATAATTAAATATAGTGATAGATTCTGCAGTGTGGTACTAGTGGTGTATAATTCACTTAAACCTCTAGTTTAGAAGACAAAAAAAAAAGGACATAGTAAAAATAAGCATGACTATAATAATCTATTACACAACATGAAACATATAACCTGTAATAGCAGTAACCTAAAATGTGAAGGAGAGGAAACATAAAAATGTAAAGCTTATAAATTCTATTCAAGTTAAGTTGTTACCGGTTTAAAATAAGTTATAAGTTTAAGCTGTTTTATGTGTGTCTCAAGGTAACTACAAGGGAAAATTGTAGATATTACACAAAGGAACACAAAAAAGAAGTTAAGCCATAACTGGTACCAAAAGGTATCAAAACACAAAAATGGCAATAGTAAGTTTTCATATATCAACAAATTACTTTAAAAATTAATGGATTAGGGGCGCCTGGGGACTCAGTGGGTTAAAGCCTCTGCCTTCAGCTCAGATCATGATCTCAGGGTCCTGGGATTGAGCCCTGCATCGGGCTCTCTGCCTGCTTGTGATCTCTGTCAAACAAATAAATAAAATATTTTAAAAAATGGATTAAGTTCTACAATTAAAAGACATAGAATGGCTGAGATTTTTTTTAAAAATGGATCCAAATAGATGCTGCCTGTAAGAGATTCACTTTTGCCTTAAGACACTCATAGACTGAGAGTGAAAGGATGGGAAAAGACATTTCAAGCAAATGGTAATTTAAAAAGAGCATAGGTAGCTCTATTTATATCAGACAAAATAGACTTTAAGCAAAAAAATGGTAAAAAGAGACAATAATTGTAAGTATTTGTACATCCAAATTGGAGTCCCTAAATATATAAAGCAGAAACTAAGAGAGCTAAAAGTCAAAATAAACAGTAATATAATAATAATTGGGGATTTTATCTATTTGTCAGAGAGAGAACAAGCAGGGAGAGCTTCAGGAAAAGGGAGAAACAGATTCCCCAATGAGCAGGGAGCCCAGCGCAGGACTTGATCCCAGGACCCTGTAATCAGGGCCCAAGCTGAAGGCAGAGCCACCCAGGTACCCCCAGTTGGGGATTTCAATATTCCACTCTCAACAATGGATAGGTCTTCCAGAGAATCAATAAGGAACAGCAGATTGTAATACTAGAAACCAAATGGACCCAACAGATATATACAGAGCATTTTATCTGACAACAGCAGAATGTACATCCTTGTTGAGCACACATGGCATTTTCTAGGACAGACTGTGTGGCCACAAAACAAGTCTTAGCAAATTCAAGAACATTGAAATCACACCACATATCTTCTCTGACCACAATGGCATGTAACCAGAAATCAATAACAAGAATAAAACTGGATGAACATATGGAAATTAAACAACATACTTCCCAGAAAAACAAATGGATCAAAGAAGAAGTTAAAGAAGTAAAAAAGTTTCTTGAGACAAAAGAAAATGGAAATGCAACATACCAGAACTTGTACAATGCAGCAAAAGCAGTTCTAAGAGGGAAGTTCACAGCAATATAGAAACAAGAAAAATCTCAAATAAGCAACCTAACTCTCACTTTAAAGAATGAGAAAAAGAAGAACTGAGCCCAAAGTTACAGAAGATTGGAAATAATAAAGATTACAGCTGAAGTAAATAAAGAAGAAAAAAACCAATAGAAAATATTACCAAATTAAGAGTTGGTTATTTGAAAAGATAAACAAAATTGACAACGCTTAGCTAAACTATTGGAGGAAAATGAAAAGGCCCAAATCAACAAAATTATAAACAAACAAGAAGACATTACACTGTCTATTCCAGAAACGTAAAGAATCATAAGAGCTACTGTGACTAACTGTATGCCGACTTACTAAGTCTGAATCAGGGAGAAATAGAAAATCTGAACAGACCAATTATTAGTAAGGAGATTGAATCAGTAATCAAAAATCTCCCAATGGTGAAAAAACCAGGACCAGATGGTTTCACTGAATTTCACCAAACATGTAAAGAATTAACACTAATCCTCAAATTCTTCCAAAACATCAAAGAGAAGGAAACATTCTCAAACTCATTTTATAGGGTGAACATTATCCTGATACTAATCAAAAAAAGATTTGCTAGAAAAGAAAACCAAAGGCCAATATTCCTGATGTTTAAACATGACAAAATTGTCAATAAAACACAGGCTTACCTCATTTTATTGTGCTTCTTTTTGCAGTTCATCGATACTGTGATTTTTACAAGTTAAAGGTTTGTGGCCACCCTGCCTCAAGGAAGTTTGTCAGTGTTGTTCTTCCAACAGCATTTGCTCACATCATGTCTCTGTCTCACATTTTGATAATTCTCACACTATTCCAAACTTTTTCATTATGATTATATTTGCTATGAGGATCTGCAGTCATGATTTCATGATTATGACTCACTGAAAGCTCAGATGATGGCTAGCATTTTTGGCAATAAAGTATTTCTTAATTAAGGTATGTACTTTTTTTTTTAGACATAATGCTATTGCACACTTAATAGACTACAGTATAGTATAATTATAACTTTTTATATGTACTGGGAAACCGAAAACATCATTTGACTTGCTTTACTGGGGTATTTGTTTTGTTGTAGTCGTCTGCAACCAAACCTTCAGTATCTCCAAGGCAAGTTTGTACTAGGAAGCCGAATTCAGCAGTGCATTAAAAGGATCATTCACTATGAATAAGTGGGATGCAAGGATGGTTCAACCTGTGCAAATTATCAGTATGCTATACCACGTTAAAAGAATGAAAGAAAAGAATAGGATCATTTTAATAGACACATAAAAATATTTGACAAAATTCGTGATATTCATGATAAACCTCTTAACACATTAGGCATAGAGGGAACATATCTCAACATAATAAAGACTTTATATGCCAAGCCCACAGCTAACCTTATACTTGATGGTGAAAGGTAGACCACTTTTTATCCAAGATCAGGACCAAGACAAGGATGCCTGCTCTCACCACTTCCATTCAGCATAGTCCTGGAAGTCCTAGCTAGAGCAATGAGGCAAGAAAAAGAAATAAAAGGTATCACAATTAGAAAGGAAGTAGTAAAATTGACTCTATTTGCAGATGACATGATTTTATATAGAGAAAACCCTGAAGACACAACCAAAAACTGTTATTAGATCCAAATGATGAGTTTAGTAAAGTTTCATTTTGTATTAACATACAAAAATCAGCATTTATATACACTAATAATGAATCTTCTAAAAAAAAGAAAGAAATCAATCCCATTTACAATAGCATCAAAAACAATAAAATAATTACGAATCAATTTAACTAAGGAGGTGAAACATCTCTACTCTGAAAACTATGAGACCCTGAAGAGAAAAATCAAAGAAGACACAAATAAATGGGAAAGTATCCCATGTTCACAGATTGGAAGAATTAATGTTATGATAATGTGAATACTATCTACCAAAAGCCATCTATAGATTCAGTGCAACCCCTAGCAAGATCCCAAAGGCATTCTATACAGAACTAAAAGAAATAAAACACTCCTTGGGCACCTGGGTGGCTCAGTAGGTTAAGCAGCTGCCTTTGGCTCAGGGAGCCTGATGTTGGGATCAAGCCCAACATCAGGCTCCCTGCTCAGCGGATAGCCTGCTTCTCCCTCTGCCTGCCACTCTCCCTACTTGTCCCCTCTCTCTCTCTGTCAAATAAATAAAGTCTTAAAAAAAAAATCCTAAAATTTATGTGGCACCACAAAGACCCTGAATAACCAAAGAAATCCTGAGAAAGAAGAAAACATGAGGCACCACACTTCTTGATGCTATACTATAAAACAATAGTTATCAAAAACTAAACACATAGTTATCAAAATAGTTATCAAAACTATTATCAAATAGTTATTTATGGTACTGGCATAAAAACAAATAGACCAAAAGAACAGAATCAAGAGCTGAGAAATAAACCCAAACACATACAGTCAACTAATATTTGACAAGGGAGCCAAGAATATTCACTGGAGAAAAGATAGTTTTTTAAATAAATGATCCTGTTATAATTGGATATTTGCATGTAAAACATGCAAACTGGACCTATATTTATACCACTTATAAAAATTTACTCAAAAATGGTTAGATATTTAGATGTAAGACCTGAAGCCATGAAAATCCTAGGAGAAAACATAGGAATAAAGTTCCTTGAGGGGTCTCGGTAATGATATTTTGTATATGACACCCAAAGTATAATCAGCAAAATCCAAAATAAGTTAGTGGGACTACATCAAACTAAAAAGCTTCTGCACAGCAAAAGAAACCACCAACAAAGTGAAAAGACAACGTATGGAATTGGAAAAAATATTTTCAAACCATATATTGGCTAAGAGGTTAATATCCAATATATCTAAAGAACTCATACAACTCAATACAAAACACAAATAACCTAATTTAAAAATGGGCAAAGGATATGAACAGACATTTCTCCAAAGAAGACATATGGAAGGCCAAAAGGTATATGAAAAAAATGCTCAACATTGTTAGTCATTAGGGAGATGTAAATTAAAATCACAATGAGATATCACCTCATGCTTGGTGGAATGCCCGTCATCAAAAAGACAAGACAACAGATGCTGGCATGCATGTGGAGAAAAGGGATCCCTTGTGCACCATTGGTAGGACTGTAAATTGTTGCAGCCTTTATGGAAAACAGTATGGAGAATCCTCTAAAAAATTAAAAATAGAACTCTCACATGGTCCACCAATTCACTTTTGAGACTATATTCAAAGGAAACAAAAACACTAACTCAAAAAGATATCTGTACCTCATATTGATAGCAGCATTACTTACAATAGCCAAGACATGGAAATAACCTCAGTGTCCACTGTTGGATGTATAAAGAAGTTGTGGCATATAGAGAGAATGGAATATTATTCAGCCATAAAAATGATGAAATCCTACCTTTTGTGACAACATGGGTGGACCTTGAAGGCATTATGTTAAATGAAATAAGTCAGATATGAATAAACAAATACCATATGATCTTGCTTATGTGTAGATTCTAAAAAAATAAAAAATAAAAAACTCTAAACTCATAGGAAAAAAAAAAGCTCAGACTTGGGTTGTCCCAGATGAAGAGTGTGGGGAGCAGGGACTGGAGGAAGGTGGTAAAGAGATACAAATTTCCAGCTCTAAAGTAACTAAGTACTAGGACTGTAATGAACAACATGATGACAATAGCTAACCCTGCTGTATGATATACAGGAAGTTCTTGAGAGAGTAAACCTGAATAGTTCTCAGCACAAGGGAATTTCCCCCCCCCTTTTTTTTCCCTTTAGTTTCATCTGTACAAGAAGATAGATGTTAACTAAACCTATTGTGGTCATCGTCTCACAACATGTAAATCAAACCATCATGCTGTATGCCTTAAACTTAAATGGTGATGTATGCCAATTATTTCTCAATAAAACTGGAAACAAATGAAGTATTTAAGGAGGTCTTTGTTAACCAGCAAATGCCTTTCAGTCTGAGCATTTCACCAACTGGTTGTATGCCATCTGTCTCACAGGGAACAATTAATCTGAACCTTCAACACACAGCATTAAAATACCTTTAATAATGAGCAGAATATTAACATGTGTGGGATTGCCATTTTCATCTCTCCAAATTTCAGTGTTAATTCTGAATATTAAACCTTAATCTATTGAGTGAATTAAGAATACTGAATCGAGTATATAATTAGCAGTTAAATGTATGTAATAATACATAGAACTTAAATGTATGTTTCAGGAACTTAAACATAGATGGGCTACAGATTTCTTTTAAGCTAACGATTCTTTGTAAAAGCACTAAATGCCTTCCAAAGCCAATTTTCCCAGGACTCTGATGTTGTAATTCTGTTCTCTTTTTCAGAACCATATCACCGCCTTTGCAGAAGTCACATGATAGTGAAGCAGATGGTTTGTCACTGCATTGGACATCGTCCCTTTTCACCATCCACTCATATAACACCCAAAGTTTGTTTGATTACAAGAGAAGTTTATAAAGTTGTCTAATAATTTTTATAATTTTAAAATCGGTGTCAACTTATCTGTTTCCCCCACTAGACTGTGAGCTCCTCAAGGGCAGGACTGTGTCTTTCTTCTCTGTATCCCCAGCACCTACAACAAAGCCTCGCACAAAGTAGGTGTTAAATAAAATGTGACGACCCAATGAAAAGATTAATTCATAAATAAAATATTCCCATTAGTTTCTCGCAGAATCACCAATGCTGTGTGAAACGAAACCTTTACACAAGTCACCTTGTATAAGAAATCCCTCCATTTGGGGTAGTTGAGCTTTTTAGTTTCTCGTAGATCTATTCACCAGTATATCACATCTCATTTGAAGTGGACTTTGAAAGTCATGGGGGTTTTATGTTATTATTCAGCATGACATTATTTCCATTCTAACAGATTTCAGTGTGTGAAATTACTTTACTTTTAGAAAGTATGTTCTATACTAAAATAATGTTTGCACATAATATTATGCTATATTTCACTTAAATTACCATTCATACTATACATTCTAAGACTGGTGCTTCTGCTTTTGAAGGGGAAAATGCCAATTTTTACTGTAATAAGTAATGTACCATAATTAAAAATTATTTATTTGGACTTTTGTTCCTGACAATTGTGGTTTAATTGTTGACTTGTAGATTTGAATGCAGGCAGTGCTTAGGGTGTTTTAAGCGACAAAACCTAGCAGTGGTTCCTATGTATTGAGCAATTTTCCATTGATAAAAGTGTCTCAAGAGGAGAGAAAGTCTCCTTTCTTTGGCTTTTTACTAGTCAAGATTCCACATAATTTAAACAGGAAAGAACCACACTCTGACACATAAGTTAAAATCTAACCACATTTCTGGCTAATGCATTTTACTTTGCATTTTACTTAATCCTTATAGTAACCCTGTGCAATCACTAAAAATGGCTTTAATTTATAAATAAGAAAAATAAATAAACCCAAGGCAAGGTAAATAATGTGCCCAATTCCATACAACTAACTAGTAGGAGGTCGTTAAAATTTAAATTCAGGTTTTCTGACCCCGAACTAGTATTCTTTTCTAATATACCACAGCTATTGTATCATTTTGGACACATTGAAACCTTTCAGAGGTCAGTAGAGTCCTGGACAACTACCTATGATTTTAAAAAATGAAGAAATACCAAAATAGAGTTATAAGAGCTATGTTGTATTTTAAATATTTATGTTTTAAGAATGAACACTTTTCAAATATGCAGCTATATGGTAACCTATTTTTAATTTTCTTTAAAAATAATGTCAGGAGTCTAGATGTGAGGTCTTTTGTAAAGTCGAAACCTAAATCAGGTATCTCTCCTGCAGCCCTTGCCCCAGTGCTCTAATCCCCAGCTCAGGAGAGGCCCCAAAGGACGTACCTCAAACTGGGCATGTGAAAGTAAGGATAAAACCATGTCAATATAAGGAAGATGAACCGGGCTATGATTACACCATTAAATGTACTCTTCTACCATAACTTCGCAATTTTTAAAGCCACCCTGAATGGCTTTGTCTTATATGAGTCGTAGTTAATTGACTGAAATGACTCTTCCTCACCTTGACAGTAATAAAAAAAAAAACCCTTAAATATTCTCTGTAATTTCAACAGAAATCAGCAAATAAATACAACCAAAGACTTGTCCATTATTCCCCAAATAGATTTTACTTGCTCTTTTCTCTCACTATGGGACTTAAAACCCTTTTTGTAGGGCCAAAAGCAGAAAATCCATATTTCTACCAAATTCAGACTTCTATAGCAATTCAATGTTGTTGTAAATTTAAAAATGATAGAGGCTAGAATGCCTTCATCCTCTTTAATGACCTTTATAGGCAATAACAGTAATAGGGAGTTCACTTACAAGGAATGGAAGTGATAAGGAAGATTATAATGTCTTCGGAGGCAGGATTACCAGTAAGACTTCTAGAGTTACATCTGTTTTATAGGTTCTAGAATCAGTTTTCCAAGGAGCCACTTTGAAGTATTTTTCCTATTGGAAGCCTTAGCTATATATTCATGTGAAATGTTGTGTCTTTGCACCTTGTTAAACCAGGTCCGAATGCAGGAATTACAGACATTCCTCAGAAACCCAGATTTTCTCCAGGATCGGAGTTAGGTCCTCTCTAACATGAAATGTCATGGGTCCAAGATTGTGCACTGAATGATCCTGCCATGACGGAAATTGAGAAGAATAAAAAGATACACATTCATAAAGCAAAAAGCCAGCAAAGAGCCCTGAACCATGATGTTATAACTGCGGATAATGAAAAACACATTTAAGAAAATATGAATCTGTAAATATGTACATATATAGTCTAGTAAAAGCAGGCAAACACCTACTTTTCTGATAAAGACATCTTTTTATTCTACTTCCTCGGGGCCCAGGTCAGTATAAATTGGTCAGCCTGAAAATTTTAGTAGTCTCTGTTTGCATGGCAGAAATTCTGCACATGTTTTATCTGATTCTTAAGATTATTTAAAAGGCTCTTTTATGTTAAAAGAGAGGTGAACTTTCTTTGACAGACTTGGTCTTTTCCATTTCTAACTGGGCCTCTCTTTTTCTCAGGATCTATCCTAGCCAAATATCACAGCTACATTTACCATACAGTTTCCTTTGTGAAAGAGCAGTAGGGGAGGACATAATTCTCTGCTGTGTATTGTATTTTTCAAATAAAATTTTAAAAATTAAAAAAATTAAGTTTGATTTTTTTTTTTGGTATATCCTTTCTTGGGGTAGACAAATAAAGAACACTTGTGTGATGCAAGTCAGATTGTCTGAATGACTGGAGAATATTTGCAGAAGGATCACATTGCCATTATACCAGTTCTCTGGGCAGCTATATCCCATGGGCCATCCTGGGATCTTAGCAACCGCCTTACTTGCAGATCAGAAGCTGCTGAACCTATCTGGGGCGCCAAGCCGGTGTACGATCTACTGCATGATCTGCCTCCTCTGGTTCAGCAAGGTGCTAAAGAATGGATATAAATGATATTCTTGCCACTAGGGCACCATTTATTAAATTTGGATTGCATGTTTGTTTATTTTTTTAAGAATTTATTTGAGAGAGACACATCGAGAGAGGGAACACAGCAGGGGGAGTGGGAGAGGGAGAAGCAGGCTTCCCGCTGAGCAGGGAGCCCGATGCAGGCCTCCATCCCAGGACCCTGGGATCATGACCTGAGCTGAAGGCAGCCACTTAACGAGTGAGCCACCCAGGTGCCCCTGATTGCATGTTTAAAAAAGTTTCCCTGGACATACACCAAATGGTTCTCTTTACAACTTAGAAACACGAATCTTTTCACTATTTGCCAGACATCGGCTTTGAAATGAAGTTTGCGACTTTGGATTCTTTTTAAAATTCCAGTAAAGGACATTTCTTCCAGATTTTTAAGTAAGTGATTTTCTTATAAAAAGATTAAAAAAGGGACGCCTGGGTGGCTCAGTGGATTAAAGCCTCTGCCTTCGGCTCAGGTCATGATCTCAGGGTCCTGAGTTCGAGCCCCACATCAGGCTCTCTGCTCAGCAGGGAGCCTGCTTCCCCCTCTCTCTCTGCCTATTTGTGATCTATCTCTCTCTGTCAAATAAATAAAATCTTAAAAAAAAAGTATATTCTGCTTCACTATCCCCTTTACTTTAGATTATAGCTGGTTCTTAGGCTGATAAACCTTGGGACGTGGTCTAGGTTTAACAAGAAAAATATGTCACCCCTACCCCTCAAACTTTGTGAGCTGTGGATACATTACGAGATCTAAATGCTAAATTCAGACCAATATTTTCAAATCTGTGGCCTTGCTCACAAGGACCTTCAGATAAGAAAATACACAGGACTAGACATAGAGCCCCCTTTAGCATTCAGCTAAAAATGCAAAGTTCATGTCTCAGAGATGCTCTCCTTAAGCCTAATAAACACCATCCTGTGTCCTTGTTTATCCTCATATTATTGCATTTATAATTGTCGGTCCATTTTTTTACTTTGCACGGAAACATTATCACTGGCACAAAAGAGGAAAAGTTGTTCACTTCACAGGGGGACAAAAGGTGTATTTTTAAAGCAATATTAGAAAAAGAAAGAAAACTCTTTCCAAACTTGTGAGATACGTTGAGTATTAATCAGGCTTCTCTGGAGGTATTGGTCCTACTCAAGAAGACCCTTCAGCTTTCTTTCCTTCAGCAAATGTTTACTGACTGGTTCTGCACACGAGATACTTTGCAACGTGCTAACTAAACAGTGCTGAGAAAGACACGGTATCTGCCCTTTCAGATTCGACAGCTCAGCAGCCCCAAGACTGATGGTACCCCAAGAGGTCTGTTTAAAGTTGGGGTGGGAGAATTGGCTTGGGGTTAGCCAGCCGCCCACTCTTGAGACAAAGCAAAGGGCACACAGACTACAGCAACAGCTAAGATTAACAAGAAAGTATTGCCTCCATGAGCAACACAGTATAATTTGGCTCTTGCTGAATTTAAAAAGCCCTAAAGTGCTATAATTATCCTCACCAGTCTGTGGTTCAGTGGAGCCCTTTTTCTAGTCTCAGCTGGGCTCATTCAAGCACTTGTGATCAGGCTGGTAGCTCTGCTGACCTTGGTTAGACCTTCTCCCATATATGGGCTCATCTGGCTGTAGGCTCACCTAGGGTGGCTTCACTTGGGACAGCTGAACTTTTCTCTCTATGGTCTCTCAACCTCCCTCTGCTAGCCAAGGTCCTTCCTGGGGGGACCAAGACAGAGCAGAAGTGGGCAGGTACTGGCACATTATCACTTCCATCTCATTTAAATGCCAAGGGCCAAGGCTCAAGGCCAGCCTGGATACAAGGATCGTAGGAGCAGCTGGAAGGCCCCATAGCAAAGAGGTAGACACAAAGATGCATAGATTTACAGTCAATGTACCATAGACTCATAGACTTTTATTGCACCTAAACCTTAAAAACGTTTAGGCAGTGCCTCTTGAATCAAGTTCCTCAACTTATTGTATATAGATTTTTTCTGATCAGCACACTATACCCACAGATAACAATAGAAAGCAGGCTCATTGTATCTGAAATGGCCACCCACCAATCCTCAGCTACACCTCAAAAACGTCTTTGTGATAACTGGCTAGAGAACTGCCCATCCAGCTCTTAACTGAAAGCAGTGGGGGGCTTGTGAAGCTTTTCTAGGTTTTCCCAGAAAGCCTTCCTAGGTCTTCTCCTATAGTAATAATGGAAGTAGCCATAATTTTATAAGAAAACGAAGAGACAGAGAATGAGAAAAGCATCTGAGCAGAAAGAGGAAAAAAATCGAAGCAAAAGAATAAAACCTGAAGAAGGAAAAAGAATAACCGAAATAGAAAACCAGGTTGTGATGCGTTGATTGATGGTGTGCGTGTATGTGTGTTGTGCATGTGCCTACTTTGTGAACTTTTTATTTTCACAAGTTTCAGTTACCATGGTGCTAGGGAATGACTATTTGCGTCCCCCCAGTTTCATATGTTGAAGCTTGAATCCCCGATGTGATGGTATTTTGAGATGGGGGCATTTGGATCATGAGGTCATAGGTCATGAGGTCCTCTTGATGTCCCTGCCCTTATAATAAAAGACAGAGGAAGACTGTCTTCCTCTCTCTCTGCTCTCTGCCATGTGATACATGAGAAGACAGCTGCCTGCACACCAGAAAAACCGCTTTCCTTAAGCACCAGACCTGTAGCACCTTGATCGTGGACTTCACAGCTTCTATAACAATAAATGATTGTTGTTTAAGCCACCCAGTCTACAGTCTTCTGTTAGAACAGCCCAAACTGACTAAGACATGGTTCAGTTAAATAACACCCCTCCCCCAGCAACAGGGTTCACCTTTGAGTGACCACGAGTTATCACATAAAGTACTAATGTTGCCACTAATTCGTCTGTTTTCAAGTCACTATGTAAATACCACATGTGGATTATGATCAGTGATCTATTACATCACGGTTTTAGAGTCTGTCAGTGGACACTGAACATTTGCTAGTCGGTTCACGCACACTCAGCAAAGCATGCAATTGTGTTAAGTCCGTGTCTCCCTGTGATAACTCCACGTGACATTTTTATAAATGCACAATGAGAAGAGGGAACTAGCCTACAAAGATGGAAGCGCAGCAAAAAAGAAAAGGTGCTAATGCTGAAAATGGAATTCAAATTGAACGTACATGTGGTTGTAGAAGACTTAGCTGGCCATGGGAATGCTGACACCTCCGCCATCATCAGAGACCATGTCCACATCATTTCAGAAGCCTTGAAATTTAATCTGAATACTTGGTTTCGATCTCAAAATGCTAAAGACACCCAGACATACCAGCCAGGCTACCATCAACTGAAACCAAACACTGTACACCTGAACAACTAGAAAAGTTGAGGGAAAGTGGGCTTATTAATGCAAATGAAAAGCATTTGTGATGAAAACAATGAAGATGTCTCAAAAAAAGTGATGTGAACAAAAAAACCAACTTTACGCTAAAGGTGCTCTTAGAGATATTTCACAACATTGAAAGGCACAAAGGATAAAATATTGGTAGCTGATCCAAACGAAGAAAGGAATATGATAGTTAACCTAGGCTTAGAAAATACTACTTTGGGTCATAAGTTACTATGATAGGAAGAAGGCAAGCACTGTTTAAACTGCTCTGAATAAATTTTTTTTATAAAGAAATAGAGCATTTATTTTCAAAGTTTCTAATGTTTTAAATTACAGTGTATTAACCAATATTAGTTTTGCCATTTTTTTATTTCTAAAGACATTTAAAATTGGCAGTAAGGAAGTTTTTAATGTTTTGGAAAAAAATTTAAAGGACATAACATAATAAAATAATGATAATTAAAAAAGATAAATTATAATTTTTCATTGCTTATTATGATCTCTTTGCACAAATTCAGGTTGCATGTTTTTTTTTTTAAGATTTTATTTATTGGGGCACCTGGGTGGCTCAGTGGGCTAAAGCCTCTGCCTTCAGCTCAGGTCATGATCTCAGGGTCCTGGGATCAAGCCCCGCATCGGGCTCTCTGCTCGGCACTCTCTCCCTGCCTGCTTGTGACCTCTCTCTCTCTTTCTGTCAAATAAACAAATGAAATCTTTTTTTTAAAAAAAAGATTTCATTTGTTTATTTGACAGAGAGAGACACAGCAAGGGAGTGAACACAAGCAGGGGGAGTGGGAGAGGGAGAAGCAGGCTTCCTACCGAGCAGGGAGCCTGAGGTGGGGCTCATTTCAGGACCCTGAGATCACGACCTGAGCTGAAGGCAGACACAACGACTGAGCTACCCAGGCGCCACAGGTTGCATGGTTATTGTATATGATTCCACACTACTGTACAAAGTAAGACTGCTTGTCTGCATGTATATGTATACATATGTGTATATGTATATATACCGTGTATTATATAGAGAAACATATAAAGACCTTTATAGGGATATATATGCTTTGTGTATATATATAAAATTCCTAATATATATAATATATAAAAGCTTTCTTTTTAAAAGAAATGTTCCATGTTTTATGTTAATACACAACATAATTGTAGTCTCCTATTTGTTTATTACTATATAGATCTGTTACAGTTTTTTTGGTCACATATTTTCTATCGCCAAATTAAGAAATACTGGTCTTACGAATAGATAGAAATGTCTTTGTATTAGAGTACCATCCAACTATGCGAACTGTTTATTAGAAGAAGTAGAAGGGATATGAGGAAAAGTGGGGTTTTTTTTCCCCAAATAACTCAAGCTTAATACTGTAGGTGATCTTTCTAAATTATCTTGCACATATTGTGCCTTAGTACATAGATATGCATAATTTAACCCACTCCACCTTTTGAGCTTGAATAATTTTTGGTGCTTTAATAAAGTAAAGCTCTTGGAAGTTATAATGAGTTATGAAGTTATATAGGGGGTTTGTTTCCTTGATCCAGGGATTATTTGATTCCCCCCCCCCCCCCGTTTACCTTCTTAGAGCTTTCTCTGCCCTCTGCTGTTAATTCTCATTATTTCTTGCCTTGAAATCTCTCTTAGCAACCTTCTGACCTATATTCAGTATGTTACCATTTTAGTCGGCCCACACTGCCATAACACAGTGCCACAGGCTAGGTGGCTTAAACCACAGACATTTATATTCTCACAGTTCTGAGGCTTGAAAGCCCAAGATCGAGGGGGTGTTTGATGAGGATTCTCTCCTCGTGTTGGAGACAGCTGCCTTCTCCCTGTGTCCTTACATGGCCTTTCCTTTGTGTACCTGCAGGTTCCTGAAAGTTCCTCTTGTCACAAAGACACCAGTTCTCTCAAAATAGGGCCCCCTCTTAGACCTCATTGAACCTTAGTTACCTCCCAAAAAGCTCTGTTGCAAAATAGTCACACTGAGGGTCAAGGCTTCAACACATGAATCTGGGAGGGGGATGCAATTCAGTCCAAAACAGCTATGTACTCACTGCCTTAAAATGTCATCTTCCATAGTGACAATGTCCTACCAGGCAATTGAAGGATGCCAGGGGAACACAGGAAACAAGGGCGTTATTATATGTAAAACTCAGTCGGTTAGGAGAAGGGGGGCTCTCCTCTCTCATGAAATAAAGTGTATGGGCTTTGTGATAGATGTTTTCACTGCTGCTACTCTGACTTATGCCTGTGCTACTGATTTCAGATGGCCGAATAGTTCAAATTAAAGTCATCTGATTGTCAAAAGTGGGGCCACGATTGTTGCAGGTAAGTACATTGAAGGTAGGGTATTTTTTCCCCACTACTGAAAATAAAAAAGTGTAACATGAGATTTTCAAGTGTTATCTTAAGGCATGATCCGCAAGAACTCAAATGGATGTCAAATAATTATGTTTGCTCTTGGGGCCCCTGGGTGGCTCAGTGGGTTAAAGCCTCTGCCTTTGGCTCAGGTCCTGATCTCAGGGTCCTGGGATCAAGCCCCGTACTGGATTCTCTGCTCAGCAGGGAGCCTGCTTCCCCCTCTCTCTCTGCCTGCCTTTCTGCCTACTTATGATCTCTCTCTCTCTCTGTCAAATAAATAAATAAATAAAATCTTAAAAAATTATGTTTGCTCTTAACTTAGAAAATGTTTTTATCCTATGGTGCAATATTAATACAATTTTATTATAAATGAAGTTTAAACTTTTGAGATCCTAAATCATAATGATTGAATGTAAAACTTCAGTGCTATGAAAACTGCAGCTCTTTTCACTAGATTGTTTTCATTGTGATTTGGTGCTTTGTGTTAAGGAAGATCAACTTGTGTATTAGACTAGATAAGCCAAATAATATAGACCTGGTATTTTTTAAATGAGAAATTCATAAGACATATAGTGACAGCATCTGGGATCATATCCATACCATTTTAGATGCTTTTATATTTATTCTGAATACGTGGTCTTAATCTCAAAATACTAAAGACATATGGACATACCAGCTGGGCCACCATCAATTGAGATTCTAACATTGTTCTCTTTAACAATATATATTTTAGAAAGATCGCATTGCTATTTTTCAACTCCATACTCCCCTCCATTATTGCTGCCTCTTTCTAATTCAACAGATTTCCAGGAACAGTGTAAGGATAGCAGAAGCAACAGTAAGCTAAATTCTCTTCTATCCTGGTTAATCTAGATGTAGTTACAGAAATATTATACACTGTTTATACCCTGATATATAAATGGGTGATGGGCACTAAGGAGGGCACTTGTGATGAGCGCTGGGTGTTGCATGTAAGTGATGAATCCCTAAATTCTACACCTGACACTAATATTACACTGTATGTGAATTAACTGGAATTTAAATAAAAATTTGGAGAAATATAAAAATAATAAAATGTAGGCATTCTTAAATAAGCAAATAAACTCATGGTATATTTATATGACATATGTCATATAATATATTACATATAGCTTATATACATATAAATTATAGAAATATATAAAATTAAGTTTAATAATATTAAATGTTATATATCATATATATTACATATTATAACTTTATATCACATATAAATTATATAAATATATAAAGCATTAATAATATTAAATATTCTAATAAATACTAATGGTTACATGTAAATATATAAAAGTATTTTATATATATATAATTTATATATAATTTCATTTTGGATAATAGACCAATAAAGCACTTCTATTCCTATTGTTGTGGATTGAATTGTGTCCATCTAAACTTATGATGAAGTCCTAACCCCAAGGATCTCAGAAGGTAACCTTATGTGGAAATAGAGTAGTTGCAGATACAAGTAATGAAGAAGAGGTCATCCTGGCATAGAATGTGCCTATAATCCGACATTATGGGTGTCCTGTGAGAAAGGGGAAATTTGGAAGCAGACACACACAAAGAGAATACCATGTGAAAGTGAAGACAGAAACTGGGTGATGCTTCTCCATGCCAGGGAATTCCAAAGTTGCCACCAAATTGCAGAAGCTGGCCAGGAGGCACCGCCTTTAGAAAGAACCAAGTCTGTTGACATCTTAATTCAGATTTCTAGCTGCTGGAATTGTGAGATAATAAATGTCTCTGAATTATACCACCCAGTTTGTAGCACACAGCCCTAACAAGCTCATATAACTATTTAATGCTCATGGGACTCTGCAATAGTGGTCAAGGCAAAGATAGAAAGGCTTGAATTTTCACTTTTCCAATGCCAGTTCTGTGATTTAGACTATGTTATTTAAACCTACTAATTTCTGTATCGTCAGGTTATGCTAAATTTTACTACAGAAACAGTCAACCCCCAAATCTCAACCCAAAGTAATTGTTGTTTACTTCTGCTTCATGCATGCCACCAAGCGTCACTTGAAGGCTCTGATCTACTTAATAACCACCCTAAAATGAGACCCAGGCTAGTAGAGGAGACCGCATTCGGAACATAGGCATTAACTCTGACAGAGGGGAAAGAGACCAGTGGTAACTGTGCCTGGCTTTTCAATAGTCTACCCCCAAAAGACACACATTACTTCCACTCACTTTTCACAGACCAAAGCAAATCAACCTGCTTGAACACAAGAGAATGGAGAAGTAGGTAGGAAGGAGAACAGCACCAAAAATCTGTAAACAGTCCCTATGGCCATCTGTCAACGTTGATGTGATCATAAATTGAGATTAATTAAATTCTTCATATTTTCATTCAGCGATAAATATCCAGGCCCTACTGTGTGCTAGCTACTATCCCAGAGAGCTATACACAAGACAAAAGCCCTGTCCTCAATAAGTCTTCATTTTATTGGAGTTTATAGTAAAAATAAAGAAAAATGTAAACGTGTAATACAATTCCAGATACTTACAAGTGTTATGAAGAAAAGTGAAACAGGTCAAGTTTCCTGAGAGACACTGGAGTGGGAAGCTATGGTCGATATTTTAGCAATGAGTACAAATTCCCTAGCATGGTCCACAGTGAGTGTAGGCACCTAAGAAGTGGTTTTTTTTTTTTCCCCTTTCCCTCTACACCCTAGATCATTGGCACAAACAACAGAAGACTCAAAGTGAATTTTGTGACTATTAAATTATAAAACACAGAAAAAGGATTAAAATGCCCAATTCTGGCAAGGATGTAATGTAACTGAGATAAGCATATATTTCTGCTGGCAGTGTAAATTCCTTTGGAAAGCAATTTGGCAATACGTTTCATGATCCACTAAAATGCTCATAACCCTGACTCAGTAATTTCATTCCTATGAATCTGTCTCCAAAAGTAATATAATAACCACACAAATGATTATTGCAGTGTTATTTGTGATATCAAAAACAACATGAATATGCAGCAACAGGGAAATGGTTAAATGGATTATGGCTTACCAACTATATAGAATATTATGTAGTAATTAAAATGATAATTATGCACATTATGTAGCAACAGGAAAAATGTTTATGATATTTTAATTTTAAAAATGATGCAAATTATACCCTATAATTATGTGATGTAAAAATCATATATGTAAATGCATAAAATTAACAGAGAACATGGAAAAGTGAAATCTAGAATGTACAAATTTGTAGTAATTAAAGATACATTTTATTCATTTTGTTACCTTTATCAAATGTTTAACAAGTACTCCCACACTATCGTTTATATAATGGATTCAAAATTAGAGTTAAAAGAGCCATAGAGAACAATAATTCCTTACTCAATAGATTTGATCTTGACTGAAATCTTAGTATCTGTGTGCTCTAATCTGATCGAACCTTATCCTATTTTAAGTTTATAATCCTCAAATTACCACTTTTGTGATTTCTATATTAAATTGATATTACAAATGATGTACTATATCTTAAACAAATAAATTCTGAAATTTAGTAAATGATGCAATCAGCCAGAACTTATTTTTTGAGACATTGCGAGAGAATGTGGATTTTAAATTTTAAGATGTTTTGTATTTTAATTGCTGGAATTTGGGATGGGGGGCTAGTATCTGTGCCTTCATTGCTGGAAAGCAGATTATGGACTAACAGTGCTCAATTTTGTCCCCCAGGGGACATTTAGCAATACTTAGAAACGTTGTCACAACCTGGGGGCAGGAACTGTGCTGCTGACATCAGGTGGGTAGAGAGGCCAGGGATGTGGCTAAACATCTTACAACACACAGGACAACTACCGGACAGCTCCCACAACAAAGAAGGATCTGGCCCAAAATGCTATTTGTACCCAGGTTGAGAAATTCTAGAATAGGCAGTGGGAAGAATACAAGCTTGACAGTAAAGAAAACCAACTTTTAATTTTATTTTCACTACTAAAATGTTGACTTTGAGCTAGTCACTACATTCTATTCCTCAATTTATTTATTATCAAAATGAAGGTAAATAATATTTACTTACCTCAGGAGACAGTTCTGAGAGTAAAATAGAGACAAAGCAATAGTGCTTCAAGAAGTTAAAGTGCACATATAAATACTATCATTAGATCTATTTCAAAAATCTCTTTGATTACAAAAAAGAAAAAAAAAAACCAAACCACAGAGCCAGAGAAAGAGTTGATTCTAGGACTGGGACAGGAAATATGCAAGACGGGCCTGGGGCATTTTGTAGTCCCAGAAAGAAAGGAAGAGATAAAACACACACAAACACACACACACTTGGTGATGGGGGTATGTTGAAGGAACATAGGGGCCAACAAAAACAGCTCCCAATGGCCAAAGCCAGAACAATTCAAGTAACAAAATGAATAAAGTCATATTGGATTATAATCCAAAGTATAAAATGACTATGCCAATCATCCCATACTGGTATAAATAAATGATTGAATAAATAAATTGAGGAGAATAGACAATTCTATGCAGCATAAGTGTAAATAATTTAGGTAGCTACTTCACCTCAAGGAGATAGAGCATGACTCCCCCACTCCTTAAGTGAGGACTGAGTTGGTGACTTTCATCCAAAGAGAACAGTATGGAAAGAGAGGAAAATGAGTGACTTTCCATTGAAGAAAACTGACAAATACAGATGATAAAAATTAATAATAGTCATAAATCATGTTTATGGTATGTACTTTTGATTTGTTGTGATGAAAATGGCACTTTACTTCTGTGGTCTTCCCAAAACCCATTAACCCAATCTAACCATGAGAAAAATATCAACAGATCTCCATTGAGGGACATTCTACAAAATACCTAATCAGTACTCCTCAAAGCCGTCAAGATCATCAAAACAAAATAAGTCTGGAAAATAGTCATAGCCAAGAGAAGTCTAGGGAGGTATGACAATCCAATGCAATATGGTATTCTGGAACAGAACAAGGACGTTAGGTAAGATCTAAGAAAGTCGGAATAATGTATGGACTTTAGCTAACGATGCATATTGGTTCATTAACTGCAAAAATGTGCCATACTAATGAAAGATGCTAATAATAGGGGAAATTGGGTGTGAGTATATGGGAACAGTTCTTGTACCATCTTCACAGTTCTTCTGTAAGCCTAAATATTCTGAAATACAGTTTAAACCTAAAAATAATGTTTTTTTTAACTGTTCTCAGAGCTTAGTCAGTGTAATCTTCTTTGCTTAACCACCTACCCAGAAGTTATAGACAGAAGATGAAGCCCATATTCATTACTATTTAGACTTTGACTTCATCTGTTGCCTATTACTAGTTATTCATGGTATAATTAATGTTTACTTGGCAGCCTCTCTATGTATAGTAGCCTACATATCAATTAAGAGCTAGAGATATTTGATTTTTTAAAAAAGAGGTATATTGAAGGGAATTAAGCCTCATGCTTCTTTAAAGGAACAGAACTTATTGGGTGGGCTATGACAAGGTAGAGCTGACTATGGTGGGGGGCTGGGAGAGCAGGCATGCTGGCCACTGCTTATCTAAGATAGAAGGCCATTCTGGTAGGTAATAATAGAATAACCCCTGAAAAGTGGGGAAGTAGAAAACAAGAAGTAATCTAGTACATTGGGCTGTCTCAGAAGAGCCCAGTGTGGAGCAACATGGTTTGAAGAGGCACGGAAGAGAATCTGAGAGGAGTTGCTAGTGCAGATACGAACAAGCAGTTGCCATTGAATGAATCAGGACAATGGTTCAGAAACCACTGAGCAAGGGAGAATACTGGGGTTGTGCCTCTGACATCCTTCTCCTTCCCCCGCCCTGCCTCCAAAGAAAAATGTAAGGCAAACCTCAGTCCTGAAATGTGTTTAGTAGGCTTGTTATCACAACAGACATGGAAACATGAATATCAAGATAAGACTTTGACTACCAGTGGAAATATAAGATTAGGATCAGACAAGGGGAATGAAGCAGAAACCCAAATTTATTTAACAAACACTTAGAGAACACTTATGTGTCAGACTATTCTAAAGCACTTTGAAAGTATCAACTCATTCTATCTTCATAAGAAAAGATAACTTTTCATTACCACTTTATCCTCAAAGCCTACGACAGTACATGGTTCATAATAGGTCCTTAGTAAATGTTTTTTAAAGAAGAAAAGAAAGAAAGAGGGAGGGAAAGGAAGAAAAGGAAGGGAGGAGGGGGAGGGAAGGGGGTAGGAGCGAGAAGAGGGAGAAGCAGGGGGGATAGAAGAAAAGGGGGGATGGAGGGAGAGAAGAGAAAGAGAGAGGGAGGAAGGAATAGATTACTACCCCTAAAAGTCTGGATTGAATATACTGAAATATCTGTTGTCCAGATCAAGATTGATTCTAGGGAATGAAATGGAGCAGAGAATGGAACTGGTGGGGGGATTAAGAAGGTTATGGTATCTCTGAGAAGGGATGGTGAAGACAGTAACAACAAAATGCCTAACACTAATTGATCACTCACTTTGTGCCAGCGTTACGCATGTATGGTCCCTTCAGATCACTTTTATCATTAATATTATTATCGCCCATTTTACATATAAGGAAAGGAACAAATATTTAATAACTTTCTCTAGGTAACATAGATACGAAAGTATAATGATGAAACTCAAACCTTAGTTAGATTCTCTGCTCTCAGCCACTTTGTAAATCTAGGCTAGGAGCAGGCAGACTCTCACAGAGTGGATCAAAAAGTGGGCCTAATTCTGAAGCAATATGGTACCTGTTTTAAGCAATCAGGTTCACTTGTAAGTGTAAGAAACACGTTCTACAGAGTCAGTATAGTCAGAATTTGTGAACATGAGTCAGAGGGGTGTACAGGGACATGGCCCATGGAGGGGAGGTATCAGAAGGTAGGGAGGACAAGCTAAAAGGCCATGGCTTTACATCAATATATCAGTATCTGCTTTAAAATCCTGCTGATGATTCTGAAAGACAGAGTATTAAATAAACTATGTGATGTAATATAGATATATACAACAGCAGGTAAAATAGCCTTATTTAAAAAGTCAATTTAGGGGCATGCCATTATCCCTCTCTCTGCCCAACTACCTTCCTCTTTCCTTATTGTTGGTTTTAAGCCTGGGTTGAAAGACCTGAGACAGAGAGAGGAGCAAGATGGCGGAGGAGTAGGAGGTTGAGATAGCATTCAATCCCAGAAGTTCAGCTAGATAGTTATCGAACCATTCTAAAAGCCTGCAAACTTAATAGGAGAGAGAAGAGAGGAAGAATAGCAATTCTAGGAGCAGAAAATCAACCACTTTCCGAAAGGTAGGACGTGTGGAAAAAGTGAATCCAAAGTGACGGGATGAGAGACTGCGGGGGGGAGGGGCCTGCTCCCAGAAGTCACAGAGTAGCAGAGCACAAAATCAGAACCTGTAGAGTTTGCTATGCTGAGGGACATCACTCCAGAGGCTAAGTGGTGGGTTGAGCCCTTGTGGGAAAAGTGTGGTTTCAGGACCCGTGGGGTTACAAAGGGAACAGGGGTTTCTGAGTGTGGCAGAGCTCCCACATATGGGGGCAGAGAAGGAGCCACGCAGTGGGTTCTCAGCTCAAACTTACCTTACGCTGTGATCCAAGGCACAGTTGGACCACTGCTCTTTGAGCAGGGACCCTGCAGGAGGCAGCTCCAGAGAGACCCCCTCCTTCCTCCTCTATGAGGAGCAGCACGGGAGCATGCAGCAGGAATCTGCTGCGTTTGGAGACTCCAGATGGGGCTACTCGCCAGAGATAGAAGCGCTCCGCCCCCCGGCGGCTGGGCTAGGAGCTTGGGCGGGGACCACGGAGACAGGACTGATTGCTTTCCTCTGAGGGCGCTCTGAGGAGTGGAGCCCCGAGTACTCAGCTCCTCCAGCTGGACACTGGAGGCCACCATTTTCATTCCCGGACTCCAGGATGGTACGGAAAACACTCAGGGAACAAAGACTCCTGAGAGTGAACCTGAGCAAATTGCTTAGTCCATCCCCTGGCAAGGGCAGTGCAATTCTGCCTAGAGCAAAGACATTTGAGAATCAGGGCAACGGGCCCCTTCCCCAGTAGATCAGTGAGAATATCCAGCCAAGACCAAGTTCATCAATCAGTGAAAACTGTGGAACTTCAGGGGATTTTTCTCTCTCACTCATCTATTCTTATCTCGATAAAATGACAAAGCGGAAAAACTCACCACAAAAAAAAGAACAAGAGACAGTACCAACAGCTAAAGACCTAGTCAATACAGACATTAGTAATATGTCAGAAATAGAGTTCAAAATGACAGTTATCAAGGTGTTAGCTGGGCTCAAAAAATGCATGGAAGATATTAAAAAATCCCTATCTAGAGAAGTAAAATCCCTTTCTGGAGAAATAAAAGAACTAAAATCTAACCACATTGAAACCAAAAAAGCTATTAATGAGGTACAATAAAAAAATGGAGGCTCTTACTGCTAGGATAAATGAGGCAGAATAGAGAATTAGTGATATAGAAGACCAAATGATGGAGAATAAAGAACCTGAGAAAAAGAGAGACAAACAACTATTAGACCATGAGGGGAGAATTTGAGAGATAAGTGATACCATAAGAGGCAACAATATTAGAATAATTGGGATCTCAGAAGAAGAAAGAGAGAGAGGGACAGAAGGTATATTGGAGCAAATTATTGTATAGAATTTCCGTAATCTGCTGCAGGGAACAAGCATCAAAAACCAGGAGGCACAGAGAATCTCCCTCAAAATCAATAAAAATGGATCCAAACCCTATCATCTAATAGTAAAACTTACATGGCTTAGTGACAAAGAGAAAATCCTGAAAGCAACTTGGCACAAGAAGTCTGTAACATACAGAGGCAGAAATGTTAGATTGGCAGAAGACCTATCCACAGAGACCTGGCAGGCCAGAAAGGACTGGCATGATATATTCAGAGACCTAAACGAGAAAAATATGCAGCCAAGAATACTATACCCAGCTAGGCTGTCACTGAAAATAGATGGAGAGATAAAAAGCTTCCAGGACAAACAAAAACTAAAGGAATTTGCAAACACCAAACCAGCCCTACAGGAAATATTGAAAGGGGTCCTCTAAACAAAGAGAGAGCCTAAAAAGAACATAGACCAGAAAGGAACAAAGACAATATACAGTTAACAGTCACCTTACAGGCACTAAAATGGCACTTAATACATATCTGTCAATAGTTACCCTGAATGTAAATGGACTAAATGCCCCAATCAAAAGACACAGAGTATCAGAATGAATAAAAAAACAAAAACAAAACAAGACCCATCGATACGCAGTCTACAAGAAACTCATCTTAGACCCAAAGACACCTCCAGTTTAAAGTGAGGGGGTAGAAAAAATATACTATGCTAATGGACATCAAAAGAAAGCTGGGGTGGGAATCCTTATATCAGATAAGTTAGATTTCAAGTCAAAGACAATAATAAGAGATGAAAAAAGACACTATATCATACTTAAAGGGACTGTCCAACAAGAAGATCTAACAATTATAAATATCTATGCCCCTAACATGGGATCAGACAATTATAGAAACCAATTGATAACAAAGTCAAAAAAATACATCAACAACAATACAATAATAGTAGGGGACTTTAATACCCCCCTCACCGAAATGGACAGATCATCTAAACAAAAGATCAACAAGGAAATAAAGGTTCTAAATGACACACTGGACCAGATGGACATCACAGATATATTCAGAACACTGTATCCCAAAGCAACAGAATACACATTTTTCTCTAGTGCACATGGAATATTCTCCAGAATAGATCACATCGCGGGACACAAATCAGGTCCCAATCGGTACCAAAAGATTGGGATCATTCCCTGCATATTTTCAGACCATAATGCCATGAAACTAGAACTCAACCACAAAGGGAAAGTTGGAAAGAACTCAAATACATGAAGGCTAAAGAGCATCCTACTAAAGAATGAATGGGTTAACCAGGTAATTAAAGAAGAATTTAAAAAATTTATGGAAACAAATGGAAATGAAAACACAACTGTTCAAAATTTCTGGGACACAGCAAAGGCGGTCCTAAGAGGAAAGTATATACCAATACAAAAATTTCTCAAGAAAAAGAAAGATCTCAAATACACAACCTAATCCTACACCTAAAGGAGCTGGAGAAAGAACAGAGAGAAAGCCTAAACCCAGTAGAAGAAGAGAAATTAAATAAAGATCAGAGCAGAAATCAATGAAATAGAAACCAAAAGAACAGTAGAACAAATTAACGAAACTAGGAGCTGGTTCTTTGAAAGAATTAATAAAATTGATAAACTCTTGGCCAGACTTATCAAAAAGAAACCCCCAACCTAGGGTGCCAACTCAGTCCCATTTGCTTTTCGGCATGATGTAATTCTATTCTAAGATCTACCAAGTGTCCTGGGACATTGGCCTGAAAACTAAACATATAGGTCAAGATACCTTTAAAGGTAGAATCAAGATAAATCACTTATGGTACATTTTGCCAAACTCTATCTCCCACTGTCTGTTGCCCCTCCCCCCACGACCAATTTTCCACGGCAGACATTGCTAATCCATCACCGAATCCATTTTCACTGAGCCTGGATGCAGCTTCAGAATCAGGCTTAATCTAGCACCCCAGAGTGGATGGAGAGGGCACCATCTACTCTGGGCTAGAATCCGGTGCATTTATGCTCCTCACCACTAGAAGAGCAAAAATCTGTGAGAAGTGGGATTTACTCTGATGACATTACATCTCCTATGGGAGGGAAAATTTAATTCTAGAGATGGACGTTATCAAAGCCAGTATAGTATATCCTGAGCCATAGCCAGGACTGAACTCAGACAAAATTACCAAGGAGACTAAAATTCAAGTTTCTTTTCACAGGTCTCCCTTTCAGTTTCTTCACAAACCAGGCTGCCTAGGATCCCTCACTACTTCCTCCCTGGTAAATTTCTTTTTTTCTTTAAACGACTTCCTCCACCTCAAAATTTAGTAATTTGTTGTCTCATTCCTTCAAAACCAAGCTCTTAGCCTGAGTACATTTTAGATATTTAAGAAATGCTGGCTGGCTGTCTGACTGGGGGGAAGAGGGAAGGGTCAAGAAAAAAATGCCCTTTAGATACAAGGGGTTCTTCCCAATAGGCAATGAATTATACCAAATCTTGTGAAGTTTTGTGTGGCAATACAGGACATATTGTGAGTGCTTGGATCAATCTTACATGCAAAATGGGTATGAAATAGTTAAATAGCAAATCCCAGCTAGGTGGCACTGTGTTTTAAGTAAATAATTTTTAACCCAACTGCAATAAGCCTGCTGGGAAGTTTGCTATGCAGATAATGGCTTCCAAATAGTGAGGGGCAATTATTCAAGCTATAGAGCCTCATAAAAACAAACAGAGCTGTATGGGCATAAGGTTGCCAGATTTAGCAAACTACAATACAGATGTCCGGCTAGCTTGGAATGTCAGATGGATGATGAACACATTTTAGTGTAAGTATGCCTTATGTCATATTTGGGACATAGTTACAGAAAAAAAATATTTATTGTTTATCTGAAAAAATATTGTTTATCTGAAATTCAAAGTTAACTGTATTTTATTATTTTGTATTGTATTATAAATACAATATAGTGTACTTATATATTGTATTATAAATACAATACAATTCTATTGCATTTATAAACTGTATTTATAACTATAAAGATGTATTTAATACATCTTATATTTTATCTGGCAACTCTATAGGGATATCTCTTGTGTACCTAGCATAGCATTAAGACATTACACACGTATTTTCCTATCTCTTATGCCCTTATTCAGATCCCCAGTGCTTTACTCTCCAACTCCCAACTTTCTCTGGAAATCTCCAGCATGCATTTCCTTTGCGCTAACTGTTAGTTATTCTTTCACACTGTCTTCTCTCTCTCTTTCACTCTCTCACTGTTTTTCACTTTTGCCAGGATAATCTGGCCACAACATCAAGTTAATAATACCAATGCTCCATTCCTGTCCAGTGCCACCGCATCTCCTGTGTCCCGCCCTCCGCCTTAAGTGGCTCTGGCATCAACAGGTGTCAGCTGAGGCACATCTACCAGGAATCATCTCATCCACCTGACTTTGCTCCTTGTCTGGAGAGTACCCTCTTTCGTGCCCCGTGTGTTGCCACTTAACTCAAAGCACTGAAGCCGGCCATGTTCTCTGCAGAAACACACGGAAGGACTCTCCAGACCTGTTAGATCTCTGTTTTCTCACAGGGAACCCCCAACAACATGTTGCTTGTGTTCTAATGTCTCAAAGAGCTGTGAGTGGAAGTAAATAGTGCTTTAAACTTGTTGCTTCCAGTTCCCCCTTTTCTACTGCCTCCCCCCCCCCCATCACGTGCTTCACCGTAGTCACAGGTAAGTTTGATATGGGACTGAACTCGGCTTACTCCAACTCTGGGCTCGGACATCTCTCCCCTCTCCTATGCAGGAGGCATTTGCTCCTGGGTGAAGCACGTGTGCTTCTTCCTTCCCTCAGAATGAATTTTCTCCCAGGAAGGCCCACAATGGGATGCAGAAATGTGGACTATCTCTAGAGGTGAATATTTCGTCCTTGATTATATTTAATCCTCATACAACCCAGTGAGAGAGCTGACATGTCCCTCATTTTACAATAGGGAATCTGAGATCAGAAGGAACTTACAGATGTGAGAAAGGCACCACAGTCATAATCACCTGCCGCTCTCCCCTGCTTTCATTCTGCTTTTAGAACATATCAAGGTCCCTCTTGCCTTTATATTTGCTGTTTGCATTGTCCAGAAAATGACAAACCCCAGGCTGACTCAACATTCAGTTTTGGTCCAACGTTACCCTGTTAAGAGGTCTTCTGTGACCTGCCTTTCCACAGTAACTTTTCAGTCATTACTCACTCCCCCTCACCATTGCCCTTGGATGCTTCAGGGCTCTTACTAATATGCAGTATCATCTATTTTGTTTATTTTTATTATTTATCTGTTATTAGTCTTTTCCACCAGAATTTAAGCTCCAAAAAAGAAAGAACGTCAAAGCTGTTTTATCTCCAGGAGCTAAATAAATATTTGGTGAAAGAATAAATTAATCTAAACCCCAAACCTTAGACAGTACCCCATAATTAAAGCCGGTAATAATTATAAAATCCCATTCTTCTTAGCTACTGAGAAGAGATTTTATAAATATAAATATGTAAATATACACATATGCAAATTTTATAGGAGACATTATAAAGACCAAACAATCTGGTGATATAGTCCAATGTTAAAGAGAAAGAAAAGGACAATGGGAAAAGTGGCTTTTTTGACCCCAAATAAAATTTGATCACTTGGTAATTTTGCCTTAATACAGGTCCTCAATCAGAAAATGTACTTAATCTAATGCAACCGACAGCCTCTTTTCTACATGAAAGCCTTCATGCTGAAGACATTTCTAGAAACATTTCATTGTACTTTTCAAAATAAATAATCCCAACTCCTTTAGCCTTCCCTTAGGGGTCCTATTGCTTTTCCTTTATTAGATCTAGATATGAAATACTCTGGCACTTGTGACTTTACTTGCAACTTAAATCAAATACTGCAAACTCAAATGCCTACAAGGCCAGGAAGATAATAAAATGAATGATCCTTTGGTCTGTATGTCAACATGTTTACATTGTATAAATAAGGGATGCATGCCTAGATAAAGCGTTGGTGGCTGAAATGTGCAGCTCCTGTCAGTTATTGCCATTGACCTTGAGTTACTGGATCATCCAATATTTCAAGAGAAGCCAGAAATCTGGATTTTTATGAGAAAATTTCTAATTTGGGGTTTATAAACCACTTTAGGCTATACATGTATGTCTGGGTAGCCAATGCTAAGAGTTGGTCTGTGACTCTAAGATAATGATTCTCTAGTTGTTTTTCTCAAGACACATGCAGCCTTTGGCTCTCTAAGACCTTTGACTATGTTAAAACACATTATTCTACCAGACTGTGGGGGAAGTTACATGTCACACGGCATCCTCGATTAATAATAATTATGGTCCTTTCTCTGAGTTCATGTAAATGCCTAGGGCAGTCCTGGCTATCGACAGTACTGAAGAATATTAGAATAACCTTGCCCTTTTCTGGGTTATACATTCACTTTTTTTTATATTGGGTTTTCTTGTGTCTATTCTTTATTATAGACCCCCCTGCTTTCTTTTTAGCTTATTAATCCACTAGTAAAGCTTGGTCATATCATCAAATAATGATTCTCAAAAACCTATTGTATGGAGTGTATTTTTTTTCCTTCAGGGTTCTCTTTTAATTAGTAATCTAGTATCTTATGTTTACTCTGGCCCATTCAGTGTACTTGAACAGCATATTATATATTCAATACCTGAACTATGGATTATATGTTAAAATTATCTCATAAGTCCAGCCCTTCCCTTTCACCAAATCAATTCTTGTTAATTTAATTCCTCTTCTTCCATTACAGTAGGCTTTCAATTATGTCCTGACTTTAAGTTTCATGCCCATTTTGCCAATCATTCACACTGCTGTGCAAATAAATATTCTAAGACTGGGGTTTTACCATAATCAGATGAATATTCATATCTAATTATCTATCTTCTGGTATTCTCCCAATCTAATATTCAGTCTTAATTCTGCAAAGACCACTTGCTTTCAATGATCTCTAGCTTTGCCAGACTCTTTGTACATTTCAGACTCAGATCAAATGTCTACTGATATCATGCAAAACAAACTGAATATAATATATTATGAGGGTCAGAATGATATCTGTGCTTAGGGAACCAAGGAAAAGAAACTAGCCCCCGTAGAGGAACTAAGGGAAGCCCTATGTTATAAGCAACTTAGCTGCTCAGCCCTCTGGCTATATACTCTGCTGGAGACCCATCCACATACTAAGCCTATGAAAAATACTCTTAGCCATGCACTCAGGTGAGAAGAGTGAGAAAGGAAAAGGAAGAGAGAAAATAAAATTCACTACACTGTAGGAAAAAAAAAAAAGATGGAGAAAACACAAGTCTACCATTTCATTCAAAGAGTGTATCTTCAAGGGGAGCATAAAATAGCAGATACAAATCTCATGTTTCTTCAGTCAGCATCCATCTCCCCTCCCAGTGTGAGCACTAAGCTTGATCCAGGGCTTAAAGATGTAAGTTTTCTTACTACAGCAAACTTCCTCATCAGGTGCTCAAAGAGGTAGACTATGTGTTGGGCTTTCTGAGAGGTGGTATGTACATCTCCATTCTAATGAGTCTTCAATGATAATTTGGAAGATAGGTGGTTGATGCCTTAAGTGCCAACTTTTTAAAAGGATTTTATTTATTTATTTGATAGAGAGAAAGAACAAGCAAGAGAGCACAAGCAGGGGGAGAGGCAGAGGGAGAAGGAGAAGCAGGCTGAGCAAGGCGCCTGATGTGGGGTTCCTTCCCAGGACCCTGAGAACATGACTTGAACCACAGGCTTAACTGACTGAGCTACCCAGGCACCCCATTACATGCTAATTTTAGAACTTACTTTCTACACACACACCCTACACGGACACTACCACCACCACCACTTAAAATGTGATTCACTGTATTAATCACTCCTAATTTCTGCAGCACATTTTTCTTTACCTTTTTTAAGATTTTATTTATTTATTTGAGAGAGAGAGAGAGAGAGAGAGAGAGAATATGAGGAGAAAGCAGAGGGAAAAGCAGACTCCCTGCTGAGCAGGGAGCCTGACACAGGACTCCATCCCAGGGTCCTGGGATCATGACTGGAGCAGAAGGCAGAAACTTAACCGATGGAGTCACTGAGGTGTCCCCTGCAGCACATTTTTCAAAGACTGAAAAAAGTATGCCATTTAAAAATGTTTTCCTGTCTTGTTGATTTTGGCCATTCTAACTGGCGTAAGGTGGTATCTCAGTGTGGTTTTGATTTGAATCTCTCTGATGGCTAAAGATGATGAACATTTTTTCATGTGTCTGTTAGCCATTTGTATGTCTTCTTTGGAGAAGTGTT
>CM052798.1:75102495-75210448 GCA_028533885.1 Nasua narica | reverse complement strand
GAGCCTGGTGGTGGGTATCGAGAGGGGCACGTACTGCATGGAGCACTGGGTGTGGTGCATGAACAATCAATCTTGTAACACTGAAAAATTAAAATAAACAAATTTGGGGAAAAAAAAAGAATCAGTAATAAAATATTTGTTCCTACAAAAAAAAAATAAAAAAAAATAAAAATGTTTTCCTTAGGGAAAAAAATTAAAACTCTATTGAAAATGTTTAAAAATAATATCATGATTCAGTTTATGATCAAGGAGCTAGTATTAGATTTACCCTCATGAAATAGAAAACTATGAAACTGGAGAAAACAATCCTTAAAAACTGATTTCAGACCCTGAAACATGGACAGTACAAGTCTGTGATCCTTGAAAGGAAGGCTCAAGACGCCAATTTCCCATTCATGCTGGCTTTCTGTCTGGGAGAGATTTCCAAGTCATTTCTCAGAAAATTGAAGAAGCAAAGAAGAGCTATATGACTGGATGGAGGAAAAAGTTAAGTGGGTAAAAGAAATGGAGATTAGGCTTCAGGGATTCTAAGGCATTTGTAATTGTTAGGGTAGGGCCCTGGAGAGAGGAAATCACTGAGAGGAAGCCTGAGAAATTAGCATAGAGCTTCCCCTCAAGTCATTGGCCAGCTTTTAAGTTGTGCCTGTGGCAGGGCAGGAGCCTGTGAGGATAAGCGAAGAACAGCTGCTGGGGGACTGAGAGGTGAACAGAGATTTCAGAGCCTTGGAGTATGGGGGAAACATTGGCATGCCCATCCAGCCAGATGGAGAGATGCTGATGAACAACTTGAGCATTCAGGTGAGAACTCAGAAAGTCTATGCCTTAGGATTTAGGACCATAGCCGAAGATCTTTCCACTTATAATAGCAAATGAGAACAAAGTAACCTGATGTAAATTTAACTGTTTGTCAGGACAAAACCCCCTCTTTACAGGAAAAAAAAACATCATCCAGAAGCTCTACGAGATGTCATTTATAATATTCAGTGTACAATTCAATTACCAGATAGGCAAAAAGCAAGATGACTCATGACACCCGTGTCCACAGAAAATGGGCCAGTAAAAGATTTCCTAAATGATTCAAATGTTGAAATAAGCAGTGAAGGACTTAGAAGAACGATTATAATTATGTCAAAGAATTTAGTGGAAAATATGGGCAAAAGGTATGAACAGAGAATTTCAGCAAAAATTTGAAATTCCAGAAGAGGATTGGGTGGAAATTTTCAAAATGAAAACAAAGTCTCTCCAAAAGAAAGAATTTATTAGAATAGTTAATGGAGTTGAAAAGGCAGACAAGTTTTAGTAATCCCAAAGTTAGTGATCTCAATCTGTAAAAACTATCTAATCTGACCACCAGAGATGAAATATAAAAGACTGAAAACTGCAGGCCACAGTTTCCAAACTGTGGGCTAATGTCAAATAGTTTAACATAAATGGAGTAGGGTCCAGATGGAGTAGAGACAGAAAATGGAGAAGAGAAAACATATGAAAAGATAGAGGGCAAAAATTTTCTAAATTTGATTAAAAATATTGATCCACAGATGCAAGAAATACAGCAAATTCCAAGAGAATGAATAAATATAAAGATCATACTGGGGCACATCAAAGTGAAACCAAAAATGCAGTGCCTGGGTGGCTCTGTAGGTTAAGCGGCTGACTCTCTTTGACTTTGGCTCAGGTCATGATCTCAGGGTAGTGGGATCAGCCCCACATCAGGCTCCACGCTGGGCATGGAACCTGCTTAGGATTCTTTCTCTTCCTCTCCCTCTGCCCCTCCCATCCTGCTCTCTCCATCTCTCTCTCTCTTTCTGAAACAAATAAAAAACAAAAACCAAACCACAACAACAAAAACAAAGTGAAACTGAAGCACACCAAAGACAAAGAGAAAAATCTTAAAGCCAGCAAGGGGCAAAAAACCACATTATATTCATTAGTACAATGATACTATAAACAATAAACATGATAAAAATAAACAATAAAAATGATAAACAATAAAAAATAAACAATAAAAATGATACTGTCTTCTCATCAGAAAGAAATGGAAACCAAAAGAGAATGTAAAGACATCTTTACTGACATATCCAAGGACCTAGAATCATATATCCGGCAAAAATAGGTATCCAAAAATGGAAGCAAAATAAAAACCTTTCAGATAAACAAGTGCCTAAAGCATTCGACCCTAGCAAACCCACACCACACAAACACAGAGGAAGTTATTGGGTTAAAGAGAAGTATTTTTTGATGAAAATCTGGACCTATAGGAAATAATGAAGATGACTGAAAATGGTAAATATGAGGGCAAATATAAAAGGTTATTTTAAATTTTTTTTTTCAAAAGAGCACATAACAGATGGGATGTATATACAAAGTAAAGAGCCAAATAATACGTTTGAACCCAACCACATCAGTAATTACAATAAATCTAAGTAGATTCAACCATTCTATTTAAAAGACTTGCCAGATTGGAAACAAGAAAGACTCAACAAAATACTCTTTATAAGGAATGTATTTGGGTATAAGGACACAGATATGATTAAACAAAGAAAACATGCTGTATGATTCAAAGTCAATGAGTATTAACTCAGGGAAAATTCCTAATGATAAAAGTGTCAGTTTATTAGGAAGATATAATGATCTTAAATATATTAACTGAATAACAATTTCAAAATACTTGAAAAAAATGAGGAAAAAAGGAAAAGAAGTAAAATAGGTAAACCCACAATTCTACTTGAGGTTTTCACATTTTTCTCCCAGTGATTAATACGAGGCAGAGAAGAAATTCAGGAAGGATATAGAAGACTGGAAGAAGACAACTAACTAACTTGACCTAATGGACACTTACAGTGCACTAGGCCCAAAAGTGCAGAAAATATATTATTTTCAAGTGTACATGGTACCATTCATCCAAACAGATCATATGCTGGGCTATAAAAATGAGTCTTAATAAATTTAAAAGATTGAGATCACATAGAGTATGTTCCTTAAAAAAACAATGGGATTTAAGCTAGAAATAAATTTAGAAAAGTAGAAAATCTCCTGATATATGAAAACTGAATAACACACTTCCAAAAAACCTATGGATCAAACAATGAATTGTATTAGAAATTGTATTGGAAAATCAAAAAATATTTTGAATTCATCTGACTACTGTGTAAGAATAGACAAGGAGGAGAGGACAAGACCAGAAACAAGGAGAGCAGTTAGGTGGTTTTTACATGTATCCATGTGAGAGACGGTGACATGATGTGGGTGGTAACAGAGTGTGAGAAATAGGTTCTGAATATGTTTGAAGATATAAAACAATAGAATTAGTAAATTGATAAATAAATATAAATTATGTATGTATTCATATTTGTTTGATTAATATATTAGTATTTTTATTAGTAGTATTTATTTAGTATTAAGTAAATAGAGGTAGCTATGAAGGGAAAGAGACAAGTCAAGGATTAATGTGAGATTTTAGCCTGAGTGTGCAAAAAGATGGAGCTGCCATTAACTGAAATGAGGAAGACTGAAAGAGAAATGAGTTTTGAGAGGAAATGGCATAAGCTCAGTTTTGATCACAGATACTAGTTTTAGATGTCTATTATCAATTTTGAGGTATCCACTAGACAGTTGTATATATGAGCCCATTATTCAAGGGTAAGGTTGGAACTAGAATATACATTTTATAACATGTAAAATAATTTATATCTGAAATAAATTCGATACTCTATGCTTGCATACTAAGATCACTAGTAGAGTTAAAACTTATCCCTGAGGTACCCCAACATTAAGTGTCCAGAAAGATGAGAAAGAAAGAATCATCTAAGGAAACCAAGGGGTGGCCAATAGGTGGCAGGAAAACCAAGCATGTGATGCTCTGAAAGCCAAGTGAAAGTGTTTCAAGGAGAGAATGATCAAATAAATTTGTTAACCTGTAGGTCAAGTAAGACGTCAACTGTGAATTGATCTTTGATTTAGAACATGCAAGTAAGCTGGTGATCTGGAAAAGACTAGTTGAGGGGGAATGGTATGGGTGAAAGCCCGAGTCATGAATTCAAGAGGAAATGGACCCAGAATAAAATATGAACATTGAGTAATACAGAGTATACAGAAATGGCAAGAACTGGGAAATTCTCTTTTGTTTGCTTCATCAGGAAGACAAGGAAGGTGTTGACCATCCAAAGTGTGAGGAAAGAAGAGGAGATATGAATTAGTTATTTGGGAGAATGGGAAAATGAATGGAGCAGGAAATGCGGTATTATTGTTGAGCACATTAACAGCCAATTAAATTAATTAATTATGAACTTCAGTGTGATCAGTCATCGTGCTGTGTGTTTTTCTCCAGCATTTTCACCTGAACAGGTACAGGATGAGTTAGACAGAGATTTAGTTTTAAGGAGGACTGGGACTTTGCCAAGTAAATACAAGATATATAAAGGTGCATTCAAGGAAATGATTACAGTGATTGACAATGGAATTTAAAAAGGGGAGGGAGGACATGAGAATAAGTAAAAAGCTGGTAGAATCAATGAATTTTAATCCCAATGAAGGGATTAAAAGAGTATCAGAGCAGTAGTATGAGTGAGCAGAAAGGCTAAGAGATGTTCAGAGACTGCAGTGCTTATGATTTTGGAGGGATTTCACAATTGATGCTGTCAGTGGAAATGAGTGTCTGCGGTGGTTTAGAGGAAAAAAAAATCACTGAATGACAGCAGTTAAAGAAACTGAAATTTTAGGGGTTTGGGAAAATAAACCAAGTGAATACTGAAATCTCCCACTGTTATGACAAGGGTAGTGCTGGAGACCATGACAGAAAGGCAGGGGCTAACATTTTCAAGGAATAGGGGATATTGGTTGGCAGATGAGTTGGTAGTTGGGCTGCATATGGGCACAATCTGTTGGCTTATTAAGGGAAGAAAACAGTCTAGAAGGTACAATAGGAAGAAGGATTCCTGCCTCACCCCTTCCCCCCCACCCCCGTGCCTGAGGTACTACAAGAGCAGGAGGGCAGGCAGGTACCCTACAAGATATTCATCCCCCCAAAAATTGTCCTCAGTGGAGAATCTGGTTTCAAATTTGTTCTTAATGACAGAACAACCCTGGTTTCTAGAAATAGCCCAGGAGAAAGTGACTGTCACTAAAACTGCTTTTCTGGCGGCTGGAGTGTCTGCTCTATCTTGACACTTCCTTTGGTGCCATAAGGAAGTGTTACTGCTGCATCTCTGGCGGTCTCAACCAACCCCCAAACCACTCCACTCACAGCTTTGAAGATCTCACATCTTTTGACATGACAGGATTAGTTTCCTTGTGATGAGACAGAGGTATGTGTGTTCTCTCTCTCTCTCTCTCTCTCTCTCTCATCTTTTGCAGGGGGAGCATAAGGGAAGAGATGATGGGATAGTTTAAAGCACATTTGGCTACTGTTAGAAGCAGAAGGTAGGAAACCTATACTGTCAGAAAACACTAAATATAAAACTGAAGTATGCAATTTGTCGATACTCTGTAACACACTAAGTGGGATGTAGTGGATCCTGAAAGTAACCAGTGAGAGTTCTGAAAGGTGAATCCTCAGAGATGGGAAAATATCAGACAGAAAACTCTGTTAAAGAAGAAAATCCATCAATGGCCAAATGCTCATCTCTCTCGTAATACTACACACATTTCTTCTTTTTAAGTTGCTTTCTCAGCAGAGGGAAACTCTTTTTATGGGTTAACTTCCTAGATTTAGACTATAATCAGGAATCAATTCCTAACATCTGAAGAAACACAAGAGTGCTTATGAGGGGGAGGGGAGTCAGAGCTGTGGAGATGTGATCACAGAGGCTGAGTGTGGGCTGACAAGGAGAGACCGGAGGAATGAAGGCAGACTCTAGAAGCTAGAAAAAACAAAATAAACAACAACAACAACAACAAAAACCCAAGGAAATTGATTCTCCAGTGAAGCCTCCAGAATCAAAGCCCTTCAGGGGCCTTGCTTTCATTCTGACCTCCAGCTTTGTGAGATACATTTGTGTTGTAACAACTTTGTGACAATTTGTTATAGC
This sequence comes from Nasua narica, assembly GCA_028533885.1. NCBI lineage: Eukaryota > Metazoa > Chordata > Mammalia > Carnivora > Procyonidae > Nasua > Nasua narica. Next base: position 75,204,422 of record CM052798.1, on the reverse strand, counting down.
AGCAATAGGAATCTGAAACAGTAAACTGATACTATGCCACAAGGAAAGAAAAACAAAAAGGAGTCGAAACAGTGGTGGATTTCACTACTTTATCTTACAAAAGCCTCCCTGAGCTCAGGGGAAAATAAAGAGTTTCAAATAACTTCTATCATTTAATTATGAAACGCGTTTGATGATGCCAAACCTTCTGCACTTTCACCCAAAATGCAAATGAAAGAACTGGTTGTTTCCAGCATGAATTCCATAAATATTTGTTGGCCATGGCATAGAGCAAAATTTACAAAAAGCAGTATTGGCAATAAAGTACATTTGGGGATCTCTGGGTACTTGTTCTTTCCATAAGTGACTTTTATGCAATATCTCATTAATGGCACTGATTTTTTTTTTTTTTTGAGTATGTATATGGCCTTTAACAAAATGTTTTACATGCAGTCTCAGGTGATCATCACCACATTCCTAAGAAGTGATTGAGACTTTGTTTTGTTTTGCTTTTGTTTTTTTTTTTAATTTTATTCATGAAGAGTCGAAGTTTCAAACAAGGTTGACTTCTCAAATGTCATCCAACTATAAATGACAGACAAACAACAGAAAATCCCTCCTTTAATTATAAACACTGTATATCCACATGCCTCTTCATTTTATCCTGTGCTTTTCTGGTGTAAATTAAAACAACAACAACAACAGCGAAGTGTTCTTAGCAAAATAACTGGATAAAGTGTTTATCATTCTAACTTTCTCTTTTCACAAATATATATGTTCCAGGCACCAGGTCTACCACTGTGAAAAAGATGAAATCCCTGTCTTCAAGAAGTTCAGAAGAGATACATTGGTAGATTGGTATTTGCCCTTAAGCCTTGGTGGGGGCCATGGTGGGGGTAAGTACTGTGTCAAAGGAGCAGAGAACAAGGGACATTAATATGGGATTGGGGACCTCAGGGGGGATTTCTCAAAAGTGATAAAACGAATTTGTCAAGCTGAGAAAATTAGCCCAGTAAATGGGAGATGGGGGTGTGGGAAGATGTTCCAGGAAGAATAAATAAAGTGAGGCTGAGACTTGGAAAGAGTTTCCAAGAATGTTTCATCACAGCAGAACCGCCTTCTCCCCCCACATTGGGTAACACACTTACTATTCAACAAATGCCGCTACCCTGATGCCAGAGACCCAGGGCTGGGTCCTGCTGATCCATCTAGGAGGCCACCCGAGTAGGAAGATTTTTTTTTTTTTCTTTCCTTATTTTTCTTTTCTCAAGAAATTAGTAGAACTGTCTGATATCAAAATGTTAATTTGTGTGGTGCACATTTAAAACGGCTGTTTCCTGATTCCTTGTAGGAGAACTCCTAAAACACACTTATCATTTCAGACTGTGCATCAATTCCTATTAGCTCCTTCTTGTCCATGAGGATATCCTTCCCTGAATCTTGCCAGTTTTCCCTGCCTTGGAAAGAACAGATGTGGTGAGACCACCTTAAAATGTCATTACTACAGGGGCACCTGGGTGGCTCAGTGGGTTAAAGCCTCTGCCTTCGGCTCAGGTCACGATCTCAGATTCTTGGGATCGAGCCCCACATCGGGCTCTCTGCTCAGCGGGGAGCCTGCTTCCCTCTCTCTGCCTACTTCTGATCTCTCTCTCTTTCTGTCAAAGAAATAAATAAAATCTTTTAAAAAAAAGTCATTACTACACCACTTTGCAAATTGTTTAACTCTAGAAGTATCAGGCCTAGAGTGTATAAGGCATTTTAACAGCTTAGAAATGCAAAATTAATGCAAAGCAGTGTTATGTTTCATAACAGTTAATTGGCTATACCATGTTGTATGCTGTATCATTTAACAAACAGCCCAGATTAATTAACTAAGGGTCATGCTGAGGACTTAAGAAAAACTCAATACGTTTTCTAACATCCCAAATTTACCCCTAGGTGGTATAAATTAATTTGTTAAATACAGCCAAAGAATTATTTATTGTACAAGGTTTGGAAAACAGGAGATATGCACCCTCTGTTAGCTGTTTAAAATATGGGATTAAAATGTTAAAATAATTTATTCAGAAAATTCATAAAGAGTCCAGTGGGGTGGACCACACATTGGAGGAGACAGGTACAGGTGAGACAGAGTCCCATGTGAGTAGGCCCTTATCTGTTCCATTCACTGCTCACTCCCGTGCCATGTACAACAGTGCCTGGCACCCAGCAGATGCATAGTTGTTATAAATTCCGTAAGTGAACATGTGAATACCTGTTACAATTTGAATTGTGTCTCCTCCCACCCAAATCCATGTATTGAAGTCCCATCCCCAAGTACCTCAGAGTGTGACCTTAAATGGTGACAGGCTCTTTAGAAAGGTAACCAAGTTATAACGAGGTCATCAGGGTAGGCTCTAATCCAATATGAAAAGAATCTTGATTTTTTTTTTTAAAGCCAAATTAGGAGGAAAGATGAACATGCAAGGAGAGCACCATGTGGTGAGGAAGGTGATGTCTCTACGAGCTGAGGAAGAGCAAAAATTGCCAGCCAGCCACCAGAAGTTGGGTGAAAGGCAGGGAACAGATTTTCTCTCCAAGCCCTCAGAGGAGAGTGACCCTGCTGACATCTTTATCTCAGATTTATAGCCTGCAGAAGTGTGAGGCAACAGATTTGTGTTGTTTAAGCCACACAGTTGTCTAAGCCCTAACAAACTAATATAATATCTTTCTAGTTAAGTCTGGACTATCCAAGTTATAAGCTCTCTTGATTTCAATCTTCCACCCTGACTTGTGTGAGTTCTTCAGCTGTGTTTGTGTCAGCATTTGACCACCTCACTACTCTGTAAAGTAGTCAATAAACCTATGAGCTTTGTATTTCACATACATGAAACTGCTCACAGTGCAAGTGCTCAGAAAAATGCTTAAATGTATACAAGCTATAAAAGTCTTGTCTGTTAAGTGGCTTCCTCATAGGCTTGAAGATTAAATGAGATGATTTTTTTGCAACATACATAGATGGCCCAGAGAAAGTCCTCAGTAGATGAAATTTGCAAAGATAATAGTTTAATTTAGTGTAAAAGAAATATGTGTTAAACTTAGTTGTTATGGATTTGAACTTTTACTAACGGTGTGACCCTGAGCTAGCTATCCAATCTGTCTGTGTTCTTGGAGAGGTTACATTTCTTTGTGCCCTCTTGTAAAGATTTTGTGGTAGGATGTAAAGATGCTTTCTTAATATATGAAAATCTCTTAGCATAGTGATGACCAAAGAGCTAGAACTCAGTAAGAGATAGTTTCATTGTGACCCACTGAATATAAAAACACTGCTAGACACTGAGTAGGAGTTGGGAATATAAGAAGTTTCAAAAGTGAAAAAAAAAAAGTTTCAAAAGTGAACAAGTCAGTTTTATATCTTGGTAAATTCAAAAAAGAATATGAAACTATTATAGTTTGAAAATGCCAGCCACTGTAACAAATAAACCACCCAATTTCCATGGCTTACCCCCATGGAAGTTTCTTTCCTACTCAGGCAAATGTCCCAGGTGGCGGTTCCTGTTTGGCAGGTGTGTCTTTCCTTTAGACAGTGATTCAGGGAACTAGATTCTGTCTGCCTGGGGCTCTGGGTTCCCTTAGGACCTCAGTGTCATCTGCCTCCAGTCAGCAGAAAGGAAAAGAGAGAGAGTATGAGAGAGATTAGAGACGTTTAACTACTTCTCAAAAACCCAGGTCCAAAAGGGACCATTCCACTTCAGCTCATGTTTCATTGATGACAATCACTTCACCTGGATGCAAAAAGTCTGGAAACAGTTTCTGACCCAGAAGAACTCTCAACAATAACTCATACTATGAAAGTGGGAGATGCAGCTTTGCTTTATCTGTCACAGATATATGTATATTATATATCTGTGACATAGAAGATAGAGAGATGATGGATGGATGGATGGATGGATGGATAGATAGATAGATGATAGATAGAGTGACAAAATGGAGAGATCCCAGGAAGAGGAGGAAGTATAGAGTATACTCCGGGTGTCAATCCAGCCATTCTCAAGGCTCCAGATTAGAACTCTGGAGTCCTGGGCACTTTTAAACCTACTGTCTGCCATATAATAAACAGGAGAAACTCCTCCTTGGTGGTAGAGGCAGGAACAAAATAAGAGTGAGAGGAAATGCTATTAAACCCTATTTCAGGAAGCTGATTAATAATCTAGGATTCCAGAGTTGTATTTTATCGAGAATTTAAGTTTATGGTTGAAGACTTTGGACACAGTTTTATTTCCACTCATCCCTGATAGTCTGAGGCTATAGATGAGATAGAATATAATTACTTGGTGCAACCATTCTTCAGTAAAACATATGAATCCCTGGATGGCATTGAGTCTGACCTTATGACTGAAATTTCTGATTTTTGTTATTTTGCTTAATAAAAGATGAGTAAAAAAAAAAAAAGGTAGCATTCAGCAGCAGCACTTAGCTTTTCAGAAGATCTTTCCCCAAACTAGCTAGGTCAGTAGCACCACTGTACAATTTGCTACAGCACAATGAGTTTCCAAATTCCAATGCTGGAAATGCCATACATTGAGAGGCAATGCGTAGCATACAGATATGTAAGAAACCTTCCAGGTTGTGAAAGCATTTTCAAAGAACTAATAAACCTAACCGAATGGCTGATGGCTGGTCTCAGGCTGGGGGTGGGGGAAGTTATCCAAAGGGAAATGTGTACCGACTAGCATTAATTTATTTGTGAGCCTGCTGTTCCATATTAAAGGCAGTCAACAGAAAATGCTTTCCTGGTGGACTTAAACAGGCTTGGATTCAATTCGAAAATAATTCGTTATGTTAATTTCTTATTAAAATTATGTCCTCATAACAGAAGGGCAGAGTTTACTCTTATTTCACTAGTAAAATTTTAAAGTTATATAATTTAACAATGTAGGGTTGTTTCTTTTAAAATATCCATAATTAGTGATGAAATCCCTGTGTGGCCTATACTTGCCGTGGCTGAATAATTTCCTCACTTGTATTCTTTAAGATGTTATTTTCTATGAATAATGATTAAAAAAAAAAAGATGTCTGTAATTTTATCCACAAATAGTAGGGCTGTGGGTCAAATGATATTGAAGGAACACATGAAATTTCTCTGGGTCACTTTTGGTCTACAGAATATCTTCATATTTAATGGTAGGGTCTCCTTAAAATATTCAGTATTGATTGAAGTTCTAAAGCTATTTAAATATTACATTAAAGTTCATCGAAGAAAAATATGAGCACTGTATTTAGTACAAAAAGGTAGCTACTAATACATGAAAATTGGCAAATCAAAAATAATGACAGTGATATGGAGTTAATGTTTTGGAAGTTGTATCAAATGGCTAGCTGTTCTATTTGCTAGGTCAAATGAGACAAGTCCAATTTATCTAATGCTGTTTGTCTCTTACAGTTAAAGGTTTATGTATTAAGGAAGGTACAGGTTGGGGCAATAAAGCAGGGGCCTACCTACATGGGGTCAGACAGTTAGTGAAAAGCTACCATTTCCAAGTCAGGAAAAGAAGACTTCTTCCCAATAGGGAAAATCTACAAGATAGTTCATAAATCACAAGGAAGAAAATTTAAGGTCTAAGAATGAATCCTCTGTCCAGCAGTAAAAGGCAAAACAAAACAAATGAAAGAGATTATCACAGTCAGGAGAGCTTTAACCAGTAATTTAACCAGTAATCTATCCCAAGAGCTCCAAATATTCAAAATATTTAGTTCCTAGGGACAAGAAACTAAAAGGAATAGAAAGAGGAGTATAATAGTTTAACGGTCATCACACTTTCTAGTGCTGACTTTTCAAATTGCTTTAATTTTTCATTACAGAGGAGCTCAGTGGGAGGAGGATGGGTTGCTGTGTCTGGAGACATATCAGGTGTGACTTTGGAAAAATCATTTATGCACTCTTGGCCTCTATTGCCTGAGAGGTACAACAGAGGATTTTAATGTTCAGTGGTTCAAATCTTTCTTTTGCTCCAAGATTCTGAGCCTCTTTATCATTCTAGTACTGGGGCTCCCAGTTCAATGACATGAAGAGGGAAGAGGCACCTCTTTGAAGCAAGGATTGGCCCAGCAGGCTGAGGTTCCCCAGAGACTCCACATTTATAGTGAGAAGAAACACTAGCTGGTGCAAAATAATTACTGAAGCGGGAACTTTTAAAAGCATATAATACCCCAAACTCAACTTTGAAGACAGACCGAGCAGCAAGGTGACATCATTGTAAGTGATCCCTAGTTCCATATATCATCCTTAGTTTGGATTCAAGAAAGACTCTTTAGATCCCAGCAAGAAAAATTAACCAAATTCTGAGAGAAACTATTCATTACTGAGAACAGATGAAGCTTTACAGAGCTGATTGATTGGCTTACCTGACATCTCCTTTACTTCTGCACACGATCATAAAGTAACAGTTTTCCAACACACTGCCAGTATGTAAGTCATTAGTTTCCAACTAAACCAGGAGACCTGTTTGAAAAATGAGTGTGAGAAGAAACATTTCAGATTATATCATTTTTTCTTGCACAGTAGAGTAATATGGCTTCATATTTACCAAACACATTATCATGTCAGAGCCAAGAACACTAACAAATAAATTGCTATTCAACCATAAATTCATCTTGAATGAAGGAATCCAGGCTTTATTTCAAAATCAATAGTGAAGTTTGAGATAAAGACTAAACTAATAGATACCCTACCACTTACCTCAATTCAACATGTTTCAAGAGGCTGACATAAATAAACTGTATGAAAACTACACATCTGTAGTACTCATTGCCTCCACCGGAAGTCAGGCCATGTCCTTTTATGAGATGAGAGAGGTTTTGCAGAGTTGAAAGAAAATTTGCTAACGTGGCCAGGGAGCTCAGCTCTTCCTCTCAAGCATGACTGGTTGGCATTAAATTATTGGGTCCTTTGTCCCAAAACAAACATCCCTCATGACCACCTTTCAGGCCTCAGAGCTGGTATCCTTCCAAAAGGATAACGGTCTTGATATCCCTTTCCAGGAATCTCTCACATCAGGGAGTTGAAATCAGAATTAGAGTCTGGCCATTTCAGGTAGGCAACTTCCTCTTGCTCCCTAGGGAAATGAATGAATGAAATAAATGAATGAAAGGTCACTGATAAATGCATGAATTCATCATGAATGTATATATGAATGGGTAGAAAACAATCTTCCTGTGCTCGCTTCAGCAGCACATATATTAAAATTGCAACAGAACAAAAATGTGCATGGCCTGTACAAGGATGACCTGCAAATTCATGAAGCATTCTATATTTTGGGGTGGTACAGGCTTCCTTTATGGAATGAATAAGTCACAGGAACAAAAAGCACAGCATAGGAAATACAGTCAATGATACTGTAATAGAGTTGTAATAGTGAGAGAAGGGAGCCACATTTGTGGTGAGGATAACATAACATATAGAGAAGTTGAATCATTATATTGTACACCTGAAGCCAATGTAATGTTGTCTGTCAACTATCCTCAAAAAGTTAAAAGAAAAATAATCTTCTTAAATCCTCTGAATTTAGAATCCACAATGGTTCTATGTTCTTACCCAGTCTTGCTCCTATGTAAATAAACTAATGGGTAATTTAGAGCTCCATCCCTGAGAAGCCACTGAATCAAAAAAAAAAGACATATTTAAACTTGATTGCTCCAAATCCTTACCATCCCACCCCAACTACACCACTGACAGGGATACTGATTAGGTGAAATTATTAAAAGAGATTATATGAATATAACAACATTGATCTCAATGTCTAGATGAAATTTTAATCTCTCAAAAATATTTTCCACTGAGGCTAGAATATGCTAGATCTCAACAGATCTCAACTGTTCAAGTCAAAACAAAAACAAAATACCAATGTTTCATTCATTTATTGTCTTTTCCTTTGTGGCAGTTTAAAAAAAAAATGATGGGAAATTCTTTGATACTGGCTCCCACGGAGGAGTCTTCTTTGTGTCCTCTCTCCTCAAATGTGGGTAAACCAGTGACTCATTTGTAACTATACGTGACACAGGTGACCTCCAAGGCTGGATCAGAAAAGATAGCACAGCTTCTATCTTGTTCACAGGTACTCTCATACTTGGAGCTTTGAGCTTTGAGGACTAAGAAGTCCTATTATGTTGGGGAGACCACATGTAGTCACTTTAGCCAGAGCATTATGTTGGGGAGACCACATGTAGTCACTTTAGCCAAGAGCCCAGGGAAGGCTCAGCAAACAGCCAGCAATTCACATTCACTTGAGTGAGCCATTTTGGACATTATGCCCAGTCGGTCCTTCAGATGATAGCAGTCCCAGCAACAGCCGACTGCAATCACTTGGGACTCCCCAAGCAAAAATTGCCTGACTTGCAAAAAAATTCCAAACAAAAAGAATATGTTATTTTCATATGGAAAGTTTTGAGGTACTTTGCCATGTGGCATTTGTAACCAGAAGACATATTTTCCCAAAAAGATTTAAGGCACTTTACAAAGGTAAAAAAAACAATAGGGTGGCATAATATTAAAATTTATTTTCTTCATGCCATGCTTTTCGTTTTTGGATTTAATGTTCATATAACTTAGAAATGCAAATGGAAATATTTCACTTGTCACGGGATATCAATAAAGTAATAGCATATAATGTATAACTTACCAAGATGTACTTATTGTCTAATATGGTTGCATATTTATTGGATGACAAATATATTCTTTTTTTTTTAAAGATTTTATTTATTTATTTATTGGGAAAGAGAGAGTGAGAGAGAGCATGAGAAGGGAGAAGGTCAGAGTGAGAAGCGGACTCCTCATGGAGCTGGGAGCCCGCTGTGGGACTTGATCTTGGGACTCCGGGATCATGACCTGCGCCGAAGGCAGTTGCTCAACCAACTGATCCACCCAGGCACCCCAGGATATATTCTTTTAAATTAAACTTTGATCTTCATATGAATCTTCTATTTTTCTTTATTTAAATATTTTATTTATTTATTTATTTGAGAGACAGAGAAAGTGAGAGAGAGCATGAGAGGAGAGAATGTTAGAAGGAGAAGCAGACTCCCCGCGGAGCCGAGAGCCCAATGCGGGACTCAATCCCCAAACTCAAGGATCATGACCCAAGCGGAAGGCAGTTGCTCAACCACCTGAGCCATCCAGGCGCCCCGAATCTTTTATTTTAACTGGGGTAAAATTTACATACAGTGATTTATATACAAAATTTAATGAGATAGGACAAGTGGGACATCCCCATAATAATAGGCCCACAAAGATATGGAACATTTCAATCACTCCAGAGAGTTGCCTGTGCCCCCTTTTGGGTCAAACCCTACTCACCACAGGTAACCAGTGTCTTGTCTATTATCATACAGATTAATTTTGTCTATTCTAGAACTTCTATAAGTAGACTCATACTGCCCCTATTACTATAGCTCACTAGTATGTGTTCTTAATAGATGTATTATCCCCAAGGAGGTGAAAATTGGTTCTTGGTAATGGTTGAAAAAAATCTTGGATATTACAATGGTGAGTGACACCGTAAATTTCAACCTTACCTGACAAAATCTTAAGATGTAATTTCTCTCATTATGGAGAATTTTAATTTAGCTTTCTTCTGGGAGAGGAGAACAACAATGAAAAATTTGTTAAAAAACACTGATCTATAATAGACTATGAAGTCATATAGCGAGAGTCTTCCAAATTTGTTCTTTTACAAGATTGTTTTGGCTATGCTAAGTCCTATTCATTTTCATATAGAATTTAGAATCTCCTCAAATTCCATGGAAAATAATTTTGAGTTTTTGTGTGGCATTACAGTGACTCTGAATCAACTGGGAGAATTGATACTGAAATGATATTGAATCTTCTATTCCATGAACACAGTCTTTCCATCTAAGTCCTCTCTAATTTTTCACAGCAATGTTTTGTAGTTTTCAACATATAAGACTTGCATTTCTTTTGTTAAAGTTATCCCTATGTATTCTACATAGGGATCTAAATATTGTTAGATAGTATTGGAAACAGTGTTCTTATATTTCATTTTCTCATTGATTACTGCTAGCATACAGGAATAAAATGTGTTTTTGTAAACTGACTACACTCATTGGTTTGTGTGTGTGTGAAATGCGGTTTAAGATTGTTTATATAGCCAACCATATTGTCTGTGAATAAAGATAGCATTACTTGTTTCCAATCTTTACAGTTGTATTTCTTTCTGGTGCCATATTTCATTGGCTAGGAACCTCCAGCACAATGTTGAATGAAAGTACATTGTTCCCAACTTTAGAGGGAAAGCATTTTATAGTTCTTTGTTAAATACAATATTAATTATAGAGTGTTCATGGATGACCTTTATCAGATTGAGAAAATTCCCTTCTATTCCTGGCTTGCTGAGATTTTTTTTTTAAATCATGACTAGGTATAAAATCTTTCAAAATTCTTTTCCTGCATTTATTGAAATGATCATAAGATTTTTCTCATTTATTCTGTTAATATGAATTATACTGATTGGCTTTTGAATATAATCTAATCTTATATTCCTGGAATAAGCTTCACTTTTTCACAATCTATCACCTCTTAGAAACTTTGATGAGTTTAATTTGATAATTAAGAAGTTTTTGTATATATTTCTATGGGCAATATTAAAATAGCTAACTCAAATTATTTAGAAATTAGTGTTTCAATTTCTAAATATTTAGAGGATTTCTAGATGTCTTACCATGACTGATTTTAATTTAATTCTATTGAAGTCAGAAAACACATCTAGTAAGAATGAAATCATCTGAACTTCATTTAGACTTATTTTATACTCTAGCAGATTATCTACCCTGGTACACATTCCATGTGCATTAGACAAGTTGGTTTTCTGCAGTTTGCTGTAATGTTCTACAAATATTAATTGGTCAAGTTGCTAAAGTCTTCTTTGTCCTTACTGTTTTTTTGGTTTACTTGCTCTATTAGTTGTTGTTAGAAGAGTGTTTAAGTCTCCATTTGTAATCATGGGTTTGTCTACTTTCAACTTGATCAACTTTGTTTCATATACTTTGAGGTTTTATTATTGGGTGCTCTGAAATCCCAGTCCCTCAGACTTGAAACTGGGGGTTGTCCTGGGCTAATATCGCTACCTCATGCCACACATCTGCCAACCCCTATAAAGACGTAAACTGGGGCTAGGTCTAAAAGATGAGGTTTTTTGGGGGGGGATAGCAGAGGAATTGCAATTTAGGACATGAAAACTGTAGCAAGGCACGGGTCTGCGAAAGTTTGGTGCGAGGCTATATTTAAGTGCAGGAAATGTAAGGAGGGGAGAGATCAGTAAAGTCTGTTAAAATCAAAACAAATGGAGGCCAGCTTTACGAATTTCCCAAGTAGACAAAACCAGTCCAGTCGGCTGGTTTTGTGACACCCACCCGACCTGGATTGTTTCTTGCTCTTGCCTCTGGAAACCATAACCCAAACTTTCCAAGGCTGACACGAGGCAACCCCTGGCCAGTTCCCTATCATTTAAGAAAAGTCCAAATATTATCAGTTTTCTATAAATCAGGCATTTATGGGACATCAGTTTCTCAGTCCTTAAGTCTTGCTTTTCTGAGAGCACCTCAGAGTAAGATTTTTCATTTTCCATCCTCTGGTTCCATTTTGGATTGAAATTCTTTATACATCACCAAATTGTCAATTCTGTTATTCTAACCTTAAAATATATTCAGAATCCAATTGTTTCTCACTCCCTTCATGGTAATCTCTGTGGTTTAAATCATGGTATCCCTCACTCAAATCATTGAAGAGCCTGTGACTGGGTCCTCAGGTTCCGTCCTGGCCACCTTGCCATTTTTTCTATACACAGTAATCCTTTTAAAAATGAAAATCAGCCCTTGCTATGCCTCTGCTCAAACAATTCCATTGGCTTTCCATCTTTTTTATTTAGAATCCAAATTTCTTACAATGACCCACAAAGTCCTACATGGTCTGTTCCCTATTCCTACTTCATCTCCTCTTACTTTTTTCTTTACTAAATCGGCTCCCACCAATGACTCCTTGCTGTTCCTAGAGTACACCAGGCATGACCCAGCTTTGAAGCTTCTGTATTTGATTTTTTTCTGTCCAGAATGCTCTATTCAGAAATATCAGCACGACATACTCCCTCTCTGTCTCTCTCTGTCTCTCTCCCATTTCCTTCAGGTCTTTTTTCAAATGTTACCCTATTTAAAATGGCAATATTTATCTCCTTTTCTATTCCTCTCCTTTGATTTTGTTTTGTTTTTCCAGTTTCACTTATCACCAAATTCAGTATTATATTTGTTTATTATTTGTCTTTCCCACCAGCACGTAAATGCAATGAGGACAGATTTTTGTGGTATTTACTGTGGCACATTTAGCACTTAGGAGAATTCTTGACACATAATAACCGTAGAGTAAATAGTTGTTGAATGAACAAACATACTTTTTTCTTATACTACAGTGGTTCTCAATCTGGTTCCACATCGAATCCTCTAGGGACCTTTCTAAAAATATTGATTTTCAAACTAAACCTGACTCTGAGGTTAAGGTATGGATAAGCTTTAAAACCTACTCACGTGATTCTGATATATACCAGGGAGTGAAACTACTTATCTAATGTGATGCCTAGTCCATGTTAATTGCTCAGTTGACAAGTTAAATATGGACTTGAGTCTATGCACTGGATCTCCCAATTTGTTTATAAAGAATCCGAGCCTCACTTTCTTTGTAAAATAAAAAAAAAAAACCTCCCTCCAACCCCAAAGGATTACATAAGATAAAATGAAAAATGTTTTGTAAACTATAAGGCATCCCTGAAAGGCAAGTTATTTGGTTAACTGTCATTTTATTTTTTAACGAATTTGAAGTGGGTATCAAGTGAGACCAAGATTCTATTCCTGATTTTCTGAGTATAAGACTTTGGCCAAATTATTCACTTCTCTCAGTCTCTGCTTCTTCATTGGAAAAGATAAAAAGACTGAAGATCAAAAAAATACTTCTGGTTTGGATACTCTCTGATTCTATAATATATCATTTGAGTATTATACTATTCTATTATTACATCTCTCAGTGTGGTTGGTAAGATTTTGCATAGAATTATCTAATACACATCTTTAAAGTCCATGTTGACAAAAGATGAACAAGGAAATAAAAGTTCTAAATGACACGTTGGACCAGATGGACATCACAGATATATTCAGAACATTCCATCCCAAAGCAACAGAATACACAAATACACATTGTTCTCTATTGCACATGGAACATTCTCCAGAATAAATCACATCCTGGGACACAAAACAGGTCTCAGTCCATACCAAAAGATGGGGATCATTCCCTGCATATTTTCAGACCACAATGCCATGAAACTAGAACTCAATCACAAGGGGAAAGTTGGAAAGAACTCAAAAACATGGAGGCTAAAGAGCATCCTACTAAAGAATGAATGGGTTAACCAGGAAATTAAAGAAGAATTTAAAAAATTCATGGAGACAAATGAAAATGAAAACACAACTGTTCAAAATCTCTGGGACACAGCAAAGGTGGTCCTGAGAGGAAAATATATAGCAATACAAGCCTTTCTCAAGAAACAAGAAACATCTCAAATACATAACCTAGCCCTACACCTAAAGGAGCTGGAGAAAGAACAGTAGACAAAGCCTAAACCCAGCATAAGAAGAGAAATAATAAAGATCAGAGCAGAAATCAATGAAATAGAAACTAAAAGAACAGTAGAACAAATCAACGAAACTAGGAGCTGATTCTTTGAAAGAATTAATAAAATTGATAAACCCTTGGCCAGACTTATCAAAAAGAAAACAGCACGGACCCATATTAATAAAATCATGAATGAAACAGGAGAAATCACAACCAACACCAAAGAAATACAAACAATTTTAAGAACATATTATGAGCAACTATACACCAGCAAATTAGACAAACTGGAAAAAATGGATGCATTCCTAGAGACATGCAAACTACCAAAATTGAACCAGCAAGAAATAGAAAACCTGAACAGACCCATAACCAGTAAGGAGATTGAAACAGTCATCAAAAATCTCCCAATAAATAAGAGCCCAGGGCCCGATGGCTTCCCAGGGGAATTCTACCAAACATTTAGAGAAGAATTAATACCCATTCTCCTGAAATTGTTCCAAAAAATAGAAATGGAAGGGAAACTTCCAAACTCATTTTATGAGGCCAACATTACCTTGATCCCAAAACCGGACAAAGACCCCATAAAAAAGGAGAATGACAGACCAATATCCTTGATGAACACAGATGTAAAAATTCTCACCAAAATACTAGCCAATAGGATCCTACAGTACATTAAAAGGATTATTCACCACAACCAAGTAGGATTTATTCCTGGGCTGCAAGGTTGGTTCAACATCCACAAATCAATGTGATACAATACTTTAATAAAAGAACAAGAACCATATGATACTCTCAACTGATGCTGAAAAAGCATTTGACAAAGTACACCATCCTTTCTTGACCAAAACTCTTCACAGTGTAGGCATAGAGGGTACATTCCTCAATATCATCAAAGCCATCTATGAAAAACCCACAGCGAATATCATTCTCAATGGGGAAAAACTGAGAGCTTTTCCCCTGAGATTAGGAACACAGCAGGGATGCCCACTATCCCCACTTCTATTCAACATAATACTATAAGTCCTAGCCTCTGCATTCAGACAACAAAAAGAAATAAAAGGCATCCAAATTGGAAAAGAAGAAGTCAACTCTCACTCTTTGCAGATGATATGATACTTCACATGGAAAACCCAAGAGATTCCACTCCAAGATTGCTAGAACTCATACAGGAATTCAGTCAAGTGGCAGGATATAAAATTAATGCACAGAAATCAGTTGCATTCCTATATACATCAACAGCAAAACAGAAGAAAGAAAAATTAAGGAGTCAAGTCCATTTACAACTGCACCCAAAACCACAAGATACCTAGGAATAAACCTAACCAAAGAGCCAAAGAATCTGGACTCAGAAAACCACAAAGTGTTCATGAAAGAAATTGAGGAAGACAAAAAGAAATGGAAAAACGTTCCATGCTCATGGATTAGAAGAACAAATATTGTGAAAATGTCTATGCTACCTAAAGCAATCTATACATTTAATGCAATCCCTATCAAAATACCATCAATTTATTTTGAAGAAATGGAACAAATAATCCTAAAATTTATATGGAACCAGAAAAGACCGTGAATAGCCAGAGGAATGTTGAAAAAGAAAACCAAAGTTGGCAGCATCACAATTCCAGACTTCAAGTTCTATTAGAAAGCTGTAACCATCAAGACAGTGTGGTACTGGCACAAAAACAGACATATAGATCAATGGAACAAAATAGAGAGCCCAGAAATGGACCCCCAACTCTATGGTCAACTAATCTTCGACAAGGCAGGAAAGAATATCCAATGGAAAAAAGACATTGGATCTCTTCAACAAATGGTGTTGGGAAAACTGCACAGCCACATGCAGAAGACTGAAACTGGACCATTTCCTCACACCACACACAAAAATAGACTCAAAATGGATCAAAGACCTCAGTGTGACACAGGACTCCATCAAAATCCTGGAGAACACAACCTCTTCTACCTCAGCCACAGCAACTTCTTCCTAGAAACATCTCCAAAGGCAAGGGAGGCAAGGGCAAAAATGAACTATTGGGACTTCATCAAGATCAAAAGCTTTTGCACAGCAAAGGAAATGGTCAACAAAAGCAAAAGACAACTGACAGAATGGGAGTAGATATTCAGAAATGACATATCAGATAAAGGGCTAGTATCCCAAATCTATAAAGAACTTCTCAAACTCAACACCCAAAGAACAAATAATCTGATCAAGAAATGGGCAGAAGATATGAACAGACATTTCAGCAAAGAGGACATCCAAATGGCCAACAGACTCATGAAAAAATGCTCAACATCAGTCGGCATCAGAGAAATACAAATCAAAACCACAGTGAGATACCACCTCACACCAGTCAGAATGACTAAAATTAGCAAGTCAGGAAATGACAGATGTTGGCGAGGCTACGGAGAAAGGGGAACCCTCCTACACTGTTGGTGGGAATGCAAGCCAGAGAACATTATGGAGGTTCCTCAAAAAGTTGAAAATAGAGCCACCCTACAACCAGTAGTGCAATTGCACTACTGGGTATTTACCCTAAAGATACAAATGTAGTGATCCGAAGGGGCACATTCACCCAAATGTTTATAGCAGCAATGTCCACAATAGCCAAACTATGGAAAGAACCTAGATGTCCATCAAAAGATGAATGGATAAAGAAGATATGGTATATATATACAATAGAATACTATGCAGCCATCAAGAAAAATGAAATCTTGCCATTTGCAATGATGTGGATGGAACTACAGGGTATTATGCTAAGTAAAATAAGTCAGTCAGAGAAAGACAATTATCACATGATCTCTCTGATATGAAGAATTTGAGGGGCGTCTGGGTGGCTCAGTTGGTTAAGCGACTGCCTTTGGCTCACGTCATGATCTCAGGGTCCTGGGATCGAGCCCTGCATCGGGCTCTCTGCTCAGCAGGGATCCTGCTTCCCCCCCCCCTCTCTCTGCCTGTCTCTCTGCCTACTTGTGATCTCTCTCTCTCTGTCAAATAAATAAATAAAATCTTAAAAAATTAAAAAAAAAAGAATTTGAGAGGCAGAGTGGGGAGTCATGCAAGGGTGTGGGAGAAAAATGAAACAAGATGGGATGGGGAAGGAGACAAACCATAAGAGACTCATAAACTCACGAAACAAACTAAGGGTGCCTGGGAGGTAGGGGGTAAGGTTATGGACATTGGGGAGGGTATGTGCTATGGTAAATGCTGTGAAATGTGTAAGCCTGATGATTTCCAGACATGTACCCTGGGGCAAATAATACATTATATGTTAAAAAAAAAAAAAAAGTCCATGCTGACTCAGAGAGTATGGGAATGGATAAAAGGATGGATAAAGCCAGGAAAAGCAAGGCATCCATGGCTCTTTCTCCTCAAATAATCTGCATGTATTTAAGCACAATAGTGACGTGTTCACTTCGGCAGCACATATATTAAGCACAATAGTGAGAACCTGTCCTTTGTTTTCTTATAAAAATCATATACTACATTATTTCAGTAACAATTTCATCATGTCACTCTCCTTGTAGGCATACCACATTGTACAATTCATAACCAAAAACAACAACACACACATGTGTACAAAACAGAAAAAAAAAGCAGCAAAAAAAGGGAGAATAAAGTCCTCAGTTACAAACATTCAAGTTCGTATGCACTGTATTATTAAAATACTACTCAAAAATGTTTGAGTCATTTCAGTGTAATGTTGCATTGATGTGCCTCTCTTATTACATCATGTAAAAATATACTGCTCTTGTACATAAATTACACCAAATATTTGTTTTGGCAGATCATATTCTCTCCCAGGCACCATGAAGAGGAGATCCAATTCAAAGCTGGGAAACATTTGCTCTCATTGATTTCCAAGTCCACAAATTCCAGGTGGAACTCAATTTTGATTAGTAAAAGTCAAAATCTTTGAACACTGGTTGCTGTCAACAGAACACATCCCTTGCCGTGACCTCATTCTCTGAGAAAAACTGCCAGATAGTGTTGGACTAATTTACTTCTCACCTAGAATCAGGACACATATTTTTTTATAAACTGCCATGATTCTTGATTCTCAGTTAAAAAAATAATGCTGCATTTTTATCCAGATGTTCTACTTTGCAACACACTCATTTGACCTGGAAGGATATTTTAATGACAGTTTTTCATGGCTATGGATTTTAGTCTCCATCTTGCCAAACTCGAAGTTTCTATTTATTATATATGTACCCTTTAAATGTATTAATGCACACTTGTATTTTTAGTCCTATTTATTTCTCCTCTTTCCTGGTCTTAACTCTTTCATATTCATAAACATTGGTATTCATGATATTCCAATCAAGCTCTTGTACAAGAGAAACAATTTTAAACATTTTTATGAGAGGAAGAGAGCACAGGCAGGGAGAGTGGCAGAGGGAGAGGGAAAAGCAGGCTGCCCCCGGAGCAGGGAGACTGATGTAGGACTCATAGTATTCCAAGATCCTGGAATTGTGACCTGAGCCAAAGGCAGATGCTTAACTGACTAAGCCAACCAGGCACCCCAAGAGAAACAATTTTTAAGAATAATGCCTCTTTAATATTTAATGATTTTTTGGTTGATAATAAAATAAACACACTATTATTTTAGAAAATTTTGAGGATATAGAGACATAGAAAAAAGTAAATAAAAATAATGATCTTATGGAGGCTCACTTTAGACACTGTTAGGGAGGAACTATTTCAGTTTTGTTCTTAATCTTATGAGAATCCCTGAGTTCTGGTTCTTGTTCTTTTCTTGAGTATGTTCTTTTCTTCTAATCTGTGACCTCTCTGTGGTTTCAATGGAAACTCTAAGGTATTTAACAAGCCTGTCAGGAATCCCGGCACAGTTTAGGTTACATCTGGCTCATGGTCTCTAATGAGGTGACCATTGGCCAGAGCTGTGGTCTACTCTGAAGTTTCAACTGGGTGGGTACAGGAATGTCATCAATTTCCAAACTGACTTACATGATTATTGTTGACCTTGGCCCCCCATTGCATGGTCCTTTTCCTAGAGCTGCCTCATTACATGGCAGCTTGCTTCCCGCAGGGTCATGAACCCAAGGAAGAGTGGGCGTGAGAACTGGCCCCCAGTACAGAAGATCCTGTTGTTTTATCACTTACTTTTGGAAATGATATCTCAGAATCTCTGCCATATTCTACCTGAACAATGGAGTCATTAAGTCCAGGCCATATTTAAGGAGAAGACGATTACAGAAGAAAGTGAATACCAGGAGGTGGGAATCTCTAGGAGCCATCTTAAAGATCACCTACCACACCATGTAAGCTTTTATAATAAAATGTATAACAACATTTTGTCATTGTGCATCCATTTTTAATTAGTTAGCTTGACACATTCTTCTCCTCACAATAAACTAATCAGATTGGCAAAACTAGTCCCAGAGAAGAGACAATTAAGACACAGACAGCCTAAGTGACTTGACAGCTAAAATCGCAACTTTGATCTTCTAAACTCTTTCTTGTATAATCAAAGGGTAGCACATTCAGAGGGTAAACTCCATCACCTTTTTTAGGTCTCAGCTGAATCATCTTTTTCTCCAGAAAGATTCCCTAACTCTCTAAGTTTGGTATATACTTCAGGTACTATGTTAAGTCTCTGTTGTTGCCTTATTACAGTAGTTAATACCTTGTACCGTAACTGCAACATACCTGTCTGAATAATAACTATTATACAAGCTCTCTGAGGAGAGATAGAGGGGCAGATATAGTGCCTTGCCCACTGCTCCATGTCTTTTTTCTTTTCCCTCCTAGCAATCTACAAGGAAGAACTCGCCTCAAGGTCGGTCAGAAATGTTGATTTCTATATGCCTTAGAGGGTGTCCTATCTATTTTTTTAATGTGAGAATAAAAATAATACTGATCTTTGATGAGAAAAGAAGACAACAGCCAATGAGCGGCATAAAGAGACAAGAGAAAAGAGCAGAAAATTTTTTTTTAAAGACAGCTTTCTTCTTTGTAACACTTGTTACCAGATTTGCTCACTTGCTGGCCTAAGGATTATTTAGTCTTAAAATATATTTCCAAAATGAAATGGAAATAAGAATGTTAAGAACAGGTTGCACATTAGTGGGGCAGTGAATCAGTGCACTGTGGTCTCTCCTCAGTTACTGGACCTTCCTGCTGGGGTAATTTGAGAAGTCATGACAGGCATTGTTTGACACTCCAGGAAGGTCATTTCTGACAGTCAGTAGTTAATTTTCTGACTTATAGCACTTGCTTTTTTTTTTTTTCTTTCTAAATCTGGAGATGATGATTCTTTTGTATACTTTGGCTTTTCACTCATTAGATTCTCCAGGATTGCCAGAGAGGATTGTCAAGAGTCTTTTGAATGACAACATTTCAGCACTTTTTCTGAACATTGAGGAATATTATTGCTGGGGCTTTTTGGAGGATAGATTATTTTCTTGGCAGGTAGTATGGCCTCCACAGGGCTCATTAGACTTTCTGTTGGGAAGATCTAAAATGCACAGTTGAATACTGTCATAAAAAAAGAAGTGGTTTGGGTCTAATTCCTAATGGAGCTGCAAAGACTACAGCTCCTTTTTGATCTCTGAATTCCAAAGTAAGCCTTTTATAGTTGTCATATTATTGACTGCTCATTCCAGAGCCATGGTTTATTTCTTTCTAAATCTTTTATGCTCAGAATGTTATTTTGATGCTTAGTATACATGAGCAGATTTGGCACCCTTGTGTATTTAATAATATCAACATTTCCTTCTAACTGGTTGTATGTGTGTTTCTCACAAAAGGGCTCTTTGCAGGACCTAGTTTCTCCAGGTTAAGTAAGCATACATCAAACTCGGTTTCTTTTCTCTCTATTCCTTCTGTAAGCACTAAGTTACAATATCCCTCATTTGATCACTGACACTGAAATTTTCATGAATGATGTTCTTTTGGTGGTGTGGATGGAAGGAATGATTTCTCATTTTTGGTATAAAGGTTATTTGCAAATTTCCTTGAGAATGAAAGTTCAGGGCACTTGCATGTTCTAGATGATGACAGGGCTGCAGAGAAAATGACAAGGTCGCTGTATATGTAGAGCTTTCATTTCTTTCCCATTTACAACTTTTTCATATTGTTTCAGAAAAGATATAATTTAAAGAAAAAACGGTTTTATTTCACTCATGAAATAAATCATGTGTCCATTATTAGTTTTTCCTTTCTGTTGCAAATAACCAATAAGTATGCATTGAACCATAGAGCATGAGTTCAAGGTTTGTAATCACAAAACAGTATTATTTATATCCATGTCACAAATTAATATATGATGAGGGATAACATTTTAAAATGTTAGATTTTAAAATGAAAAATATGGTGTAGGGAAGATTTTTTAAATAATATCAAAATATCATTCAGTATTTACTTGTATTAATAGATCTGATTGTGACTATTTCCTTCTCCTTTTGTCAATAATTATTTCTCTTCTAGTCCATTCCAGCCTTGCAGTGTATCTGAATATCTATAACCTATAGCTCATTTTTGTTTATAACTATTAAAAATTAGACTTAACGATTTGTCATAACATGAATGAATGAGGAATTTTTTAACAAGAAGATAAAGAGGGGGTGCCTGGGTGACTCAGTGGGTTAAAGCCTCTGCCTTCAGCTCAGGTCATGATCTCAGGGTCCTGGAATCGAGCCCCACATGGGGCTCTCTGCTCAGCAGGGAGCCTGCTTCTCCTCCTCTCTCTGCCTGCCTCTCTGCCTACTTGGGATCTCTGTCAAATAAATAAACAATATCTTAAAAAAAAAACAACAACAAGAAGATAAAGGGAGTACAAACTGAATGCCTATACAAGGAACACAGAATAGTATAGCAATTCCAAAGGCATCATATCCACTTCTGTAAAGTAATCCCAAGCTGTGTGTTCACATTTCCAGGATAATCCTTTTGTCCTATAATGGCCCCAGACTATATTATCTATCTCTCTTATTTAAAATAGGAAAACAATAATGCTACACCAGTTTTGAATGTCATTTTATAAAAGGAAAAACAGTCACTTATAACCCTAAACCCTAGCTAGCTATTCAAATTTTTGCATGTTAGAGTCTAATCTTTATTTCCATCCATATTTTCTCTATAATATATATTCCACTTAATATCAGATCCTATACACTTGTTTTTAAATAATCTCCATACTTATTTTCACACGAGTGTAACTTTTCAAAGGAGACTAGTTTTGTTGATAGCTAAGGAGTTTATGTTTCTTTTTCTTAAAGAAAACAAAGAAAGGTACAAAGTTAATACCAATTAGCTATGAAGTCACTGATGCAGGGCTGCTGGCATGATGAAGATTTAGGCAGACAGAATTCCAAATGCTGAGTTGGCTGTGCTGAATTGGGACTTTTCTTCAATCAGTACCTGTTACTACAAATGCCACATTTTCTGTCCTTGCAGGCTCCTAAAAGTAAATATTGCAATACAAGCTCAGACTCTGTGAAGATCAAAGGAGATTCTACTACCTGAAGTCTCTTTATAATCTTTAAAAAAATCTCTGGATATGTTTTGAATGATGACAATGATGATTATGATTATTATGTTGAGTCACTATATCCTGCACTTGAAACTAGTATAACACTGTATGTTAACTAACTGGGATTTATTTCTTTCTTTAAAGATCTTATTTATTTATTGGGGAAATAGAGACAGAGAGTGAACAGGAGTGAGCAGGGAGAGGCAGAGAGAGGTAGACTCTCTGCTGAGAGGTCTGAAGCCGGGCTCAATCACAGGACCCTGAGATCATGACCTGAGCCGAAGGCAGATGGTTAACCGATTGAGCCACCCAAGTGCCCCAACTAACTGGAATTTAAATAAAAACTTAAATAAATGAAAAATAAAAATGAGGAGCACAGTATAAAGTATAGTGAGAATCACTATACTGTACACCTGAAATTAATGTAACACTGTGTGTCAACTATACTCAAAGGATTACAAAAAAAGTATCTATGCAAAAATGTCTAATTTTTCTAAGTGACTTTATTATTATTTCATAAGTAAAATAATTTCTTGTACTCTGTTGGTAATGAAACTTGATGTTTACTTCGTAAATCTAGTCCTAATTCGAACAAAAGCCTAAAAAAAAAAAAAGAAGAAAAGCCTCAAAAAATTAGCTATAGAGCTGTCTAGGAGACAAAAAAAAAAATAAATAAAGTGGAATCAATGTTAATCTTTCATTCCTATATTCACTCCATGAATATTTACCGAACACCTTCTTTTTGTGTGGTAAGAACATAACAAAGACCAAAACTATGTCAATCCTTGCCCTCCTAAGCGTTAAGTATTCAAAATGAAACACTTTGGAAATTGAAGCCTGTTAGGAATCACATTGTTCTGTTGTTTATTATATGATTGAAGAGAAAAAAAGAAAGGAATGGAATAAATATTTAATTTCCTTGTTTTCTTGAGCAGAGGATAGTCCTTCTTAAGGCCTGTCTAGAAAATTAAGAGCTCGGGGTGTAAATATGTAAATGGATTATCTTCCTCAGTGGGGTTGGATAATCTTAATTTAACAAGAATTTCAACTCTGTGGTGGTGCTCAGCTCCCACTGAGATGTTCATTTCATTGCCAGAGTGATCATCTCTAACTATGCCAACACAACGTGGTTCTGTTTTGGGCAGATGGTGAATATTCCTCAAATGCAGGTAAAGAGGCTACTCTAACATGCCACATGCATTTTCAATTTTAACAAATATCCTCCTACATATATATCAGCACTGATACTCCAACTGTGGGCATGAAAGCCCCATATATACAGTAAAGGTGAAGTCAATAATATCTTCTCTTTCCATGTTGGCCCCTTATACGATAAGATCTAAGGATCAGAATAAAGCTTTGTTCTCTTTGTGTATTCATGTCAAAAAGACACATACTATCTGCAGTGTTTCCTATGATAAACGGTGCTTCACTAATTTTCAAATATGGATATTTTTAATATATCTTTAAAGGATGAACCTAATTATTTTGAATATTTTTCCTGCCAGATTAAAGCTTAAAGAGAAAATCACATGGAAATCTTCCTCCAATCAAAATCACTGTGGGGGGCCCCTTCATCCACTTAATCCATATTTTTGTTATTTTTCTTCCCTCTGGTAAGTAAAGACATTCAACTGTAAATATATTCCAAAGCAGCTTTGTAAGATCAGGGAATTACTAAAAAGATAATCTGCGAGATAGTAGGTGTGCTTGTTATAATAAGGATTTCAAAATTTGTCATATCTTATGCTGTACTTAGTTTTTTAATTAAAAAATTTATTGGGTACCTCGAACTCCAGATAGAAAGAAAAGGAAGTACAAAATGTGATTCCCCAAATAAGTTCAAATTTTAGCTGGCAGATAAATACACATCTCTCCAGGTGTCTTCTTTAAACCCAAACTGGAACTTCAGTAATTTGTAACATCGGTGGGTTGGAAAACACCTAGTTGGATGTGGTTCCTTTGTTGAGTCAGAAACTCCAGTGGAGACAAGTTCTAGATGGAGCAGGTAGAAAAAAATCTTGAAAATCCATCTTCTAAGCTTTCTAATACTTCTGATATTACCCTCTGATAGGACTACACATTCCTAGTGACTATCATGATAGTCACCTAACTGATTTCTGCCTCTGAATTCATCCCCTTTCCATGTGAATCGGATCTTTCACAGTGAAGCCAAAACAGTTTTTCTAAAATGCGTCTATCATAATAAAGTCAAACCATGAGAATCTGAATGATGTGCACCCTGCCTGTCCCTCAGCTCATCCCTGCCCAGAGCCCCCTCCCATTGTAGCCTCTGGGGAGGGATTCCTGAGACTTCTTTCAATGGAGCATGCTCACGGTTGTCCTTCGGCCTTTGGCTTCTCCCAAGCCCTGACACAGCCACCCTCACTTCTCCTCCAACCTCGCGGACCTCCAGTTAATTCCTCAGACCTTAGATTTAGAACTGTCTGAAGCAGGAAGGATTTGGGTTGGCTATTTCTTCTCTGTGTGGTTTAAGGTCCCTATCGGCTTGAGCAGCACATGTCTAATATCCTATTTTAATTTCCAATTTTTCTCGCCCGCTAGTCTTTCCGCTTTGTAGGGAAAGGTGCCTTTATGCAATGGCAAACTGGGGGAAATTACTGCACAGGCAGTGTAGTGCAGTTGACGAACTATACGGCTGGCATTAAAGGTTTGGGGCGAGGAAGATGCTTGGAATTCTGTCCTGGAAGAGCTAATTGAAAGAATAGAAAAGCAAAGCTACGAAGCAAAGGTTGTAGGAAATTCGAGCAGTTGAAAAAAGAATTCCACCTGCTCTCCTCTCTCCCCTCAATATTGCAGAGTCCCCTGTGGGCAGGTTATGGTCACATGACTAATTCTGGCCTGTGGATCCAGCCGTGTGTGTCACTCCAAGGTCCCCACAGTTAAGAGTAGATTTGCTGTTTCCATCTCTTTTTTTCTTTGGTCAAAGTGACCCTGCAGGCCACGAATTCCCGAGAGCTTAGTTTACAAGACTCGGAAAGGCGCCCTGACCCGCGTGAGAAAGAAAGAAGCCTCATTGAGATAAGCCATTGAGATTTCAGGGTTTCTCTGATATGGTCACTAGAGTTAATTACCCTCACTAACACAGGGAATAATGAGTGCCTCCAAATAGTTTGAGAAGCTGGTCATGTGAACAAGTAAGAAATCCCTCAGGAATAGAATTAAAACCCAAGATCAAACTCATGCAAACAAATATTTTTTAAAGACAAACCATTTTGTGATCACCCGAACTCAACAAAGATGAATTTGACTCTATTAAGAAATGAGCACTGCCGGTGTTTGGACCCAGTGGAAACACTGCGGACGGGATAGAAGCCTTTCACAGCACTCCAACAAAGAACTGCTTCACTCTGGAAGAAGCAGTAGGGCTTTGTTTTGTTTTGTTTTTTTAAAGATTTTACTTATTTATTTGTCCGAGAGAGAGACTGAGAGAGAGAGAGAGAGAGAGCACAAGCAAGTGGGGAGTGGCAGAGCGAGATCGAGAAGCCAGCTCCCAGTGTTGCAAGGAGTCCGATTAGGTACTCCATCCTAGGACCCTGAGATCATGACCCCAAGTGAGGGCAGACTCCCAACTGACTGGTCCACCCAGTCCTCCCGAAGCAATAGCTTTTAAGAAGAGGAATGATCCCTAGCAAGGCTGCCGGGGAAGGTCCATATTATTACTTTCTCCGTCAGCAAGAATATATATACTAGCCTACCTCTCTGGAAGCTGCTGCCACCCAGCAATTTACCTCTCACCTCATAATGTCCTTTGACGAGCTTGGAAGCTACCTCAGGGCTCAGATTGTCCCTCCAATCATCCTTTTGCCAGCACTCATGGCTTCTGACTCTGGCCTCTCTAAGCAGCATCTTTTCTTCATTTCTGTTCATACCTGCACCACTACTTTCTGGAGCTCCTTATCCATTATCTTGGAATATGCAGTCATAAACATGGGACCTTAAAGTAATGTGACCTTGCACCTCCCAGCCTAAAACGTTGATTACCTTGGGTGCTACCTGCCAGAAACAGGGAATGAGATGGTTCAATGCTCAGATTTCTTCATTTTTAACTCTCTATATGCTACATTGACAAGGGAAGACCTGCTCAGAGGCAAATATGCATGTAACTGCCCTTCCAGGTAACATCCTGTTAGGAAGGTAAGTTCAATTGTCATCCATTTTATTGATTCTTAACTCAATACCCTCTAAAATGGATGGACTCAGTAGGCAGCAAGATAACAATCACTCAATTATTCAAAATGTATTTATTGAGCACCTACTATCTACCACGTATGCAGAAGTATACTTGCACAGATGTATTATAGAGTTCCTACCTTCTTAGAACTTGAATTCTAATGGGACTATAGAAAACAAATAAGGGTGGGGTGGGAATAAAAGATAAGTATTGATGAGCAATATGAAGGAGATATGCACAATGCTATCCTAGAATCTGACTGAAGTACCTAATTTGTTCTGGATGCGTTGCTAATATCCACTTAGGCTGCTGGATTTAGCCAGGACCTTAAAAATGAAACTCTTCACATTGTCCTCAGTTTATCTCACAAGCTGCCATATTTTATCAGACAATTACCACCAAAACCCCAAACAGGGGGATGCATATTGTTGGATCACAGTCAACTCGGAGAGCAGTCTGGAAAGGAAGAGAAGATGCAGCATCTCTCTTGAAAGAGGAAAGCAGAACTTTCGCCAATGCAATAGCCAAGATACGAAATTCAAGAAATTTTCAGAAAAAGGGCAAAACAGAGCTGTTCAACCATAAAAGCTTATCCTGGGCAGAGAAAGGACACAGATGGACAAGGGATTACTGCCATGTGCAGCCCAATGCCACCACCGGGTCAGGGCTCAGCAGTGCTCTGAGCTGCCACGCAGGACTACACCCAAACGCCATACGCCATAGGCAGCCATATGCAAACGCCACTGAAAGGCTGGCTGGTTGTCTCTCTACTTTTTAAAACTGGCATTTAAAATCACTCTGGCAGATGGAAGAAAAGTATGTAATAAAAGTTGACATTTCATTTTACTCTGTATGTTTGTTAAGTTGATTCTGTTATCATTCACTGGGAGATCAGTCCCGAATGGTAATCAGACTGCGACAGCTTGGAGCTAATGTAAAGACTATACAGTTTGGAAGGGCCAAATTGTTATTAAATGATAGGCAACAATTAATTATAAGCATGTCATCACCTTAAGAAGTTCCAGGGTGACATAATAAGTAAAGACAAAGGTATTATGGGCTAAATCTATGCCTGGTCATGTACATTTTAAAACAACATTTTCTTTGAGTTGTACATTTGAAGAAAGAAAGGAAGGGGAGAGGGAGGGAGTGAAGGAGGGATGGTGAATTTCCATTTTTTCATTTGGCCAGAACTCTCGTATCTCTCTTTCTGTAGTAAACAAGCATTCTCTTTCCTAGTACCTTGTCTCTTTCTTTCAAAAGACAGTTTTTAAGCAGAGAACCCTTAGCCAAAGTCTGTTTAGTTCTAACTCAGAAATGTACCACTTCACACATTCAACTCAGATAATTAAATATGAAATGATTTAAAGTTCTAAATTATATTGCTTGACCCCAAAAGTTATGGTAAATGTAGTTGGTTTTACATCATTCTTAGGAGTTTTCGAAGAATTAATCTTTCCTCCATAAGTGGATTTCCTTTTTTTCTCACTCCATTTATGTTATTCCATCTTTCTAGTTTTTCTTTTCTTTTTTCCCTTTATCCAATATGTCACTCTCATAGATGCTGCCAGAGCCCTGCCTCTATTCTGGCCCCCACCGTGGAGTGTGCAGTTCCTACATATGCCGATAGCTTCTTCTCTTGAGCACCTGCATTCAAGGAAGGCTGGAAGTGCCAGAGTTTAATGCTGTCAAGAATAACACTCATCCCTGATGAGCTCAGGTTGATGGCCCGAGACCCTAGCCTCCTTGTCTCTTGCTGGGATTATTCTGAGATATGTTCTTTATAGCCTTTTAAAGAACCTCAGATAAATTGAGTTCCACTTGTCCCCTTTGGTAACCTAACTGTAGCACCCTCCTCCCTTGGCCCTGTCCCACTTTCAAGCTACCTCACTCTGCTTGTTAGAATCCCTTCCCGAATAAACTACTCATGCCCACATCCTCTCAGGGACTGCTTCTGGGAGAGTCCATACTGAGACTGTCGCTGATGAAAACGAGTTCTTCAGGCTTATAAGCAAGCACTGACTATGTGTCAGGCTCTGTCCAGTGTTTGCAAATAAGAAATATATTTTATTTACCTGCTCTTGGAAGTTCTTCCCTTTAAATGCCTCACCAGAATAAGATTGCTCCCCACACCCTGGGTGTGGGCAAATATAATGTCCTTTTTTTTGCTTGACTTATTCTTTGCTCTCTTTTATTGTTAATGCTCATATATGTAACAAAGGAGAGCCCAGGGGGCCATGGGTCTGCCCATGCACCTGAGCCACAGCACATGTCCAGCCCCTGTGCTGGCATGGCTACCCTAGTCCGGCCCACTGAACATCCACCCAAAAAGGAATGTTCTGAGGGAAAAAAACAAAAACAAATGAAAAAAAATGGCAATGGATATTGTAGATAACAGGATAATATTCTCAATATATGAAACAGATACACAAATGAAGAAAAAGTCAGATATGAAGATTGTTTTTAAAGGCAATAAATGACTTGCAGGTGGCCCATAACCAGGAAGACTTTTTCAACAATACAAGTTGTAGTGGGCTGGTTCCCCCCCGCCTAAGAATAGCTGTAATAATATCTCTCATTTGACGTGTTCTTCCACCAATATGACCTTGATGTTCCTCAAACAGATTTCCAGTGAAGTGATGTTATGTGACTTCTGAAGGCAGGTCATACAAATGTCATGCACTTCTACCACACTTTCTCGGAATGCTCAGCCCTGGAAACCAGCCACCATGCTATAAGGAAGTCCCAGAAACCCACGGAGAGACCTGCAGGAAGGGAAATTAAGGCCCCTGGCGGACAACTCTGGGTCAACTGTCTTGATTGAGTAAACCATCCTGGAAATGGATCCTTCAGGCCACAATCAAGCTGTCCCACTCCATGCTGCCTGAAGCAAAGATAAGCTATCCCCACAGAGCCCCACCTAAATAGCAGAGTGGTGAATAAAATAAACGACTGTTCTTTTAAGCTAGTATGATTTGGAGTAATTTGTTTTGTAACAATCAGTAGTCATACGTTAATTTGATATCTGGAAATGGGTGTTGCCATTACAAAAACTTAAAATCTGTGGTATTGACTTGGGGCTACAGCAGGGGATAAAAGCTAGAAGGAGCTTGAGAAGATTTAGTGAGATCTTAAGGGACTGGGCAAGAGTGTTAACAGGTACAAAAAGGACCGCAAAGCCCAAACACTGTTGGTGAGGGTTTAAAGGAAAATAAGGATGTTATGAATGAATAAGAAATGAAATGTTACTGGAAGCTACAGAAATGGGTTCCTTGTTATGTAGAGGCAGAAGACTTGGCAACACTATTGCCCACTATAATGTGAAAAAATAGAAAACGTACCCCATTGAACATTGTGCTCTAGCTAAATGGATTTCCAGGCAAAATATTAAAATTACCATCTGGCTTCTTCTACTAGCCTTTGATAAAATATAAAAAGAACAAGTTGAGCTAAGGAAAAAAAAAAAAAAAACACCAAACTGTTAGATATCTAAGATTCAGGACTTGCTGGCCTGGAAAATCGAACTATTTCTCATTCCTGATCTTCCCAGATGGCAAATGATTCTCAAATTAAGTGTCACAGGAAAGATGAAAACCTGGATAGGACGAAAAGCTCTTTTGTTGATTTTAGAAAGTTCTAATATAGTGTCTTATAAAAAAGAAAGTTCAAATAAACAAAAGGCATTTTAATGACCTTAAGAGAATATCTTGAGATTCCACCAAAAAATAGGGTCTGTAAGAATATAAATCGTTTTGCCATTTAGCTTCTTTTCACTGAGCGCAAGGTAGAAAAGAACCAGTCATAAAGTTACCTGTACTTGTGGATTTTGGGTTCAAGAGGCAGCTGCAACAAGATTTATAGAAAAGATTTTTAAAAATCACCAAGATTTTTAAAAAGTATTGTTTTGGCACAAGCATTGCCATTATAGATTGAAAGGGGCAGAGACAGTACAAAATGAAAAAAAAATCCTTTGTACGTGCACCATTTTATAGGCAAGAACAAGCTAAGAAGATACCTCAGCTGAAACCATAGGCTTTTTTCTTGTGATGAAGGAAGAACTCAAGGAGCCAGGACCAAGAGATTGAGAACTCCTATAGAGCAAGATTGAGCCCTAATCAAAGAACTGACAGAATCTCCTGCAGGATTTCAGAAGTGCTGTGAACCAGTGAATACTGTGCACTTTTCATATCCCCACTTTTGAACAATTGTCTTATTCAAGTACCAGAACTGTATGTTTTGGGGAGAGGGAGCTGGAGGTCATCATTTGTTCTTTTTAATTAATAAGTCTTTAGATTGAAATGTACCAAGTTGCTGCACGTGAGTTTAAAGGATGAAATACTGGACTGTGAGCTGATGCTGTAATGGAATAAAATTTTGGAAATTTTGAGGCAGAGGTGGATGTAATTCCCATGTGAAGACTATGAGAATTGTTATGGCCAGATAGTAGATTGTGGTAGGCTGTATTCTGCAAAGATGGCTGTCGTTGGTATCTCTTATCCCACTTGACCTTCTAAAAGTATCGTCCTGATGCTCCTCCCATTGAGTAGTGAGATCTATGTCCCTTCCCAGGGAACAAGGGCGACCTTTGTAATTGTCTCAACCCATCAAGTACTGTGGAAGTGATGCTATGTGACTTCCAAATCTGGGTGATACAAATCTTCCTGAAGAAAGAATGTATTTAAGAGAGGTAGAAATATCATCATGGGTCATAGGAAAATGGAAGGCAGAAAATGATTTTGGCAATATTTCTCCAACACTTTCTAAAGAATACAGACAAGAAATCTGATAAGGGGCACCTGGGTGGCTCAGTGGGTTAAAGCCTCTGCCTTCGGCTCAGGTCATGATCTCAGGGTCTTGGGATTGAGCCCCGCGTCGGGCTCTCTGCTTGGCGGGGACCCTGCTTCCCTCTCTCTCTCTGCCTGCCTCTCTGCCTACTTGTGATCTCTCTCTCTCTCTCTCTGTCAAATAAATAAATAAAACCTTAAAAAAAAAGAAATCTGATAAATACATTTCTTACTCACTGGAGAAATAGAAGGTGTTGTGAAGTAGGGAACATTTATAGGGCTTCACCATGGTTCAGTAAAACCATTGATAAAACATTGTACTTCTCTTTCTCTGTTTCTGTATCTACTAAGAAACATGCCAATTGAGTTAATATTTATTATGGCCAACGAACTGTGATTATATAATTCATTTCCTTGATCCCAAAGGTAAGAAAAACACTAGAATGTAAAAAAAAAAGCACTTGGGAAACCCATTCAACAAGGCTTTCTGTCTTCCCTTTCCATCTTTTCATCTGAACATTATTCAGTTTTTAGACTTCATGAAATGGATTTAGAAAATGTAGTGTTTATACAACAGGCTGAGTTGAAATGACAGGCAAGGGTAGATACGGGCCAATTAGTAGGCATTTATGATGTTAGAGACCTTAAATAGTGGTTTAAATATTTTCTCCAAAGGCTTTTGCAATAAAAATAAGCATCTAAGTATGTAAATTGTATTTGTTATTTTAATACATTCATTACCAAAAACCTGTCAGATTTATCACTCCAGTTTCCTTTTGGTTGGACATTTCCTACAGTCTTTGGCAAGTGAAAATTGCCTTTGAACATCTGCTAGAAAAAGAAAATAATTAAATCCATATGGTCTGAAACCCCATGAGAAATTTTAGGATTTAGAAAATAGCACCTAGATCTAGTAAATATATACTGTTTTTTTTTTCTTTAACATTTTGTGATCCTACTCTTTCTTCTTTGCCTTATCTGCCCTCACTCAACTTTTATATAGACATACCTTAGAAAATGACCATTACGTGTCTTCAAAAATTTTCCAAATTCAAATCCAGAATCAGATATGCAGTAAGGATATTTGGCAGAAGAAAACCATGAATTTGCATATCAGCAAATGAGAGTTATATCTCTAGCATCAACTATGCCCCACCCTGGGCTCTGTAGTAGGTAGCTACATTCACCAAGCACACCACACTGACTCCCTTCTCTGTGCCGAGGAATAGTTTGGTACCACATAGTCTGCTTGATAAACTTCTGCAACAGAATGGCTTAGTATGACATGTACTATTCTTTCAAAAGGAGATAACCTTAAAAATATTTTGTGGAAAGTTCCCAATTACAGGTTAAATCTGATGCTCTTTTCCTTATCTTCCAAAGTGAAACAATACTAATTTTAAGAAATATACAAAGAATCACCATTCATATTTAAACTCTATGAAAAGTCATGATTTCAGTCCCCAAATCTCCAGATGACAATGGTTCCTTTTTCCAAAGAACCCACTATACACTCTGAGAATATCCAGAATGTTTCATTACTGTTCATTAATTCCCTTTGTCTCTTTCAGACTGAAAGTTTCTTGAAGGTAGAAACCATGTCTTACTCACTTCTGTTTCCCACGGCCTACAACATTCTTGACATTACTAAATATTTTATGAAGGAATGGAAAAGAAGAGAAAGCAGAATAAGAGCCCCAAGACAGAGTGCAAAGTATTTTATTCTATATTCTATATCCTATATTCAGGCCAATATAAGTAGTATTGGATTATAATTATTTCAACCTTGAAGGACTATAGAAGACTTAATCAGTTTCCAGAATACCCGAGAAATGGCCATTATGAATACTGGATGATTTCTGGGTCACTCAGAATTATGTTCACCCTGGGTTAGTTTACAGTTTAGCTCACAGTTTACTTTCAACCTGGACTACTTACTGTCCCCACTCTGAAAACCTCCCAGTGATGGGGATTTCCAATTAAATATCTGACTTCAAATGAAATCTTAAGGTGAAAAAACGAATTCATTACTTTAATAAATAATAATTAAGCATCTACTCTTGGGGAGGCACGGAGACATAACAGAGGCTGAGACAATAAAGGGGAGTCCTAGTCCCTTCCCAGTCATAGGTGTGGCCTAGGATTTTCTGCTTAGTGAGCAGACAGGGAAAGTAAGAAAGAGCTGGCATCATCCTCTCCCTGTCCACGTAGCATCAAGAGCCCCACTGTTGAAAACTGATAAGTCAGCCGGAAAAGGACCTGTCGGAAGGTTTGGGGTCATCATACAAGCTAAGACTCACCTATATGCCATTAAAGTCAAACTGCAAGTTATTTACAGAAATCTGTTTTCTGTTACCTAAGCAACAAAAATTACCCTTCAACTTTCAAATAACACAAAAAAATAAATCTGTGTTTAAATGCCTTTAGAATGGATGACAAAGTGTGCTGTATTTTTTGATCAAATATGCTTTTCTGGGCGTTACACATAAGAAAGCAGAAAGCCCCGGTTTATCACACATCACCAGAAAAGAATGTCTCCTAATTCACAAAGGCCTTCTAAGACCAAGTTTATGTTCAGGAAACTGGAAAGGACTTAAAGGTCAGTCCCTGCATTTTACGACTTTCAGTCTGGCATGGAATTTTCTTCCGAGTGGTAAAGAACTTGCTCGTGTCCTAGTTTATGTGTTTAGAGATGAAGAAAACAGATGTACAGAAAATGAGAAAAATGCCCTTTGAAAAAATTTAATATTTCAGAAAGTATCACAGTAGTCTTTAGCACACTGATGAACTTTGCCACATGTATTTTAATGATTACTATTGCTTATATTTCAATTTACCACACTGGGGGCTTTCAGATTTCAGTCAGATGCTGGGCATGAAGAAAACAGGGCCCCATGTCCTCATCTGTAAAGGGAATATATTTTGACACACTTGGGGTTGGGGGTCCAGCCCCCTAAACCACCCCCTCCCCCACGAGTTACCCTTAGAAAACTGTTTAATTCATGGCCCCACCTCTTGGTTCATTTCATCCATACAGGTCATTTAACTTTCTCTGCTCCTCACTCCCACCCATCCCATTTGCTCCCAGGGATTTTAAATTGGGGTGCAAGAGCATCTAGTGATTTTCTAGAACTTCCAGAAATAGAATTCAGGAGAGAGAGAAAGATGGTGGGGTATGTGTAGGGGGGTGCTTAGCAGGGAGATGGAAAACCCATGCAAAGCAGTAGAGAGAAGCTTGTTTTACCAAGTACTTTCCTCTTTCATTTCAGTACATTATGAGTCCTAGCCATACATTCTCTCTCTCAGTTTTGTTAGACTTCCTTTCTCCTTGTAATAAACTCCCTTTACTTAATTTACTTGAATAAGTCGGGTCTCTTGCTACCAAACAATCCCTAATTAGGGGAGGATAAAAAGTACCTGTTAAACACAGCTGTAAGACTCAAATAAGGCTTTCTAAAAGATAAAATACTACTAAAATTCATATCAAATATTAATGTTGTTAATATTATTAAAGTTTCATGCTCCCTCACCTCTTTTTTAAAACTGGAGTGGTGGATTTCTACTGTTCTCATTATTGTTCTCATTATAATTAGCTGGTCCTACCAAGAAGGGAAGGGTGTATGTGCTTTTAATGATACCCTCTCTAAAAAAAATATATGAATATTTGTAAATACAAACACACATATATACACACATGCATGCGGTTTATTTTAATCCAGATCATGGCTGGAGCACTCAGGAGGGGACCTCTTAAGTGAGATAGTATCATAAAACTAGAAGTCTGAAACCACATTTAATAGGTCATTCATATGCTTCTCTCTTTTGTTAAGCAGAGCTTCACTTAGCCTGTAAAGGAACTTTTATAGTTTCAAGAATATAGGAGTCCCCTAATTTCTTTTTTAAGGATCTCCAAAAATGAGGCCTTTATATTCTTCAATAAAGATTTAAGGTTCTTATATCTGATTAACATTTTTCATCCACATTTAAAACACCTTTATTTTAATACCACCAGATCATGCCTACATTTTTAGTCATTTCTAGGACAGATTGAGTAGAATCAATCATAGTAACCATGAAAGAGTTGAAATTCAAATGTTAATGTAGGAATGTTCTTCTTTCTCTTGCTCCCTTTTTGTTCTTTTTCTTTGCTCCCTTTTTCTTTTTTCTTGGGGGGATATGTGTGTGTATGCGCATGCATGCGTATGGGTGTTAGAGTCCTTTGCCTTTCATTAAACTCTCCAAATAATCTAAACAATTTAGAATTCTCATTCATGAATTTCGTGTTTCTTTTATGCATTGTGTCATCGAACTGGTCATTATTTCTCAAATCTGTCCACCTGTGTCAGGCCCAAAGCCAGTGTATCCTGTCATTTTAGGTCACAAGCAGACTAGAACAGGTGTGCCCTTGAAAGGGAGCCTGCCACTCACTCCACAGCATGGGACTAAAAGATAGATCACATATATTTCAAAAAATAAACTTCCCTTAAATGCAGCCCAGCAGACGTGTCCAGGAGAAGGAGGGATACCGTTACACAGGTGTCCTTAATTGCAGCTACACACTTGGGACAATGAATGAACATGAATAGAGACCTTCTAAGATGTTAGGAAATTGAAGATGTGCACTTGGGACACTACTTGACACATAAAAGGTGTTCAATACATGTTGGTTGGTAAAGAGAAACATTAAATACTCTCTCTCATTTTTTTCTCTCTCATATTAAATATGCTCATTTTAAGTTCAGATTCTGCTCAGCCTGTCACTTGGTGTCTTTGGGCCTTCAATTCTGTAGACTCCAGTTTCTGCTACTAGATACCTAGAACAGTTTATTTCTTATCCAACTGAAGAATAAAAGCAGAGACAGTTTATCTAACTCCATAATAGGATATCATGAACTCCCTGGCAGGGGCACACCTAGACAGATGGTAAATTGGACTAATAATTTCATGCACATTTAAACCAATATTTCAAAAATATCTACCCACTAATTACTCATTGAAAGAGAAAAGTGCATTTTTAGGCCGCTGTCATTATATTTAAGATAATTCAGTCATATACACCAAGCGCAATGTAATTTTTCTAACTTAATTTGGAATCTTTTAGATTCAGATTTTCCTCATTTGCTGCTTACATGCACAAACATAGAAGTAACTTACAAGGATACATTACAAAGTCCTGGTCAGAATATCATTGGAAGTTTCCTCATTTTTTGTTCCTTCAAGTCAGCAAAAAATATTTTTGCCTTCTCATTAGTTCTTTCATGTTTTAGCTTCTTTTGGAATTTTCTTAGACAGAAAACACCTCATCAGGTATACTAAAAAGTTTAAAGTTTTGGGGGGAAAAATGACTAGTTCTCAGCACAGTATCTCATGGATTTTTCAATTTCAGCTCTAACTGCTGACTTTAGGCAGCTATCAATTGGCTGTTCTCAGAGTGGTTGTCACCTGTTGAAAACATTCTCAACCGAAATCCATCAGTGGTGGCAAAGGAGGGTTTTGGTTTGCTGTAATTTTACTCCAAGATGTAGTTCAATTGGGCAGATGCTAAACTATGAAAGAGGGCAAATCCAAATGGAGTTGTGTGAAGAAACCTGAATTAAATGACACCTCATCTTTGATGCACTCTAGTTGTTTTAGAGTCAGTTTCACTTTGAGGCCCCAGGCATCTTTGTTGGACCCTGCCCATCAGTCCTTGGCCTCCATACATAAAGGGTCCACAGAAGACCTTCCTAGCCAGGTAATATGCTCCTACTTGACTTTCTCCAGAATCTAAGCAATGCATCTAGCCATCATTGTCTCTTCTCAATCAGCAGTGAAAATACCAAAGCATCAGTGACCAATACAAGGGCACCAACTTATATCTGCATACATAATACCTGGTTGATTTGGAATTGGGTCTAGTGGCATAGAGAAGGAGAAATAAGAATAGGCAAAGGAGGGGGCTGGGTTGGTCAGTGGGTTAAACATCTGCCTTTGGCTCAGGTCATGATCTTGGGGTTCTGGGATGGAGCCCTGCATCGGGCTCTCTGCTCATCAGGGAGCCTGCTTCTCCCTCTCTCTCTGCCTGCCTCTCTTCCTACTTGTGATCTTTGTCTGTCAAATAAATAAATAAAATCTTTGAAAGAAAAAAAAGAATGGGCAAAGAGTCTATGCTACAGGAAGAGATAAAGGGGAGTATATTTATGTGAAAATTTATAATCTATCCTCTATGGAGTTAAGTTCTAGATCCTAGAGCCAAGCTACATCAGATTCTCTGATCCCCTCTTTCCTCCCTCACCTTTCCACCTTCCTTCCTCCAGCAGTCGGACTCATTTCTTAAGACCCCACCATAAGCCAAGCACTGTGCTTTATCTGTAGGTTTATTTTACTTTTATTTTTTTAAATATTTTATTTATTTATTTGAGTAAGAGAGATAGCACAAGGGGGGAGGGAAGAGAGTGAGGGAGAAGCAGATTCCCCTCTGAGCAGGGAGCTTAGCATGGGACACAATCCCAGGACCCCAGGATCATGACCTGAACTGAAGGCAGACCTTAACTGACTGAGCCGCTCAGGCACCCCTGTAAACATATCTTAAAATACAATACCATGAGTTAGATATTTTTATTCCCATTTTAAGGATAAGAAAATTCATGCTAAAAGAAGCTCTTTCTCAAAATACCACATCTAGCCCATCTTCAAATCCATGTATACTTAGCTAAAAGAATGAGACATCCAAGATTAAGAGAATGATGACCATACATCCTGAACCAAAGTTCCATAATCCTAAAATGATGGAGGTAGCTTTATCATCAGACTCAAAGTTGTAAGTAGGTGGAGTATGAGTTCAGAGGAAATAGGAAGATCGTCAAAAAAAAAAAAAAAAAATCTCTGGGGCCCCTGGGTGGTTCAGTCAATTGAGTGTCCAACTCTTGATTCTGGCTTAGGCCATGATCTCAGGTAATGATATTGAACCCCGTATCAGGCCTGAACCTGGATGTGGAGCCTGCTTGAGATTTTTCTCTTGCCCTCTCCCTCTGCCCTTCCCTTCCCACTCTCTCGCTCTCTCTCTTAAAGAAAAGAAAAAATTCTCCTATGACCAGTGATGCCCAAAATTTGTTTAGTAAACATTGAAAATAAAATATAGTAAAAAAGCATAGAAATTTTAGAAAAATAAATAAGCATTGGGACTAAGGAATAATAATAGTACCAAATATGTATTTAGCCCTGACCATGCACTAGAGACCATGCTAAGTACAGTGACATGAATTATCTCATCTGTAACAACTAGTAACAACTATGTGATTAAATTATTACTGTTTTATTCAGTTAAAGATTGTGAGACTGATATCAGCAAGATGGCCACACAAGTTGTCCCTCATGGTATCCCTCCTCAACAACAATCTGGCATCCACCCATGGACAAAAGTCCCTTTGAGGAACTGTGGGATCCAGCATCACCCACCAAGTGACCAGGTAGCATCTTGCCCACCCCTCCATCTGATAGTAGCCATACAGACTTCCATCCCAGCTGTGGACCTGGGAGTGCCCCAAGAACCACCTCCACGCCATGGTCTGGGAGCCCCTGGAAAACACTCTAAGACAGTCCCCCACAAACAAAATTGCCTTTGTGGAAGTCCAGTAGAGGAGTCCCAGCACACCAGTGGAGCAACATAACCTGAGACTGGACATATGGGTGTCAAAAGGAATTGCTGGACCCTCCGGAATCACCCTGCCCCCAAGGCCACACAGTTTAGGGCCAAGAGAGTGCTTCTCGGACCTCTGATTTTGCCTTTGAGGAAAAGTGAGTGTGAGGAAACACCTGGCTACCTTAGGTGTTCCCCTCTGAGCAGGGACTGTCATGGGGCAAGAAACTGTCAAAGAGGTCCGTTAGTCTCTTGCCGCATTCCCACTACTCAGTCATGAGCTGCATGATGGGGGTAGGGGTGGGGCGCAGGGAACGGGCTGGGAGAGTGGCAGCCAGGGCTTGGAATGAAAGAACCAATGGGGGTACAGAACCTACTATCACATTACAGACTCCATCCGGAGGCCCGCCCACAAGCCACTGGATCACCTTCAGATCCCCCCAACGGGCCTAGGGGGTGCCTCCACAACCCGAAAAGCCTCACCCACACACACCCACCCCATGCAGGCTCCCTGTGTGTGCTCCCAACCGGGGCAAGAGCCAGCTGCTGCAGAGAGCTAGTAAGCATGCTCAGAAAGCCACGCTGATTCTGCAGGCCGGGGAGACAACACAAACCTAAGCATTCAGCACAACCCTTGGGAAAGCAAGGGAGAGGCTGGCAGCATTCAGCCCATACTTTGCAGGATCCAGAGAAGGCATGCAAGAGGGAGCAAGAAGTGTGGAGCAGGTGTATCCATAAAAGGTTTGAGAAAGCCTTGGAATCCCCAGCAGGGCTAATAGAAGATATTTTTCTCCTGAGATTCATCAGTAAAGACTGGAGGAAGTGACCACTACTTCAAATGCAAAGACAGCAGTGCAAGACTTCCAGGAATGTGATAAATCAAGGAAGCTTGACACTATAGGATCACAATAATTTTCCAGTGACCAATCCCAAAGACGTGGAGATTTGTAATTTATCTGATAAAGAATTCAAAGTAGTTGTTTTAAGGAAGCTTAATGAGCTATAAGAAGACACTGTAAGACGATTCAATGAAATTAGGGAAACAAAAATAAAATAAGTTTTACTGAGATAAAAACCATAAGACTGTGGTTACTGCAGCACTGTTCACAATAGCCAAGGTATGGAAACCACCAAGTGTCCATCTGTGAATGAATGGATAGAAAAAGGATGCCATAGACATATATTATATATATACATATATATATATATGAAATATTCCCTTATATATAATATATAATATCCCTTAT
The DNA here is from genome assembly GCA_028533885.1 of Nasua narica. Lineage (NCBI taxonomy): Eukaryota > Metazoa > Chordata > Mammalia > Carnivora > Procyonidae > Nasua > Nasua narica. The sequence continues at coordinate 75,164,465 of CM052798.1, read as the reverse complement.
ATATAATATATATTGTGTTATATATTATATATAATATTCTGTTATACATATATATGAATAATATTCCATGGAACATTGGAATATTATCCAGCCATGAGAAAGAAGGAAATCCTGCCATTTGCATGAACATGAATGGCCCTTGAGAGTATTAAGTGAGGTAAGTTAGAGAAACATGAATACTGCATGATCGCTTATATGTCAAATCTGAAAATCCCTAACTCATAGAAACAGAGAGTAGAACAGTGTTTCTCAGGGGTGAGGGATGGGGAAATGGGGAAGATGCTCAAAGGATACAAACTTTCTGGTATAAGATGTATACGTTTGGGGGATTTAGTTACAGTATGGTGACTATAGTTAACAACACTATTATATATTTGAAAGTTGCTAAGAGTAGATCTTAAACATTCTCATCACTAAAAAGAGTGACTATGTGAAGTGATTGAAAAGTTAATCTACTGTGGTCATTTCACAATGTTATATGTCAATTATATCTCAATAACACTGGAAAAAAAATAAAGATCATTAAAAGTGAGGTTTAACAAAGCTAAATAAATTTCCCAAGGTCACAGAGTCACAAGTGTCATAACCCAGGTCTGTATGACCCTAGACCCAGTGCTTTAAGCAATGGAGCTAAACCACTTCGAGAAGGGAAACCAACAACTACAGCATAGGTGACCCAAGTTACTATCTGCCTGAGCTGGAGGCCAAGCTCCACAGAAGAGGATTCCCAAGGTGAAGCGAACACTCAAGGGATCATATGATAATATTAAAAATAAATACCATTTATGGAGCAGCGTTAACACTATACCAGCTAAATGCTTCATCTGGATTATTTTATGTTTGGCTTACAACAACTCTAAGGGATAGGTATTCAGTATCCTTTTATTGAAGTCGAGGAAACAAAATCAGTATTTTGTCAGCACTTAAATCCTAGACGCTAGGAATCATAAATCTCTAATCACTTTATACAACCTCAAGTACCTCTACAGAGTGAGAGCTCTAATTCTGCCTTCGACAATACTAACACCTTGGTAGCCTAGTACTTGAAGCGTTTTGCTCTTACTTCCAGGCCAGTCTTGGGTGAAGTTGAGCAGTGGATGGAGTAGCCTCCAGCTCCTCCTAGTGGCTTGAGTGGCCACTAACATTTTCTGAAGGGTTTAAGTAGTGTTCATCAAGGCAAACCAGGAAACACCAGTTTGTGGGTTTGTCTAAAGGCCTGGTAGGCACTAAACACCTGCAGTCAAACCCACCCTGAGCCTCCGAGGCCTCATTAAATAAATGCCTGACATCTGGTAAACACCAGGGGACTTCAGCAAAAGGGGAAGAGCATCACGCAGATTAAAATGATAAAATTACCCCCAAATTAGTTCAGCAGATGTGGAGCAGAGACACCAGGAGTTTTGTTTTTCAGTTTCCTCCTTGCCTTCCACAACAATAAATATCAATGCTTGTTATCCTAGCTAATTACACCGTTCTCCAGCACCAAGGAAACTCCATTTTCCTTTCAGTTCTGACACACAGCATTTAGATGCTTCTCCTCTAATGACCCGCTTCTTCCTCTCTTAAGAACAGAGTGCTACAGCCACCCAGCTAGTAATTCGAAACAAAAAGCTACTCCTTCCTCCAGCCTGTATTCTTTTTAGGGTTAATTTTTAAGGCATACCCTAATTACAGGCATTTACAGTCTTTAAAAAGTGGCTCTCTTCAGACCTGCTTCCAAGACCACTATCTGAAGCATCAGTCAAAACCAGCTTGAACTGATTGCTCCCTTCGCTGGAACAGAACACCGAGCAGAACATCCGTTTGTAGCTGGTCCATCTGCCCTGTAATTAAGGCTGCATTGCAGTCCTGCTCCAAACTTATTTCTGCAGGAAAGCAGCTGAGATCCCTTAGCTAAGACGTCAGAGTATGTGCTACCAGAATCGCATCCAATTTGTTGGTTAACATTATCAGAGCCAAGTTAGTGCTGAATTTAAATCACCAGAAATGTTGGTGACATGGCAATATATATCCACAGTAGCTTTTGTAAAGTCAGTAATCACTGCCTTGCTCTCCCAGGAGCCACTTGAAAATCCTCCTCATAAGACCCATTCAAAACTCAGTGAAGGAAACATATTGCTGTTGAATGAAAAAAGAAAAAACATGACTCATTATGTACATCAACTCTGTATTGTGCACTTAAAAGCTATAAAAACCAACCTTTCCAAATCACAAATCATTTTTAACCATGAGTTCATTCTCGTGCCATTACTCACACAGACAGATGATGTAAGATGCATTTTAAAAAAACAAGAAATCAAGTTTAGGGCTCATGCATCTCAAGGATGAGAACAGTGTGGCCCAAAGGACTCCATGTCTCCTCTCAGATTGAAGTGAGAAACTCTTCAAATGAGAAACTCTTCAAATGACATTAATATCAGGGGCAAATCTTGGAAACAATTTCTCTTTTTCATTAAAACAACTTCTATGAAAAAAAGCAGCAGGTGTTTTCAGAGGCTGGTATATTTATATTATGTAAGCCATATATTGTTAATATAGCTTTATGTGTTCTTTTCTCCCAAAATACAATCATTAAACAGTCCCAAAGAATTCCCCAATGAAAAATAGAGGATATAATATCAGACTGGCAAAATTTGCTAACAACCTACTATGTGCAAAGCACTGTTTTGCTCTGAGGTAGACAGTGATATAAAAATTTGGTATCAATTGCCTGCCCTCTTCCCTTTCTGTCTACTTTTAGAAAATTCTCTCCTTTAAAATCTGATGCTTCTTCTCTCTTCTGGCTGACAGCCTTACATTATCCCTTATAGCTTTGAGATTTAAAGTCAATTTTTGAAACAACACAATGCTACCGCGGGAGAGGTAGGTAAAAAAGATGGATCCTGTCTTAACACTTGGGAACCTGTTGTGTACTCGCATACAGGTGTGAACACACACACACACACACCAGATTTTATGAAATCACTCCAGAAATCCTTAGAATATTCAGATAAATTGGCTTTTCCATTTAGCTCCCTCCCTTGAAAAATATTTTAAGATTCTAGCCCCATACAAATGCTCTTTGTTTTCTCCCAAATGCAGAACCTGTGAATGAGCATGATTTCAAGTCAACAGAGACATACATAATTTATAAGGGGATTTTTAAAAAAATCATGCTTGGCAAACACAGTCGTTAAGGTTACAGAAAGTAATAAAAATGCAGAGAGCATCTTGCAGTGGAGACAGGCACTGGGAACACCCTACTGGCTTAGCCAGAGGAAAACGACCCCACTGGTTCACTTAGCAACAGCTGTGGGATCCAGATTACAAATTCCTCCTAAGGCGGTATGAATATGAGCTTTGAAATATTCATCTTTCCTCCCAATACAAATTTGCTGATGCATTGCTGTCTCAATATTTCTATAAACTAAAACACCCCACCCTTAGAGCAGAGCAAGTTGAATCCTAAATTCTTAGGAAATAAAATGTACGACGCTCAAGAAGGCACATATGAAAAGATTTTCCTTTGGAATCTCGAAATTAGTTGGCAGTGGGTAGCACAACTGAACACAGAGATAAAAATCAAAGATTCTATCATGATATTAGGTTTTGAATCCAAAACATAAACATGTTTGTGGTTGGATTAATAGTTTCCTTTTGGGAGTCATCTCCAGTGAAATGCACGTTATTACATAATTTAGAAGAATATCCTGTCGGTTGGCTTATACACATCACTATAGAACTGGACCAAAAAACCCATCCAGACTAAACTGTATGAAATCCAAATTCACAGTGACTGGGAAATGCCTAATGTAGCTGGAAGATAAAATTCTGAACTTCTAGCCTTAATTGAAATTGTGATAAAAGTTGAAGAAATAGTGAGTCATCCAGATTTTTATTCTAATTTTATTTCAACAAGTATTGGATATATTCTGTGGTCCTGACAGAACATCAATGCCAGAAATACACGGACCAAAGACACACGTCCTCTCCTCAGGAAGCATACAGTCTAATGGGAGACATACATACTATTGAGTCTACTATGACTCTAACAACAACAATAAAAAACCCTGCATATAGCAATGACTACTAGGCTGTAGGGAAAAGAATTTCATGTTATTGCCTTAGCCACATTTTTAGAACTATAGGCTAATTTTCAACTTAGCTCTCATTTTGCATTTAATAATTCCCACCATTTTATTGACAATGTCCTTTAACCTGAACTATTTTATTTACTCTTCACAACAGTTCCTCTACCAAATAAGCAGGTAATGAAAAAACTGAAACAGGAGAAGAGGAGCAAGATGGCGGAGGAGTAGGAGGCTGAGATATATCAGATCCCAGAAGTTCAGCTAGATAGTTATCAAACCATTCTAAACACCTACAAACTCAACAGGAGAGAGAAAAAGAACAGCAATTCCAGGAAGAGAAAACCGACCACTTTCCGGAAGGTAGGACGAGTGGAAAAGTGAATCCAAAGCAACAGGAAGACAGACCGCGGGGGGGAGGGGCCGGCTGCCGGCAGCCGTGCAGCAGCGGAGCACAAAACTGGAAATTTTAGAGTCTGCTCCACTGAGGGACATCCCTCCAGAGGCTAAGCAGGGGGTGGAGCCCTCCCAGGGACAGTGTGGTTTCAGGACCCGTGGGGTCACAGAGGGACCGGGGGTGTCTGAGGGTGGCAGAGCCCCCAGATATCAGAGCAGGGAAGCCAATGGCAGAGACGGAGCCACACAGTGGGCTATAAGCTAGGGCGTACCTTAGACTGTGATGCCAGGCACAGACAGGCCAGTGCTCTTCGGGCAGGGGCCTTACAAGCGGCAGCTCTGGAGAGACCCCCCTCCTTCTTCCTCTGGGAGGAGCAGCGTGGGAGCCCGCAGCAGGAATCCGCTGGGTTTGGAAACTCCAAACGGGGCCGTGTGCCAGAGATAGAAATGCTCTGTCACAAGCCGGCTGAGCTCAGAGCGCGGCCGGAGACCAGGGAGACGTGAGGGATTGACTGGTTTTCTCTGAGGGCACGCAGAGAAGTGAGACGCCAAGTTCTTGGATCCTACAGGGCCGGAAACTGGAGGGCCGCCATTTTTATTCCCCTCCTACGGAAGCTCTACGGAAAGCGTTCAGGGAACAAAAGCTCCTGAGCGCGAACTGGAAATTACTTAGCCCAGCCCCTGGCAAGGGCGGTGCAATTCCGCCTAGGCAAAGACATTTGAGAATCACTGCAACAGGGCCTTCCCCCAGAAGGTCAGCGAGTATATCCAGCCAAGACCAAATTCACGGATCAATGAGAACTTTGGTATTCCAGAGTTAGGAAAAAGTAACACATAGAATTCATGGTTTTTTCCCCCATGATCCTTTAGTCTTTGAGAATTAAATTTTTTAAATTTTTTTTCTTATTTTTTAAATTTTATTTTCCCTCTTTCCTATTTTAACATTTTTAAACTATTTTATTAATACCTTTTAAAATATTTTCTAATTTCTACTGTTACATTCATATTTTATCCCTTCATTGTATTTAACCTTATTTTTTGTATACATATAGGGTTTTTTTCCTTTAAAATTTTGGGATATAATTTATTCTAATAGATAAAAATATACCCAAAATCTAGCACACAGCTTGGTTCTAGTCTCCAGCCAGATCACATTCTTTCCTCTTTTTCTTTTAACCAACCCCTTATCAATCCCTTTTTTAGAAATCTTTTTTAATTTTCATCTTTACACTCATATTCCATCCCTTCATAGTGTTAACCCTTATTTTTGTGTATTTATAAGTTTTTCTTTCTTTAAAATTTTGTGAGGTAGTTTCAACTATATGCCAGCAAATTAGACAGTCTGGAAGAAATGGATGCATTCCTAGAGACACATAAACTATCAAAACTGAACCAATAAAAAATAGAAAACCTGAACAGACCTATAACCAGTAAGAAGATTGAAGAAGTCATCAAAAATCTCCCAACAAACAATAGCACAGTGCCAGATGACTTCCCAGAGGAATTCTACCAAACGTTTAAAGAAGAATTAATACCTATTCTCCTGAAACTGTTCTAAAAAATAGAAATGGAAGGGAATCTTCCAAACTCACTTCATGAAGCCAGCATTATCTTGATCCTAAAACCGACAAAGACCCCCCTCAAAAAGGAGAATAACAGACCAATATCCTTAATGAATACGAATGTAAAAATTCTCACCAAAATACTAGACAATAGGATCCAATAGTACATTAAAAGGATTATTCACCACCATCAAGTGGGATTTATTTCTGGGCTGCAAGGTTGGTTCAACATCCACAAATCAATCAATGTGGTACAATACATTAATAAACGAAAGAACAAGAACCATATGATACTCTCAACTGATGCTGAAAAAGCATTTGACAAAGTACACCATCCTTTCTTGATCAAAACTCTTCGCAGTGTAGGGATAGAGGGTACATTGCTCAATATCATCAAAGCCATCTACAAAAAACCCACAGCAAATATCATTCTCAATGGGGAAAAACTGAGAGCTTTTCCTCTAAGATCAGGAACATGGCAGGGATGTCCACTATCTCCAGTGCTATTCAACATAGTACTAGAAGTCTTAGCCTCAGTAATAAGACAACAAAAAGAAACAAAACTCATCCAAATTGGCAAAGAAGTCAAACTCTCACTCTTTGCAGAGGATATGATACTTTATGTGGAAAACTCAAAAGACTCCATTCCAAGACTGCTAGAACTCATACAGGAATTTAGTCAAGTGTCAGGATATAAAGTTAATGCACAGAAATCAGTTGCATTTCTATACACCAACAGCAAGACAGAAGAAAGAGAAATTAAGGAGTCGAGTCCATTTACAATTACACCCAAAACCATAAGATACCTAGGAATAAACCTAACCAAAAAGGCAAAAAATCTGTACTCAGGAAACTACAAAGTGCTCATGAAAGAAATTGAGGAAGACAAAAGAAATGGAAAAATGTTCCATGCTCATGGATTGGAAGAACAAATATTGTGAAAATGTCTATGCTATCTGGAGGGATATACACATTTAATGCAATCCCTATCAAAATACCATCAACTTTTTTCAAAGAAAAGGAACAAATAATCCTGAAATTTATATAGAACCGGAAAAGACCCTGAATAGCCAGAGGAATGTTGAAAAAACAAAAACAAAAACAAAAAACAAAGCTGGTGGCATCACAATTTCAGACTTCAGGCTCTATTACAAAGCTGTAATCATCAAGACAATATGGTACTGGCACAGAAACAGACACATATATCAATGGAACAAAATAGAGAGCCCAGAAATGGACCCTAAACTCTATGGGTAACTAATCTTTGACAAAGCAGGAAAGAATATCCAATGGAAAAAAGACATTGGATCTCTTCAACAAATGGTATTGGGAAAACTGGACAGTCACATGCAGAAGAATGACACTGGACCTTTTACATACCACAAAAAAAAGCAGACTCAAAATGGATGAAAGACTTCAATGTGAGACAGGAATCCATCAAAATCCTGGAGGAGAACACAGGCAGCAACCTCTTGGACCTCAGCCACAGCAACTTCTTCCTAGAAACATCTCCAAAGGCAAGAGAAGCCAGAGCAAAAATGAGCTATTGGGTCTTCATCAAGATCAAAAGCTTTTGCACAGCAAAGGAAACGGTCAACAAAACCAAAAGACAACTGACAGAATGGGAGAAGATATTCGCAAATGACATATCAATAAAGGGCTAGTATCCAAAATCTATAAAGAACCTCTCAAAGTCAACACCCAAAGATCAAATAATCCAATCAAGAAATGGGCAGAAGATATGAACAGACATTTCAGCAAAGAGGACATCCAAATGGCCAACAGACACATGAAAAAATGCTCAACATCACTCGGCATCAGAGGAATACAAATCAAAACCAGAGTGAGATACCACCTCACACCAGTCAGAATGGCTAAAATTAGCAAGTTAGGAAACAACAGATGTTGGTGAGGATGCAGAGAAAGGGGAACCCTCCTACACTGTTGGTGGGAATGCAAGCTCGTACAGCCATTTTGGAAAACAGTATGGAGGTTCCTCAAAAAGTTGAAAATAGAGCTACCCTACGACCCAGCAATCACACTACTGGGTATTTACCCTAAAGATACAAATGTAGTGATCTGAAGGGGCACATGCACCCGAATGTTTATATCACCAATGTCCACAATAGCCAAACTATTGAAAGAACCTAGATGTCCATCAACAGATGAATGGATAAAGAAGAAGTGGTATATATATACAAGGGAATACTATGTGGCCATCAAGAGAAACGAAATCTTGCCATTTGCAAGGACATGGGTGTATCTAGAGGGTATTATACTAAGCAAAATAAGTCAATCAGAAATTGAAAGACAATTATCATATGATCTCTCTGGTATGAAGAATTTGAGAGGCAGGGTGAGGGGGTCGTGAGGGGTGGGGGAGGGAAATGAAACAAGATGGGATCAGGAAGGAGACAAACATGAGAGACTCCTAAACTCACGAAACAAGCTGAGGGTGGCTGGAGGGTACGGTGGATAGGGATAGGGTGGCTGGTTTATGGACATTGGGGAGGGTATGTGCTATGGTAAGTGCTGTGAAATATGTAAGCCTGATGATTCACAGACATGTACCCTGGGGCAAATAATACATTATATGTTAATAAAAATATTAAAAAATAAAAATCAAAGTAGAGTTAAAAAAAAAGACATCAGAAATATCTAGGTACCTCAGATTTGGAAGTCATGTTTAAGAACTTTAAAGTCCAAAAAGAAAAAAAAAAAAAAAGAACTTTAAAGTCCATTTGTTGGTCCTGAACATACATGGTGTTATCATAAGAAGGATTCCAAGCTCATGTCGAGGCCAAATGGAAAAAAAAGCTGCAACCAAGTGAAAATGTCTGTCAGGGCACTCAGGATAGGAAGTGGCAGCACAAGTCATACATTTGCTAATCCTTCGTCCTTTTCTCAGCTGCTCTAAAAAACTACCATGAGATATCACCTCACATCGGTTAGAGTAGCTAGGATCAAAAAGATGAGAAACAACAAGTGTTAGTGAGGATGTGGAGAAAAAAGGACCCTCGTGCACTATTGGCACGAAGGCAAACTGGTAGAACCACTGTAGAAACCAGTTTCCTCAACAAATTAAAAGTAGAAATATATGATTCATTAATTCCACTACTGGGTATTTACCCAAAGAAAATGAAAACACTAATTTGAAAAGATATATATGTACCCCTATGTCAATTGCAGCATTATTTACAATAGCCAATATGGAAGCAACCCAAGTGTCCATTGACAGGTGAATGGATAAAAAAAGATGTGATACACACACACACACACACACACACATGGGATATTACTCAGCCATAAAAAATAATGAGATCTTTCCATGTGAGACAATATAGATGGACCTAGAGGATATTATGCTAAGTTAAATAAGTCTGAGAAAAAGACCAATACCATATGATATCATTTATATGTGAAATCTGAAAAACAAAATAAATGAATAAACAAAAAGCAAAATCAGAGCCATAAATCTAGAGAACAAACTGATGGTTGCCAGAGGGAAGAAGGGTAGGGATGGAGCAAAAGGGGTGGAGGGAAGTGGGAGATAGAGGCTTCCAGTTATGAATGAAAAAGTCACAAGGATGAAAGGTACAGCGCAGGGAATACAGTGGACAATACAGTGTTACATGGTGACAGATGGGAGCTGACACTTGTGGTGAGCATAGGATAACATAGAGACTTGTTGAACCACTGTGTTGTATCTGAAACTAATGTAACATTGTGTATCAATGGAATCAAATTAAAAAAAGAAAAAGAAAAATAGTATTAATGGCCCCTTACTATGTAGCTTCCAGCTGCATTCTGAACATTGAATATTAGGTGGTTTTATGTCTCTCCCACCCAGATTATTCTGAGCCTTTACTCCAGTACAGAATAAGTTCCAGGATTTTTTCCTTAGCTCCACCCTGTCCACAGTGTTAGCCATTCAAAGTAAATGATCCATCTTTTAAACATTTTAAAATATTTCACAGTAGTGAACCAAAGAGTGCTCGATTTAAGTTTTCATTGATATCAATATCCATAATGTGTTTGTTTAGCCAGGGTTCTAATTTGCCTCTGGCTACTCTTTTGCTCTCACTTTGATCTTCTGCTAAGTGGTTCCTACTTCCTTACCCATCAGCACTAATGATTTCTCAAATATTTCCAACAGCACATTTTCCTGTTAATTTTTCTTTTAAAAAATCTGAACTTTATGGAAGAAAATTCCAAACACATTTCAAAAACAAAAAATACTGGAACTATTTTTATTTTATGACATTCTCATATATATACAGAAAATGAGACAGAGAGGGAAGGAGGGAGGGAAGGATGGGGGGGAGGCTTTCTTTGCATACTAAACAAACTCAAATTTTCAATTTGCTTTCATCTCAGAAACCATCATTAAAATCAGAGAGGTAGACATTTAGACATTTCAACCCAGGCCATACCAAGAGGCGGTTATTATTCAGCTCATGAATGTCTGGTTCAAGTTTAACTGACTATTGTGGAGGACCACTGAGAAAACACGCAAACCCAGAGCATGAAAGCAGTCCTATGGAAGAACACATAGAACACAGACAAGTTAAGTTCCGGGGGAGTAGAAAGTTATACATGGATTTTTGACCCTGCAGGGTTGGCACCCCTAACCCCAGCGTTGTACAAGGCTCATTTCAGAAACACTTCTCCAAGAAAACGGTTTTATGTAAAAGGTGAATGCTGCAATATTATTTATAATAGTAAGCCATTTAAAAACTATGTAAATGTCTAACAACAGATGGGTGATAAACAATGGTAAGTCTAAATGACTGGATTTATGATAGCCATTAAAATGAATGTTTAGTACAAAAATGTATTTTTTAATATCAAGTAGAAAAAAACAGGATACATGATTTTATATAGTACTATTATAACATGTAAATAGGATTTTTCATTAAACAACACAAGTAGATTATGCCAAATATTAATAGTGGTTGTAACTATATGCATACATAAATGTTCATTTTTTAAAGATTTTACTTATTTATTTGACAGGGAGAGAGAGCAAGAGAGAGAGCACGAGTAGGGGGAGTGGCAGGCAGAGGGAGAAATAGACTCCCCACTGATTAGGGAGCCCAATGTGGGGCTCAATCTCAGGACTTTGGGATCATGACCTGAGCTGAAGGCAGATGCTTAACCAACCGAGCCACCCAGGCACCCTTAAATGTTCATTTTTTGATATTTTCCAAAATTTTCTCTAGGAAGGATGAATTACTTTTTTAACGAGAAAAATATTTTCCACAAAAAGCTTTTTTTATTTAAAATTTTTTCTCTTTCTTTCTTTCCTTTCTTTTCTTTCTCTCTCTCTTTCTTCTTTTTAGTAATTATATTTATTTATTTGAGAGGGAGAACCTGTGCACACACAGAGGGTGGAGAGGCAGAGAGAGGGAGAAGTAGATTCCTCGCTGAGCAGGGAACCCAATTCCAGGACCCTAGGATCATGGCCTGAGCCAAAGGCAGCCACTTAACTGACCAAGCCACCCAGGTGCCCCTAAAGATTTTATTTAATTTAGAGAGAGAGTGTGCACACACGAGTGGAGGAAGGGGCAGAGGGAGAGATAGAGACTTTCAAGTAGACTCCCCACTGAGCACAGAGATGGAGGAGGGACTCCATCTCATAACCCTGAAACCTCAACCTGAGCTGAAACCAAGCGTTGGGCACTTACCTGGCTACACCACCTAGGCACCTCTCCACAAAAACTTTTAAACTTCGACAACTTAAGAATAATTTCTTTGGTAAGAGCATGGATTAAATGATTCCAGTGCTGGAGAGTTAGTTGCACAGTGAAATGTCAATTAGTGAGTCATCACAGAGTGGGTTTTTCTTGTACTGGCTTCCAGGGCCAGGATGAGGAAGGAGGGGCAATATGTCTAGTTACTGGCAAAACAGCCTCAAAAGAAACATCCCGTTAAAGAGGGTTTCCAATGTCGGCTAATTGAATTTAGATAAAAATAAAAAATAAATAAAGAGGGTTTCCAAAATGATTAAAATATTTATATGCAAAGATATTTAGTCAATCATTTGTATCATAGAATAAGATAATAGTAATGTCAATGGAAAAGACATGTATTTTTTACATTTTGCCACTGTGAAATGCACTTCACCTTTCAAGGCAGCGTCCTCCAAGTTAACAGGGGTGGTGAGAGAAAAAATAAGGTATGCTTTCCTAAGTGTACTTATTTTTTTAGACTGCTTTATTGATGTAAAATTAACACCACATATTTAGCATGTATAATTTGATGAGTTTTGACATATGTATACACCCATCCAAAATTAATACAATCAAGGTAATGAACATTTTCATCAGTCACAAAGATTTCCTTGTACCTTTTTATACATCCTCTCTCTGGCCTCTCCTGATTCTCCCATATACTCTCTATCTGAATTAGTTTGTCACTACAGAATACAGATTAATCTGTTACTAGGGATTGGTTTGTATATCCTAGAATTTGATAGAATTATATTGAGTACTCTATTTTTACATGCTCATTCGCTCATTCAGCTCATTCAGCAAAATTATTAGGAGATTCATTCATACTATAGAATATATCAATAGTCCATTTTTACTGTAAACAGTATTCCATTATATATATTTTGCATAGACTAATTATACTATATACATGTATAAAATCTAACCATTTGCTGATCCATGCACCTGCTTATGGGCACTTGATGTATTCAGATTTTGGCAATTAATCTTAAAGTTTCTTTGAACAGCCCAGTACAAGTATTTTTATGGACACAGACTTTTAGTTCTCTTGAGCAAATATCTAGCTGCAGAATGGCTGGATCATAGAGGTATATGCAACTTTTTAAGAAACTGACAAACTTTTTTCCAAAGAGGCTGTGTTATATTCTTTTCATTTTCTTTCTTTTTTTTTTTTTGTAATTCTCATTGGCAATAAATGAGAGAGGCGGTTCCCTCACATCCTTGTCAACACTTGGGATGTTCACACCTTTAAATTTTAGCCATTCCCATAGCAGAGTGGTGGTATTTCATTGTAGTTTTAATTTGCATTTCTTTAATGGTGGATGGTGTGGTGTATGGTTTCTTTTGCTTATTTGCCATAGTAGTATATCTTTTTTAGTCTATTCCCCTTTTTTTGCTCATTTTTAAAAAAATGAGTCATTTTTATTGAGTTTGGGAAGGTTTTATATGTTCTGGATATTAGTTCAACATATACATGATTTTAAGAATTTTCTCTTTATAACTAGTTTTTAACAACTGGATCAAGATGAGACTTGTAGTTGACTTCTTATTTCTGGGGCTTGGGATTCATTGAGATCCTTGGATCTGTGGATTCATAGATTTCATCGAATTTAAAAATCTTTCAGTCTTTCTTTCACTGAATATTTTTTTCTGTCTCTGTTCCCTTCCTTTGGCTACTTGGACTATAAGTACACTTGCTACTTTTCAAGTTCCAGATTTTGTTGTTCCATATCTCATAGATTCTCTGTTCATTTTTTTAAAAAAGTCCTTTATCTCTGTGTTTCATCTTCATAGTTTCTATTCCCAAATCTTCATGCTTGCTAATTTTATATCCACTATATTACATTTGTCATTAATCTCATCCAGTGTATTATTCATTTCAAACATTTTAGTTTGCATTTATAGAAAAGCGATTTTTGTCTTTTTATATCTTCCATGTCTATACTTAATGTTCCAACATATAGAGTTATAATAACTATTTTAATATTTTTATTTGCTAATTCTGACCTCTGTTTCAACTCTTTCAATTGATTGATTTTTCCCCTTCATTATAAGTCATATTTTTCTTCTATTTTTGCCTAGTTGGCAGAATTACTGATTTTTTTTTTTATTGAATACCAGGCATTATGAATTTTACTTTGTTAGATGCTGAATACTTTTGTATCATCATATATACTCTTGAGCTTTGTTATGAGTCACAGTTAATTTACTTGGATACTCTTTGAACTTGCTTTTAAGATTCGTTAGGCAAGACTAGAAAAGTGTTTAAAACTATTTCCTATTATTGAAAAAGACACTACAGCGAACTCCACCTGATGCCCTGTGAATCATGGGGAAGGGACTATTTTCAGCCTCGTGTCACTGCCAGGCACTGTCGCCTTTACTTCTTTCAGGTGGTTCTTTCCCTGGCCTTGGATAGTTTCCTCACGCCATGCACTCATTGACATTATGCTAAAGACATGATGAGTCCTGCTCTTATCTCTGTAGTTCGCATTCTGTGCAATTCTCTCCTCTCCAGTACCTTGCAGAGACAAAACTAGCATCTTTTGTCCTCAAACCCTCAGCTCTGTCTCTTCAACTCAGGGAGCTGGTCAGCCTCTGGCTGGATTCTGCCTCCATATTTATGACTTGAAAACTCTCTCAAGGCAGTAAGCTAGGGAAGTCATAGGGTACATATCATTCCCCCCCCCATGTTACCTGAAGCTAGTGTCTCGATAACTTTTACTCCATATGTTTTGTCCATTTGTTTTCTTCAGTTTCAGTGGAAATTCTGTTCTTAGTTACTCTACCTCAGTTGGAAGTAGATATACCTATGTGTATACATTCAAATTTTATCTTTTTAATTTATAAATTTTTATTTATTTTTTATTATGTTATGTTAGTCACCATAGAGTACATCATTAGTTTTTGTGTAGTGTTCGTTGTTTGCCTACAACACCCAGGGCTACATGCAATCAGTGCCCTCCTTAATACCCATACCCAGGCTAACCCATCGCCTCTCTCCCCTCCCCTCTGAAACCCTCAGTTTGTTTCCCAGAGTCCATAGTCTTTCATGTTTGTTTCCCCCTCTGATTTCCTGCCCTTCAAAATACCAATTGCATTTTTCAATGTGCTAGAACAAATAATCATTTGGATCTTAAATGACAACCTGCAAGGCTCACCATTCTGACGAGTGAAGAAGCAATTGTAATGCCCATACAATCATGGAAACTCAAATATTTCTGTGAAATAATTCATACAAAAAGAAAAAAAAAAGATGGTTTTCACCAGAATTGTTATTGTCATTGAATGGGCATAGCTTTCAGTAAATGTTTTGTACTCCATATTTTTAAAAATTGCTTTTTAAAATTAATATATTTCATACTGTTCTTGATTAGCTACAGTTGTTAAAATGTCCTGTGTTAATTTTATTTTTCACTGCCAACTTAAAGCTCTTCTCAATAGATTATAGAGATAAATCTAGAGATTATTCATTTTATACTTACTTTTTAAAAACTCAGGATATGTCCATGTAAACTTAATTTTAGAAGAATATGCAGGTAAAAACATAGTAAAGCAATGGGAATATTTTGTAATAAGGAAAACATAATTTTTGTGTGGATAAAACATACCAACTTATGGAACTTCATATCAATCACTCAGACTATACCTACAGGTAAAATCACTTTAATTGCTTTGCTTGAGTTGATTGCTTGTTTGTTTCAAACTCCCTGGCAATTCAGTTAAATTGGTTGGACTGCTATGTAAGGCGAACTGACAGGTTGTTTCACTGAACTGATTCACCACATCAATCAAGAATGATTGAGTTGGTTGTATATGGAGCCATAAGACAATCTGGAAATAGCAGTCCTATGTTGGGTGCTGTGGGTTCTGGAGGGCACCAAGAAAGCACATTTGAATTATTTCTTTTTTTGCAATATTTTTATCAAAGGACTTTCCAGTTACAACAGTGTTAAAGCTCCTTAAATGTAAGATGTTTTTGTTATTTGAGGGAAAATAGTAGTGAATACAAATAATCTGCAGCATGCACTGTTTGCACAGAAGTATAAAGTGAGAAATCAGAAGCAGAACTAGACTAACCCCCTGTTCGCCTGATAGAACACTCATATTAGCTAAGTTAAATATATACTACTAAGAAACTGGCCTAGTATTTACCCAATGACCACTGCAGAGCCGACATAGAGACCTCAAGTGATATTCAAGAAATAGATTAGTACATTTATGCTGGATTTACAAAGTGTATCATGGCACTTCTTGTCAGTAAAATGTCAGTAAGCATTACAGTAAGAAGAGGCCTTGCTTTAAACTTCTTCCTAATAGCAAGGTTTTTGAGGTTTCTGCTTAGAATGTTATTTTGTGGATTAAGAGATTTCGACAAAGATTAACTTGGAAGAACATCACAGTTTCTTTGAAGTCTTGTATTTGAAAATGGCATTGACACTTGCATATTCACTATTCTAGTTGGGTCTAGAGTCTGCGTCTGCATGCTTTCATGAAGAAAGAAACAATACAGGCCAAACTGAACATTAGAAGGGAAATAATATGGTCTAAGATGGAAATTGGGGCAAAGGTAAGGTGATCTACAGTCTGAATGCAATGTCTCATAGACTCACATCTTTTTAGAGGTAGAAAATACGTTAACAGCCAGCTAATATCTTTCTTAATTTTGCAGATACTCTAGCAAGTGAAGTGAATTCACACAGAGACAGGATAAAGAACCATCCACACAGGCCAACTCTTAGTTCTCAAAGTCTTAACTGGTAGATCACCAAATATGTCCGGACTGCTATTTCCTCCTCTGTGCCTCACAGCAGGGTTTCTAAAGGTGAGACACATTTGCTGTGGCCGGCATCTAACGTAGCGGGGTTGACACTCTTTCCCTTTTGCAAGGGACTTTAGTAGGAGAACTCCACTGCTCCCACCCCATAGATCTAATGATTCAGGGAAATGCCAAGTGGTTTGTGCTGATTAAAAATAAGTGGGGCACCTGGGTGGTTCAGTCAGTTGAGTGCCAGACTTGATTTCAGCTCAGGTCATGGTCTCAGGGTCGTGGGATCGAGCTCCACTTTGGACTCCACACTCAGCATGGAGTCTGCTTTGTCCTCTTCCTCTGCTCATCTTCCTCTCCCTCTCTCCCTCACTCTCTCTCAAATAAATAAGTAAATAAAATCTTTAAAAAAAAATAAGCAAAAGTCTGGAGTTCTTAAACTGGGAAGACAAAAACAGTTTAAGGTAGTAGTTAAGAGCACAGACCTTTGGTGTGAATCCCACTAATCGTCATTGTCATGTGAGATTGTATAAGCTATTTGACTTCTCTAAGCCTTACTTTCTTATCTGGACATAGAATCTATCAAAACATATTCATTGTTACTCTATAATCAAATAGGATTGTTCGTCCCCTGTGTTTCTTTTCCTGGAAGAGCACTGTGACCTGGTATCCCTTTGTTTTACTCACGATTCATGATGGGGAAAAAAAGGTATTTTTATAGCTTACAAATTTATTGAGGCAACCATGTTTTCACGTATCAAATATAAAGTATTATAAACACATCATCTCAGAATCAATCCCAAATCCTGACCCAAGTTCTCTTTCAGATTCATCCGCAGGCACAGGTTTCTTGAAGTCTGAGCCTTCAAAGCCAGTGTGCCGAGGAGTATTTGGTATTGGTGAGATAGCTTTTTCCACCTCCTCAACCCCCTTTCCACTCCACTTTTTCTTTTCAGGCAAAGCTGAATTCTGAGGACTGGGATCCATGTGCCCAGTTAATAATGGCTCCTGAAAGGTCAGTATAGCAGTTAAGTCAGGGAAAATGAGGTAGGAAGAGGAAAGTTTGAGAATCACCGAATCAATTAATGTCATGTCTTTTTGCTCTTTCTTTCTACTAGAATTGGAGAAAGCTATGTTGAAATAGTCTATAAATAAATTATTTTCCTCTCACTTATTTTAAAAGATCTTTTGATGAATGAATTATTAAGTTGATGAATGAAGGTAAGGAAAGCGGAACGGATTTATTCTTCTCTACAAGTTTTGTTTGGACATGCTGCAATGTGAATGGCTCTCAGCCTTCAGAAAGAGTGTTCTTCCCACACTGTGCGCTTCTTTTACGGCTCTGCCACATGTAACACCGAACACAATTAGCCTTTCAGTTGGGCTTTGCATTTTTCTGATCTTCTAACAACTGGGTGTCAGATATCTTAATGTATAAACACCCACTCACAACAAGATTATACATGAGATTCTTTGTTATCTACTTTTATGAAAGATTTCTGAAAGCTAAAAGGAATAAATTAACTTTGCCAAATCTGTGATCAAGTTTCTTTTTCTGATTGTTAATCGTATTTCCATGACTGTACAGTTAACCCCCATCAAAGGCAAGATATTTACATTATCCTAAAAGGAGGACCCTGAAAGTTACATGGTATACCTCTGGGGGGAGAGGCTAAGTAGTCATACTTGCTCTAGACTAAATATTGACAATAAATAGCAAGCTGTTAAATAACAATTCGAGCAAGTCTTTCCTAATGTAATGTAAACATAAATCAAGAATGCAAAATCAAATATAACACTTCTTTTTAAATTTCTTAGATTTTAATGACCTTACACCTAAGTGTTCCCCCAGGTGGATAGTTTAGTATTATTCCTATGTTCATACTTTGTAGAAATGTGTGGTCTGGGGAATGCTTGTGAACAGAGATGATGTTTATCTTTTTCACTATTAACGTCACAAATATATATTCAAAAGATACTTGTTTATTACTGAGTGAAACTACATAAACAAACAAACACAAAACACTGACACTCAGAAAAAGTTAATAGATATGTCCAAGGTCACGCAGAAAAAAAATGATTGATTCAAATCCATGTCTTAACTTCAGAGATCTCACTCTTAACCATTAATTAAGAGAGATTTGGTTCTCTTATCTGCATACCTAGATGGTGAGGACTCCTGAGGCTTTGATCATATCCAGCACACTAGGTGATCAATACCTAATAATTGGTAATAAATGTGTTGATAATTCAACATGTTTACTATATCTAAGTAGTATCAGGCCTTCGAGAGAAATAATTACTGTATGTTCAAAGAGAAAAATGTGTATTGGCATTCATTTCTTGAGTTATGTAAATATGTGAGAACATTTTTGAGAATTTCTTCATTTTAAGGAAAATCTTAAAAATTTCCAGGGACTTAGTAGCTCAAGCTGGCCCATGTGCTGAGACTAAATTTGCCTGCAAGAAAACAATGTAGGGGCACCTGGGTGGCTCAGTTGGTTAAGCAACTGCCTTCGGCTCAGGTCATGATCCCGGAGACCCGAGATCAAGTCCCACATCAGGCTCCCAGCTTCAAGAGGAGTCCACTTCTCACTCTGACCTTCTCCCTTCTCATGCTCTCTCTCACTCTCTCTCTTTCTCTAACAAATAAATAAATAAAAATCTTTTAAAAAAAAAGAAAACAATGTAAAAAGTGAACACAAACAGATAGATGGATGGATGGATGAATAGGTAGGTAGGTAGATAGATAGACAGACATGCAATGGAATATTATTCAGCTTTACAAAAGAAGGACATCCTGCCATTTGTGACAACATGGATGAACCTGATAGAGAAAGAAAACAACTGCATCGTATCACTTATATGTGGAATATTGGGGGCGGGGGGGGAAAAGGCCAAACTTACAGAAATAGTAGAAAAGTCACCAGGGGTGGGAGGTGGGGGAAATAGGGAGAGGTAGGTAAAAAGGTACAAACTTTCAGTTCTAAGGTGAATAATATCTGAGAATATAATATATACATGCTGGCTAGTTGATAACATTGTGTTGCATATTTGAAATTTGCTAAGACAGAACTTACACTTTCTTCACCAAAAGAAAAAAGAAGTAATAACTATGTAAGGTGATGGATGTGCTGTTAATTAACTCAATGAAGGGAATCTTTCACGATGTATACATATATCAAGTCATCACATTGTGCACTTTAAATATCTTACAATTTTGTCAACTATACCTCAATAAAGATTTTTTAAAATAATTAAATAAATAAACCTAGCTATAAACTGCCATGGAAGGATAAAGGGAAGAGTGACTTGGAGATAGTAGATTAATCAAAGACTGGGTAATATCAAGGTTAGTCTTAAAGGATGCATAGAAGTTTGAGAGGCAGGAGGGAAGAACTTAACAGTACAAAAAAACATAAGTGAAACTTCAGAGGGATGAACACATACTAAGTGCTTGGAGAATGCTAGGCAAGTCCCTGCAATTTAGAATGGACAGGGAGAACAGCATGATAAGTCAGCAGTCTTCATAGCCTGGGGCTGCAGAAGAAAAATTTTAAAGAGCTAATCTGGCATGGGTAATCTTTTCAGTAACCAATTTCTAGACATTTAACTCCTAAATATAGTCCTTTCTAGAACTACATGAGAATGTCTCTGTTTTCTAGAAGTCATGCCTTATTTTCTTTCTCATCTTCCCTTTTACAGTAGACTTTCTTCCATTTTCTATTTTTTTTAAAGATTTTATTTATTTATTTGACAGAGAGAGAGATCACAAGCAGGCAGAGAGAGAGAGGGGGAAGCAGGCTCCCGCTGAACAGAGAGCCCCATGCAGGGCTCGGTTCCAGGACCCCGGGATCATGACCTGAGCCAAAGGTAGAGGCTTTAACCCACTGAGCCACCCAAGCGCCCCTGACTTTCTTCCATTTTCTGAAAGAGAGGTCTTTCTCTTATGCAACTTGAATTTTACTATGCCTAATTGCCCAGGGGTAAAAGATACTGGTCACTAAACAAAAAGACAATTTACACGTGTGTGTGTGTGTGTGTGTGTGTGTGTGTATGTAGTTTAAAATTCTGTATTCTTATCAATGCTGGGAATCTGGGCTAAGGTATGATTATTTAATAATTTTTATTTAATGACTTCCTATTATCCATCTCACAAGATCAGAAAAGAATACATTGCTCTAGTGAGCTATGAATGTCTTTCATGAGCGAATGATTGGAGAAATGCTGGAGGTTGTGATTTTTTTTTCCCAACTTTATCCACATGAAAAAGTAGCAGCAAGCCTGATCCATTTATTTATGTATGTACCCATCTTCCTGTGTATCTCTTATCTCTCCATGTAACTTTCTCAAAGTTCAGAAGGGAAATGATTGTCGTGAAAATGTGAATTTACACGTTTCTTTGAATTGAAAAATAAGGAGAGACTTTGGGTATATGCCAGATATATTCCACAAATTGAATAATCTAAGTCTATAAATCCAAAGTTTTGACAAAAAAATATTTAAAATACCTATTGATAAGAAATATATTTAAAATACATAAGATTAGAGGCATCTAGCTGGCTCAGCCTGTTAAGCATCTGAGTTTTGATTTTTTTGAGGTCATGATCTCAGGGTTGTGAGATTGAGTCCCCCCACCTTGGGCTCCACACTCAGTGGGGAGTCTGCTTAAGTTTCTCTCTCTTCCCCTCCCTTACCCTTTTTCCCCCACCTCTCTCTCTTTCTAACACAAATAAACCTTTTAAAAATGCCTAATATTAAAGCTCTTTATTAAAACTTATTGTAATGGCAATGGTTTACTAAAATTAGCAATATTAGAATTTTCCCAAACCCTCATTCTGTAGAACAAGTTACCTCTATGTGAAAGAATAAAAGAAGTAGCGATTTTCATTGAATAAGTTTTGGTAAAATCTTTCTATACTTCCCAGAAGCTGAAAAGCAAAGACTGTATGACAACTACACAGACAGCAGCTAAGTATGTCACCTGGAAAGAGAAAACCTGCCGCAAGAAGTGTGGTCAGCAGGCAGCCTCCAGCCCCCACATACTGGGATCCATTGTGATGTTCACAGGGAGGTCATGCTTTCCCCAGGCTGCTCACAGCCTGGTGGAGGGATTACAGTCAGGCCATTTCTGCCAATGCAGGACTATTTTAATAGTCATCTTTGCTCCTGGGCTCCTTTTTGGCCCCAGGTCTTTCTCAGGGCTGTGCTACATCCTGAGGCCCTTCCAATTGAGATCCAGTTTCCTTTCTTTGAACTTCTCCTTTCTCAGGTTCAGATCTGCAGGAAAGGCTGAAGATCTGCCCTTCCTTTCTCTGCTCCTCTCCCCTTTATCTCTTACAGGTATATCCTACCTGAATCGTTGACATTTCTAATTTTGTCTCAGAGTCTGCCTCCTTATCAGACACTTTTTAATACTAGGGTTTGAAATTCTATCTAATTCTTCGCTTTCAATAAAAAAATGAGAAGGATCTAATCAGAAGGTCTGGTGCTAACTAATAAAGAAAAACAAATTTTGATAATAAACCAAGGAGTGGACTAAATGGAATAAGAGTAATCTCATTCCCTTGGGGGCACCTGATTGACTCAGTTGGTTATGCGTCTGCCTTTGGCTCAGGTCATGATTCCAGGGTTCTGGGATTGAGCCCTACGTTGGGCTCCCTACTTAGTGGGGAGTCTGCTTCTCCCTCTCCCTCTGTGCTCTCTCACTCTCTCTCTTTCTCTCAAGCAAAATAAATAAAATCCTAAAAAAAAAAAAGGGTAATCTCATTCCCCTTATTTAAGATTGATTCAGGAATTCAGGCCTGGACAAAATGTTGTACAACAAAACTGTCACAGGGATTGGCTCAAGAGGGGCATAAACTCCAGTTTGGAGAAATAAGACACAAGGAAAAGTTAATTGGTTATTCTAGAAAAGGGTTTTCCCATTCTTTGTTTTAAGATTTATTTATTTATTTGAGAGAGAGGAAGAGAAAGAGAGAGAGAGAGGGCAAGTGGGGGGAAGGGCAGAGGGAGAGAGAGAATTTCAAGCAGACTCCCCGCTGAGTGTGGAGCCGACCTGGGGCTGGATCCCAGGACTCTGAGATCATGACCTGAGCCAAAATCAGGCCTTGCACACTCAACCAACTGAGCTACCCAGGTGCCTCAAGAGTTTTCATATTCTTAAAAACAGAACCATTGGAAAACAGTCTCTAGCTTCCTCTGGATGTTGTGTAAGCGAATGGGAACCAAAAACAGTCCTTTTCACACTGTGAGGAAAGCAGGCAGAGGACAGGCCAACAAAACAAGGGACAAGAGTCTACAGAAAGGCAGAGGTAGGGAAGCCTGATTAAGCTAATCCTAAACCACTTTCTCCTTTTGGACTTCCTAGTTAAGTGAGGATACATTTCCTCCTTGTTTAAACCTAGTAGAGTCAGTTTCCTACTTCTTACAGCCAAATGGATCCTTCTTCTTGGACAGTGTTATTTTTCCATTCCTCTGCTTACATTGAAATCTGTCTGGCATCCAACATGGGCCAGTCCTCTCTTGCATAGAGTGGATCCTGTCCTTCTTACATTGGCTGCTCTCCTGGAATTGGCATGCAGTTATTCCGCTGCATGGAGCCTCTAGCTTCTAATACTTCCTCTGTGGAATGGGACCAATTTGGCTGTGAATACCAGCCTGAATCAAGTCCAAATTGCTGAATTATCTGCTACTGAGTTCATTTCCACAGCGACATCTCTGTCTCCAGCCTCTGTAACTTCCCCATCAGCCAATACTGAGACTGATGCATGCATTAACTGAGATTTATTAATTATTTATGTATGGTGCCTGTCTCCCCTTAGACTTTTGGCTTACTGAGGGGAGGTCCAGTGTATTTTATTTACCATTTTTGCTTACTACAGCACAGATGAGGGTGTCTGGCACCCATTAGCGGTAGAATATTTATGGAATTAGTGAATTACTCCATGAATGGATGCATATATGATATTTGAATGCAAAGTGTTTCAAAAGATTTTAGATTCTAAAGTTGTTCAAATAAACCACTTAAAAGCAATAATAATTCAATTTTAACATCAGTCATCATAATACTTCAAGTAGGAAGAGAAAATCTTTTATACATAATTATCAAATGCCTCATTTAACCAGCTCTGATTAGCTATTTAAATTGCATGTTCTGGGATGATTTCTCTTAAAATAAGAAAGCATTGTTCATCTGATCTTACCAAAAGATCACCCTAACTGTCATGTTTTAGAAAAAATACAAACAATCTCTTCAATCTCCATGATTTTACAATAAGAGAAATATAAACAGGAACTGTGGAAGTCCGGTTTTTCCCTCTCCACCATATGCAGTTATAGCCTTAAAGAATTACACGTGCTACCGTGGTAGCAAGCACACACAAATAGCTGGCCCATTTTAAAGGATCTCATTGTTCGATAACCTTATGAACAACATAAATACAGTTTCAAACCTGTGGGAATAGTAATACATGAAGAAAGGGAGGAAGATAAGCAGTACTACTCATGCAGTTGGCTTCCAGTTCCGATGATTTTTAATTCATATGACTTTCCGTTAATTACTCTATACATTCACACAGCACACAAGTATACACACACACACACCCCATGTATGTAAATATGAACTTAAATACGTATCTATATCTATTTATATTCACTCATATGCATCACATTCTGAATCTTTTCTACAGTAATACACCTTAGCAACTATGACCATTAGCTTGCCTTTTCTTAGGATATTCTAAATTCTGGATGGACTGTAAGCTTTAAGCATTTGGGGGTAACTAGGGGGAAAGCTGATGTAAAATTTAATACTTTTTTTTAAAGAAAGTAGTCAAAGTCAGCTGTGTATAATTTATTCTTGTACTTCCCAGCAATGTAGATCTTGGCAGATTAATTCCCCCTTTCCACAGATGGGGAATTGGGGCCTAGAATACTTAACTAGCAAGCTCAGAATTTTAAATGCTAAAATGCCTTTTTTTCTTTTTTACAGTATGCTCAGAATTTAATTCTACCTCTAACGATCTAAGAGTTTATCTAAAGCCATTATTAAACACACAAGAACATTATTTCTACATTTATATGTGCTGCCGAAGCGAGCACTATTTCTACATTTATAAGCTAGATGTCAGAATTGGGTTGCCAGAAAGAATGTTTCCAGATAACTTTTCTCTCTGAATTTAGGTTGCTCATGGATCACATTGCTAAAACCCTACATCTGGTTAAAAAGCAAAAAGCTAGAAGTTGGGAATCTTTTCTTGATTAGTATAATACCTGTGGGTTCGTCAGTGCCTAATAGTTGCGCGTTTCTATTTTAGATTATGTAGCAGTGAAATTGAGTTTCCCATTTAGGAAGAAGCCTATGCTGTAAGATGGATCACTCTAGGAAAACAATTATATCTTCCTAAGACCCTTTTATTTTTTATGCTTAACCTGTGGCCTGAATAGATACTGACCTTTCTTTACATACATTATTTTACGTAATACGGTATTAATTAGGTATTATTATTAGTCTTTCTATAGAACAGGTAAATTACGTAATTTTCCTAAGGTCGCAGAACTGTTAAGTGATAGAACCAGACCAAAGTGTGACTCCAAGGCTCAAGTAAACAGAGGCTCTTATCTACATCATGTCATACATTCTCACAGTGTGCACCTTTCCAGTAATGATATGACCTTGACAATTAAAAATGTAGTCTTTGGGCTGGTGGCATCAACATCCCGTCCGAGCCTGTTAGCAACAGACCCCATTCAGACCCACTGACTCAGAATCTGCATGTCGACAAGATCCCCAGGTGATTCTAATGTCCACTAAAGTTTGAGAAGCAGTGGTATAGGCCACAAGGAACTTGAGAGGAGACCTGGGTTACCCTTGTTCCAATATTTCCTACCCTGATCATAATGGATACATTATTTTTCCTAAGATCTAGTCTGCTCCTGAACAACAGAGATCATGGTACCTCTGGATCTGGATTGGTAGGAATGACAAAATGCAAGGAAATCATCACCCATAAAAGGGACTTAATAACTGGAAACTATTATTAAATGTCTCTTAAAGTTGCACCTAATTTATGCTTCTGATAGGTTTGGAATACTTGAAAAGATCATACTTCTTCTTTTGAGATATTTATACTTGATCTTATAGCAAAAAGGCCGAGAAGCGATTTTTAAGATAATTAATTATATCGTGGGACAATATATTGGATTATCAATCAAAATATTTCCTTCTAGTGTACTACTAGAAGTAGTCTAGTACTAGACTACTAGAAGTCTAGTACTTGTAGTGTAGTGTAGACTACTAGAAGTAGTACACTAGAAGGAATATTAGCATCTTCTCAACTTCACTTAGACTGTAGAGGCACTGATGGCCACAAGAATGAGATGATAAGATTGGCCAGCAGAGAAAACTCCAAGCACACAAGGTTAGGCCCTGAGGGGCTAAAGGCAGAAACAATAGACTTAAAGGAATGGAATCAGATTGATCAAGTAGGGTGGAACAGAGCCTAGATTCTAGGCTTTGGGATTTCACCAACTAGTGAAGTTTTTTAAAAACTAAGAGAAGACAGGGGCGCCTGGATGGCTCAGTGGGTTAAAACCTCTGCCTTCAGCTCAGGTCATGATCTCAGGGTCCTGGGATCGAGCCCCGCTTCAGGCTCCCTGCTCAGCAGGGAGCCTGTTTCCCCCTCTCTCTCTGCCTGCCTCTCTGCCTGCTTGTGATCTCTGTCAAGTAAATAAGTAAAATCTTAAAAAAAAAATAAGAGAAGACAAAATGATGGCACAATAGTCAGGGTTCTCCAGCGAAACAGAACCAACAGCAGAACCAAGTGTGTGTGTGTGTGTGTGTGTGTGTGTGTAGAGAAAGAGACAGAAGAGAGTGTGTGTTATTATAAGGAACTGGCTCATACATTATGGAAGCTGACAAGCAGTTGGCAAGCTGGAGACCCAGGAAGACCCAATGTTTCAATTTGAATACAAAGGCATGAAAAAAGCCAATATCCCCGTTTAGAAACAGTCAGCAGCAGGAGTTCTTCCCTTGTTTTGTTGTTCTATCTAGGCAGTCAACTGATTGGATGAGGACTAACTTACTTTAAAGAGGACAATCTGCTTAGCTCAGTCTATGGATTCAACTGTTAATCTCATCAAAAACACTTTCATGGAAACATCTGGAATAATGCTGGATCAACTATCCGGGCACCCTGTGGGCCAGTCCAGTTGACAAAGAAATAAATGATTACATTTAGTTAAATTTTATTTACCAGGTTAAGGATATTGCATTACCAATACCTCATAAAAGAAAAGGCACATTTATGACCTTAACAAAGACCCTGTTTCTAAACATTTCATAAACTGAATTCAGTTTGGCTGTATGAAAACTACAGTACATTGTCCCCAATTTTCTCATCTTAATGAGACCCAAAGTGACTCAAAGAAAACTTTGCCAGAGCCTGCACGGGAGTAAAATATTAAGGGGGGATGCTGCTAAAATCCAGGGATGATGTGACAAAGACCTGATTTTCTGTTAATGAGAGTATGGAAGGAGGGATGGAATTGTTAACCTTAAAAATAAAACTGCCAGTATTTTACCAGGAAAAAAAAAAAAAAGAAAGAAAGATTTATTCAGGAATAGCAGAGAATTACACTCTGGGACAAGCAAGCTACAGCAAAACCATTGGACAATCTGGAGAACAAAGTAAAGGAAAACTCTTTTATAGAGGAAAAGGGGAAGTTGGGAAGGCTGTTATAAACAAAAAGGCCATGGAAGTAAACTAGACTGGGAGTGCAAAGTTTAGTGGCTTTTCACTGGGTGAGTTATAGCAGTCTCTCATTGGCTGGGCTGTTGCCTGATTGAGAAGAGAAATCTTTTCTTCCTCCTACTGGAACAGTTAGCTAAAGCACTATCTATCTGCTTGCATGGTAAGCCTCCAGACTTCATCTTAAATGAGGTTTTCTTTTATTCCTTTTTACAAAATACATAGGGCAAGCAACTAGGAGTCATTATACTCCTTTGAGCTTCTCTTTTCTCATATGAGAAAGGTTGATTGAGATATTATTAAGATCCGGTTGTCAGATGTCATTAATTCTTGATGTCCAAATGAAGTACATCTGCCAGATGACAGAAATAAAACAGTCTGTCACAAGCTTAAGCTTCAGGGACCTGGTGAATGATGGTGTTGCGGACAGAATATTGTGAAGTCATACTATACCTACCAGGTGGCTCCAGTCATTCTGCAATTGTAAGAAATTCACAATTTGTTCCTTTTATTTTCAGAAGAGAAAGAAAATAGGGTTTAATCTTATCTTTAAAAAAAGCAAAATAAAATAAAACAACAAATTAAGTCCTTTGCCAACTATCTGTAGAGAAGGAAATAAATGGGCAGGCACAGTACCACGGCTTTAGCTGTCAAAATGTTTTTCAGATACTGTGTATTTGTCCAAGTTCCACTTAAGACATAATTAAGGAATTAGTTGCTTTTCAAATGGACATTCATCCATTTTCTGTCACAGGTTGCCAGAATAAAGTAGTACACTGCTAAAGGCGGTAAAAATATAACGTGGTGGTGCAATCCAGGAACAGACTGATTAATTACAAGATCAGTTACAGACATCATCCCTCACATTTAAATTAAAGGTGCCTAGCTGCCATTTTTTAGGGGTTAACTTGGTTTAAAAGATCTCATTATCTCCGTACAGTAAATTAATTTCATTATTCTTAAATTTCTAATCTTTATGAACTAGTGAGAATACTGGTCTTTAGTGAAATTAGGTATAGCAGTCTCTCAATACTCCATTCATGTAAGATGATCATGAATTTGAACATATTTGTAAATGAATCACAGCTTTGTCATTCAATATATTCTTCACATCAGTGTACTTTGATGGAGTCTCAATGCCTATTTCAGCATAGGAATATACTTTATACAGTGGGCTCAATCAAACCTAATCTAAAGGTTGTATTTTCAATACAGACAAGTGCACTAATGACTCCAATTTCACAGTCCTGTGCTATTTCTTCTCCAATAAAATTATGATTGACTTCCTATGTAATTATATATGCTGGACTAATGGTTTATTTACACTTGTAATCTCTAATTCCTGTTTTTGAAGAGCTATTTTTACTTTAGTCTTTTCTCATTGAAGAATTTTAGGTATAAGAACAGAATATTGTTAATTATATAAATGTACAGAATTTGAAAAATTCTAAATGAATAAAATCATATGTTCGTTTTAAAATGTGAGTGTGGATGTAAGGTATTATCTTCCCTGATATTCTGCTTACTTCTGCATACTTCTGCTCTTTTCTTTTGGTGACTAAACATCTAACATGTGGTCTGAATGAAAGCTGCCACCTTCCTTTGGTCATAACCTCCCTGCCTACTGTAGTTTGTATAAAAGTGAGAAACTGACCTAGGCTGTATTGATTGTAGTATTTCCATTCCTAGCCACAAAGATTGACCTGGGGCAGAGCTCTGGGGGGTGGGGGAAGGGCATTGGCTGTATCCCAAACCAGGTCTTCCCTAGGAATTTTTAACACAATCAAAACTGGAAGGGAAGAGCTCTTTCCTTCCTCATAGACAGTTAGGAACTTATGATCCAGGAGCTACTAATAGACATTAATCTAGCCCAAGATTTCTCAACGTCAGCAGTCTTGACATTTTGGGTCAGAAAACTTCTTGTTGTGGCGGCTGTCTTGTTCATTGTAGGATGTTTAGTAGCATCCCTGACTTCTGCCAACTAGATGCCAGTAGTACCCTTCTCCCATAGTATGGCATCCAAAAATATCTCTAGATATCACATTATATTATATATCACATTATACCGCACTATATTATTAGACTCTGCTAAATATCCCCCAGTTGAGAACCACAGAATCAGCTTCATGTAAAGGTAGCAACAGGAGTAAAGGAAGTCAACTCTTTCAAGAGAAGCAAGAAATAAAGACAGAAGGAGAAATATACCTGTTCAGGACCAGTTATACCCAAATATACCCTTTTCTTTTTTGGTTACACGAGGGCATCAATTCTCTGTGATCTAAAGTAGTTTGATTTTTTCTTTTGTCAAGTGGGATGATAAAAATTCTGAAACAATAACAGGAGAAGAAATTGAGGAACAGAGTCAAAGCACAATAAAAAAAAGAAATCAATCCATAATAGGGCTTGATCAAGGCATAGATTCAGCTGTGAGTTTTGAAAAAAATAGAATGATTTATAAACCTGTTTAAAGCAAAGAGAAGATAAAGAAATTTATTATGAAATAGATGGTCGATAGTATAAGTAGACTTATCTTCAGAGCCTCTTATCTTCAAGGTAGTCTTGGCATGAGAAAAAAAAAAGAAAAGAAAGAAAAGAAGGGAAGGGAAGGAAAAGGAAGGGAAGGAAAGAAAGGGGAAGGGACCCAGATTTTTACTTGTGTCTTCTTGGGATTATACACATGTCCAGTGATGATTTCCTACTTAAAGTATGTGTCTGTGTGTGTGTTTGTAGTTCTCTAAATATGGAGCATATATGTTTCTAGCCAATCAACTGCCAGTAATACAAAAAGAGAAGAAAAAGTACAAACTGTGGACCAAACAAATGATATCTCCAAATCAGATCTTATACCTGAGCCCACTGACTCCAAAGCTCACATGAGTCATCCTCTATGATGATAACTTTTATCCAAGTACAATCTCATTTCCTATAAACACAGGAAATAAGTTTCTTTCTCCCTAGGATTTCAGGTCAAAATGACAGATTCAGCATTGATGTTTCTGCTTTGAAAAGCCAGCTGAGCTAAAAAGACTTTTAATTTCCCCCTAGGTAACTGGAATGAAAGGGGTGGAGGGAGTGAAATCCTCGGGGGTGGGGGGGGACCAGAATACCTGGCTAAAAGCAAAATTACAAGATGGACTTAAACTATCTTCAAGACATACTAAGTCTATTACCAATTCTATATAACAGCTACTGGCAAAAATCCTTCTTTGTCTTTTTTTTAAAAGACTATATGACTCAGAGAATATTAACTGAAAGCAGGAAATCTGTGTTTTGGGAAGCAGCTATTGAAAGAAGGCATGTGTTGAATGAAAAGTACATGTAAACTTCAGGGGAGATCCTTCTTTTAAGTAAAAATCAAATAAGTTATTTTGTTGTTATTAGGGACCTTTTTATGATGAGGTAGCCAGTAGTCATCATTCCATATTAATAACAACCATAATAGCACACATCACAACAACCAACTCAAAAGCTATACCAGGTGTCCCACCTCTAGGATGACAACATCAAGAGTTTCAGGGACTTGTTCTCCAGTGTGAAAATTATAAGACAGCCTCTTCAGCAAATAGTGTTGGGACAACTGGAGAGCCTCATAGAAGAATGAAATTGGGCCTTTCCTTCACACCATATGCAAAAATTAACTCAAAATGAATCAAAGACCTAAATCTAAAAATTAAAACTCTTAGAAGAAAACATAGGGGTAAATCTGTATAACCTCAGATTTGAGAATGGATTTTTAAAAATGACACCAAGAGCATAAGCAGCAAAAGAAAAAAAAAAACAAATAAAGGACTTCATCAAAATTGAAAACTTCTTTGCTTCAAAGTACATTATCAAGAAGTGAAAAGTATCTGCAAATCATAATCTGATAAAGGACTTCTTTTTTTTTTTAAAGATTTCACCTACCCCCTTGAGAGAGAGGAGAGAGATCACAAATAGGCAGAGAGGCAGGCAGAGAGAGAGGGGGAAGCAGGTTCCCTGCTGAGCAGAGAGCCCGACGCGGGACGCGGGGCTTGATCCCAGGACCCTGAGATCATGAACTGAGCTGAAGGCAGAGGCCTTAACCCACTGAGCCACCCAGACGCCCCTGATAAAGGACTTTTATCTAGTATATATGAATAACTCTCAAACTCAATATTAAAAAGACAACCTCACTTTAAAAATTGGCAAAAGATCTGAATGGACATACGTGCAAAGAATATATACAAATAGCCAAAAAGCACATGAAAAGATGCAAAAGGAAATACAAATCAAAGGTACAATGAGATATCACTTCATCCAATAGGGTTGCTATAATACAACAAAAACAAGCAAACAAACAAAAACAGAAAACAATAAGCATTCATGAAAAGACGTCAGAACCCTCATACACTGCTGGATGAAACGTACAATGGTGTAGCCACTTTGGAAAACAATCTGGCAACTCCTTATATGGTTAAATACAGTTGTGATATGACCCAGTAATTCCACTCCTATGTAAAGGCCCAAGAGAAATGAAAATATATGTTCTTGAAAAAAATGTATACACCAATTTTATAGCAACATTATTCATAATAGTCAAAACTGAAAATAACCTAAATGTCTATCAGTGAAAGAATAAACAAATAGAATAGATAAACAAATAGAATAGTTAAAATGTGGCATATCCATACAATGGAATATTTTTGGCCATTTTAAAAAAGAATGAAGTACTGACAAATGCTACAATATTTGTTGAAGACATGTTAAGTGAAATAAGCCAATCATTAAAGATCACATATTATAGGATTCCACTCATATGGAATAATAAGAATAGGCAAATTTATCGAGACGGAAAATAGATTAGTGGTTCCTTAGGCCTGGAAATATGGGAGGGGGTGGTGCTTAGAAAGTGACAGCCAAAAGGTATAGGGTTTATTTTTGAGGTAGCGATAATCTAGAAACAAAAGTAAATAACTATAAGCAAGAAACTGTATAAATTACTACATATTCACACCATGGTCTATTGTAGACCCATTTAAGAAATGTATTAGAGCTATTCTTGACTTTGAATATTTCCACAAGGTATTGTTGAGTGACAAAATGAAAGGCAAAATAGCATATATAATAGGACTTCATTTTTATAAAACAAATTTTAAAACTGTTTGGAAGTGTGTGTGTGTGTGTGTGTGTGTGTATGTATATGTAAGTCTGTACCAAATACTCTAAGCATGGGAAAATATAAGGAAATATACATACTACTTAACAAGAGTTAGCTGTGTGAGTATGCATGGTATGTGTGTGGGATGACAGTCATATGGGCAGAAAGGAGGAGAGGGGGGAAGAAAGACATGCAAAACTAAAGAGGAAAAAGAAAGGTACTGCACCTAAATATAAAGCATTTTTATGTGATTCAAATTTAAATAATTAATGGTCTTAGTGGCTTCCATTTATCTGACAGGTATTCTTTCTTTCTCTAGTTTTATTGAGATATAATTGACATTTAACATTTCTATGTTTAAGCTGTATAACCATGATTCGATACATGTATTTACTACAGAATGATTACCACAATATGATTAGTTAACATTCATCACATTAGCAACTTTTTTCCTCTGTGATGAGAACTTTTAAGATCTATTCCCTTAGTAACTGACAAGTATACAATACAGTATTGTTAACGTACAGTCATCGTGTGGTACACTACCTCCCCAGGACTTAAGTTATAACTAGAAGTTTGTAGCTTTCGACCACTGCACCTAATTCCCTCACCCCCTACTTCCATGTGGTAGGTGTTCTACATTTACTATATCATTTTAACAACCTGTGAGTTGGAGATTATTATCTCTATTATCTCTACATGGGGCGAGCACAGTTTGGAGTAGTAAAATAGGTTGCAAAACAATATGGTTGGGGCCATCCTCATAAACAGGAAGGATTCTCACCCAGAATTTGTGTTATATGTCAAGTCTAGTGATACCATAAACACACCGAGAGGGTATGAAAAGATTGAATACTTACATAATGAGGCTTTCTGGGGAGAGCTGGGCAGGCCTCTCAGGCTGTTCTGAAAAATGGATTAAGAGAACTGGAGAAGAAGAATGGCTTAGGGTTTTTATGGTGGGTCAGAGGGTGGGTTCCTGCGTGCAGAGAGGGGGTCATATGGTTTGAACTTCCTGTCAACGCCAAAGGAGGGAGCATTTGGGCTTTCTTAGCAGTTTGACCAGATTTGGCAGGAGGGGAAGAGGGAAAGTGTGCTTAAAAGCTACCAGTGGTCTAACATCAAAAAATGGAGTCAGATTCTTTATCTTGAGTGGTTTAAAAATTATACATGTCAATATTTATGAAAAACGTTTAGCTTTATATCTGCATTTGTGTATCTATTGTTTTGATTAAAACATGTCTAGGTTGTTTCTTGTGACACTTATTTAAGGCTAACACCGAAATGATACTTAACATACTACATGTAATATAACATGCATGACCAAATCTCAAACTTTAAAGTCTTGAGAAAGACCTATTTCAAAAAATTTGCAAATATCAAATAACCAACATATGTAGTTTCTAAATATAGCCATAAGATAAATATGAAATCACTTCGTATGGTCAGTGTTACCTGATGACTAGGTTGCATAGGATTACTAACTAATAACTCAAAGAATAATGTAAATTTATCTTGTTAATTTTTTCAATTGTGAAAAATAATTACTTTAATCTTACCAAACCAATGTGTGTACAGTTATCATTAATGTTTAATAATAGTAAATTACTTTTTATATATTTACTTCAAGATCCTAATGTCAAAGTGAATAATATTTTAGACAAAACTGTGATGAAATGAAGGTGAATTTATAGGATGCTTGGTAACATGCTGAATTCTTATCAGAATCTGCTTTGGAGGCTTGAGCTACTAGTACAAAAAGAATACACCACAGCCAGTCATTTCATATTAAACTTTTTATTAAAACTGAGTCTTCATAATATATTTTAAATGACATGTTCCACAAACAAACATTTGGGCAAAAAATTTCTGTATGTACTTATTGGCACACAAATTTAAAATAAAAACTAAGCTAAATAGATAGATAGATAGATATTGATATCTATCTATCTATCTATCTCCAAATTCATATCAATTATCTGGAATACCTGAGTTTCAAGCTGTTGGTTTTCCAGATTGTGTGAAATGTTTCTCATCCACTTCATAAAGGACACAGCCCATCCAGAAAGAGTAACTTTGGTTAATAGATGCTGTCTCCCAAAGATCACACAGAAGTCCTCAATGGGATTCAGGTTTATCTTCAGAGGTTTCTTCCATGGGGAGGTCAGTCTGTGATGCAAGGAAGGATTCCCATGTAGCAAGGCACTGAATAATGGAAATACACCACGAGGAGATCAACAGTAGTTAACTTTCAGCGGTGAAAGGATTAATAAATCCTTATGTATTTGTTCCTAGAGCAACCTGTCCTGCTCCTCTCTCCCACCAGCAAGCCAGAATCCTTGTTTTTTTCTACCTATTTTAATTCCCAATGAGGGATACTATTGATATTAAGAGGAAAACACAAAAAGTTAAAAATAAGCATGAATTATTAGTTTGCTAAAATAATCCAGTATTATCCCATTGGCAGGAAAGGGAGCTGCTAAATTATGGAGGAAAAGATGGACCATTTGGATCTGAGGAGGCAGATGTCAAGCATCTAGACAGAGGAGTGGGGATAGAAGCACGCATCTATCAGATTTGAATCCCACTACAAGTTTGAGTTTGGGTGAGCTGATGAATCCATATTATTGTTTCTCTGGCTATAAATTACATTAACGGCAGTACTTGACCACTAGAGCAACTGTAAAAATCAAAGTTCTATAATCTGTATAAATCTCCATGCCGAATGCTTAGTACAAAATAAGTGCTCAAAAAATTAGCAGTTATTGTATTATGATGGTCTCTTGGGACTAGGTGGTGAAACTTGGTCATTCATGTGCCACAAGAGATGAAAAAGGATCAGACGAGAGTGAAGGTGGTGGGGATAAGCCAACAGGAATGTGGTCACCTTTGTGATATTGCCTAATACTGACCCGCCTAGGCCTAGTCTCAGTTATCTGTATGAAGTTTATCCACAGCATAATTTTAATAGTTTGCACATATTTAGGGTTATTCTAAAACATACTCTAACATATATTTAGCATGAGCTAAAATTAATTAGGAAAGAAATCATGTTTTTTTTTTGCAAATGTGGTTAGATTGCTATATACAAATAAATATATATCTATTTTTTGATATAATACACTCTGAAGTTGGACTGATTAACACTGGTTTATTTCTCTAAACTATTTTCACATCACTTCTTTATCTTCTAATCCTTTTATAGCTTTAATATGTCCATGTCTGACAAGTACTAAGTGACAACCAGCAATTTTCCAAACATAATACAAACTCAAAATTTTAAACCTCCCAAGTTATGAATGTGCTGTGTTCCAAAAAGTGTGTATGTATGGATTTATGTGTGTGTGTATAATATATGTATGCACATAGATACATATATGTACATACATATACTTATATACATATGTATATATAATAGTTTTTCAAACTGAAGATTTAGAATATGGGAAATATTTGGCCAAATAAGGTTTTTATAAAGGTTATATGCAGTGATTTGATTCTGAGATAGTCTCAAGAGGAAATGAAAAATAAGGCTCGAAAATTATATACTTGCATGAGAACAGTAGAAAATCCTGTTGAAGATTTAATTGCCAAATTTAAAAAAAATGAGTAAATTACTGGGTAAAATGCTGAGTATTTATTTTGTGATATATGTATTTTAAAAGTCAGGCTTGGGATAATATAGGTCTCATAAGAATAAGTCTATCAAAACTTTAATGAATATTTTTTATTTAAAAATTTTAGAGAGTACTGAAAGCCAAGAATAAGCCACGAAGCATAATATTATTTACTGTGATGAATCAGTTCTGGGATTTACCTTTATTCTTTCGTAAGTTACTAACTCTCTGATTTTCTACTTTACTACTACTACTACTACTACCTATCTCATTGGGATGAAGAAATAATAAAATAAGATAGGGGTAAGGAAGGAGAGGGCAGGGAATAAAGAGAAGGCCAGGTAGCTATGACAGGGACTACCAGGAAAGAATGGCCTCCCCTGACATGGTACAGAGGAAGCAGATGTCTTTACATCTAAATGCTTATCCTCATGAAAAGGCATTAAAGAGAAATACCTCACATTTGATCTATATCTCAACTTTTAGACCCACATCTTTTATAACTGCCCAAACTATACATCATTTGAGAGGTAGGAGTTGACATAAAACATCTATTCACTCAACAAATATTTTGAGTTCTTACTATATCAGGCACTATGATAGGTTCTGGGGCACAATTCTTGACTTCATGGAACTTATGATTTAGGAAAGAAACATAAGTAAGCAAATATAATCAACTTCAGGTTTACGAAATGACAGGGTATGATGAAAATAAATAGCAGTGGGATCTAAATCAGACTAGAATGAGTTAATGAATGTTTCCTAGTAGGAGTAAGCCCATAAATCTCTGTGCATATCTGTGGAAGGACAATGTGAGGAATAATGTATGGTACACTGGTTAAGAACTTGGGCTTAGGACTTCTGTTGCTAGTCAAAATGGTATAATAAGGACTAAATTTACTCTTCTGCTAAAAAAAATAGCTGATAGATAGATATATAGATAAGAAAAAATATATGAAATGACAGTTAAGACCCTGAATATCAGGCAACAAAGGACAGTGATCCATGAGAGACATGATAGAAACAATCTGAGCTTTATGATTATCCTACTGTTATGGGCAGAACTGTGTGTCCAAAACTCATTTGTTGAAGCACATTCTGTGATACTTCAAAATTCATTTGTCGATAACAGAGAATTATAGAGAAAGAGAGGAAAAAATAAAACAAGATGAAACCAGAGAGGGAGACAAACCACAAGAGACATTTAATCACAGGAATCAAACTGCAGGTTGCTGGAGAGGAGAGAGGTGGAGGGGTGGGGCAACTGGGTGATAGACATTAAGGAGGGTATGTGAGGTAATGAGAACTGAGTGTTATAAGACTGATGAGTCACTGACCTCTACCTCTGAAACCAGTAGTATATATGTTAAAAACTGAAGTTAAATTAAAAAAATAATAACATTAATACAATAAAAATTCATCTGTAGAAGTACTATAGAATGTGAAAGTATTTGGATATAAGGCCTTTAAAGAGGTTATTCAGTTGAAATCAGGCTGTTCAGATGGGCCCAGTCCAATATAAGTAGTAGTCTTATAAGAGGAAATTGGTTATACAAGAAGACTACAGGAATGACAGCAGAGAGAAAAGACAATGTAAGGACACAGGCAGAAGGCTGCCGTCTGCAAAATCAAGAAGAAAGCCCTCAGAAGAAACCAAGAAACCAAACCTGCCAACATCTTGATCTTGGACATCTAAACTCCAGAACTGCAAGAAAATAATTTTTTGTTGTTTAAGCCACTCAGTCTGTGGTATTTGTTATGGCAGTCTTAGCAAACCAATACGCCAATTTATTGCCATAGGAGAATTTCCAGGCCACGGTGGAAGAAGGTGAACTTGGATGTAGCCAGGCAGACTCCCTGCGTTGAAGAGATGGAGCTAAAAGTCTACAGAAAAGTAACGCAGGAGAGTTCGTAGAGCAGAGTACCAGAGAAGAAGGAGTGCAGAGAGAGCACTCTGGAGATCTGTGGTGAGTCTCCCTCAGTATTCAGTGGAGTCCTGATCAGTACATGGATGTGGAAAACTACTTGAGGCCTGGAAAAAAAGCCATCAGTGAGGAGAGAGGGAACAGTGTCCATTGTCTCCCAGAGCCTGGAACAGAACATCCCACCAAAGAGACTGGAAAATCCCGTAATTCATGAGATATTGAGTAGAATATAAAGAAGGGTCTTGTCTCAATATTGGGAAATATTTGCCCTATATTAAAAGCTGCTCAAGTACCACCTAACACATCTTAAAAGGAAGACCCTAAAGGATCAAATTCTGTCCAAGCAACTTAATTAAGTGCTACAGGAACAGAAAAATACTCAACATGCAACAAAACTCACAATATCTGGCATCTAACTAATATTACCAGGATAAAAAGAAACAAGAAAACATAACCCATAGCGAGGAGAAAAATCAATCAATTGAAATTTATATACAATGGAATGTTACTCAGCCATAAAAAAGAGTGAAATCTTGCCATTTGGAACAATGTGGATATACCTGGAGTGTATAATGCTAAGTGAAATAAGTCAATTAGAGAAAGACAAATAGCTTATGATTTCACTTATATGTAGAATTTAAGAACAAAACAAATGAATGTTGTCGGGGGAAAAGAGAGACACAAACCAGAAAACACACTCTTAACTACAAAGAACAAACTGAGGGTTATGGGAGTGGGGAGGTGGACAGGGAATGGGCTAGATGGGTGACAGGGTTTAAGAAGGGCACTTGTCATGAGCACTGGGTGTTGCACGTAAGTGATGAATTACTAAATTCTACACCCCAAACCAATATTACACTGCATGTCAACTGACTGAAATTTAAATAAAAATTTGGAAAAAAAAAGAGAAAGAAACTGACCCAGAATTGACAAAAATGTTAGATTTAGCAGACAAGGACATTAAACCAGTTATTATAAAAGTGTCCTCGATGTTCAAAGAGTTAACTAGAGGCATGGAATAAGTGAAGAATAGACAAAAATTAGCCTTCCAGAGACGAAAATTGTTATGTGTGAGATGAAAAAATATAATGAATGAAATTAATAACGTATAAGACCAATGCAGAAGAAAAAAATTAGTGAACATGAAGGCACAAGAATGGAAAGTATCTAAAAGAAGACACACAAAGAAAAAAGATCAACAAGATGAAAGGAAAAAAGCATCAGTGAGCCAGAGGACACAGCTTGCAGTAGTAAAATATATATGTAATTAGCATTGCTGAAAAGGTGGGGTGCGCAAAAACTTTTGAAAACATAAAGACCAAAATTTTTCCAAACTTGATAAATTATATACCCACAAATCCAAGAAACTCAATAAACTCTAAACATAAAAAACATGAGTAAGAATGCATCAAGCCACTTTATAACCAAATTGCTC
This sequence comes from Nasua narica, assembly GCA_028533885.1. Classification (NCBI taxonomy): domain Eukaryota; kingdom Metazoa; phylum Chordata; class Mammalia; order Carnivora; family Procyonidae; genus Nasua; species Nasua narica. The sequence goes on along the minus strand of CM052798.1, from coordinate 75,125,096 downwards.
AAAATCAGTGATAAAGACAATCTTTAAAGACAGAGAAAAATGATGTTACATACAAAAGAAAGAAAATAGGGATGAGTATTTCTCATCCAAGATAATGTAAGTACAAAGATAGCAGAGTAATATTTTTAAGGTACTGAAAGAAAAAATACTAAAAAAGATATAGGATTCTCTGCCTAACAAAAATATCCTTCAAAAACAGGGGCGCCTGGGTGGCTCAGTGGGTTAAAGCCTCTGCCTTCGGCTCAGGTCATGATCTCAGGGTCCTGCCATCGAACCCCACATGGGGCTCAATGCTCAGCAGGGAGCCTGCTTCTCTCTCTCTGCCCACCTCTCTGCCTACTTGTGATCTCTCTCTCTGTCAAATAAATAAATAAAATCTTAAAAAAAAAGAAAAACTTAAAAAAAAATCTTTCAAAAACAATGGATATAATTGTTTCAAAAACAATGGAATAAAAACATTTTCTGACATACAAAAGCTAAGAATTTGTCACCAACAGACCGTACTAGAAGAAACATTAAATAAAAGAAAAATTCCATCAGGCAAAAAGAAAATGAGACCAGATAGAAATATGAATCCATTAAAAGGAATGAAGAACAGAGAATATGACAATGATAAGGAATAAGAAAAATATATTCCTTAAATTTATATGAAACATAATTGACTACTTAATTATTAATAATAATAGTAACAAGATCTTGTGAGTCTTATATGTACAAATAAAATATATGACAAAAAGAGTATAAAAGCCAGGAGAAAGAAAATGAGGAATATGATTGTAGGTTCTTAAATGATAGGTGAAGTGGTATAATATTACTTGAAGGTAAACAATGATAAGATTAAGCTATAAACAATAAATCTGAAAATAACTGCTAAAAAATAAAAGGTATATCTAAAACACCAACAAAAGTTGTAAAATGAATCATACATAATTGTCTACTACCCAAAAGAAGGCATAAGGAAGAATATGGGAACAAAGAACAGATGGAACAAATGAAAAACAAATAGCAAAATAATAGACTCAAACCTACCCACAATCAATTTCAATGTCGATAAGCTAAATATTCCATTAAGAGATAGATTGTCCTACTAAATAAAAAACAAGACCCACCAATATTCCACTTAGAAGAAATACATACAAATACATTTAAATTAAAAGGGCAAAAAATATATATATACTATGTAACACATGTCAAAAGAAAGCTGGAGTGGCTACATCAGATAAAATAGATTTTAGAACAAAGACTATTATCAGAGATAAAGGTTATTTCATAATGATAAAGGCATCGATTTAGGCATAAAAATATTTATATATAAAATGGGAGAGTTTTAAAATACATGAAATAAAAACTGATAGAAATGTAAGGAGAAAGACAAATCCACAATTACAATTGATTTGGATACACCTGTCTCACAAGAAGTGATAGAATAGGTGGACAGAAAATTAGCAGTGTACAGAAAACTGGAACACCATCATCTATCAAGTTGGCCTAACTAATATCGATACAAAGGAAAATACATGTTTATTCTTGTGCACATACAATATTTACCAAAATAGAACATATTTTAGGCTATAAGGAAGTCTCAGTAAATTTACAGAGTCAAGTCACATGAAGTTTGTTCCCTGAACATAATGGAATTAAATTAGAAATCAGCAATAGAGAGAGATCTGAAAAATACCCAAATATTTGAAATCTAAACAGGAAACATATATATATATATATAATAACCCCTCTGTCAAAGAAGAAATCAGAAAAAATTTAGACAAAGTATTTTGGAACTGAATGAAAACAAAAACACAGCACATAAAAAATTCTGGATGTCACTAAAGCAGTACCTAGAGAGAAATTTATAGCACTAAATACCTATTAGAAAAAAAGAAACGTTCACAATGAGCACTAGGTGATGGATGCATGGAAGTGCTGAATCACTATATTGTACATCTGAAACTAGTATTATACTATACGTTAACCAACTGGAATTAAAATAGAAGCTAAAAAAAAAAAAAGAAGAAAGGTCTTAAATAAATGATTTCAGTTTCCACACTAAAAACTAATAAATAAACCAACAAACAAGTAAAACAAATTAAACCCAAACTAGGGAGAACTAAAAAGAAAGAAAGAAAGAGAGAGAAAAAGAGAAAGAAAGAAAGAGAGAAGAAAAAATCAGAGTGTGAATCAATGAAAAAGTAAAAATACAGAAATAGCAATGAAACCAAATGTTGGCTCTTAGAGAAGATTAATAAAAGTGATAATAATTAACCAGACCTAAAAGAAGAGAGATGACACCAATTTCCAGCTGTTAGGAATGAGAAAGGTGACATCACTCCAGATTCGACTTTAGGGAAATAAAAGAATATTATGAAAAACTTTATAGCTATACACTGACAACTTAAATGGAATGGACCAATTCCCTGAAAGATACAAACTACACAATTCACTCCAGAAGAAATAGATAAAAATGAATTTGAATTTGGTGTTAAATATCGTATCATAAAGAAAACTCTAGGCCCAATGGCCATCACTGGTGAATTTTATCAAGCATTTAAGGAAGCAATCATATTAATTCTACACAAACTCTACCAGAAAATTGAGGACACAGGAATGCTTTCTAATTTACCAAAACCAAAGACAGTGTAAGAGGAGAAAATTACAAACCAGTATCTCTTATAAACATAGATACAAAAATTCTAAAGAAAACTTTGGCAAATACAGCAACCTATAGAAAGAATTATATGTCAGACTGTATGGTGACTAACGTAACATAATGAAAGAGAAAAAGAAAGAAGAAAGAAAGAAAGAAAGAAAGAAAGAAAGAAAGAAAGAAAGAAAGAAAGAAAGAAAGAAAGAAAGAAGAAAGAAAGAAAGAAAAAGAAAGAAAGAAAAAATTATAGGTCTGGATTAACATTCAAATATTGACCAATGTAATTAACTGTATTAAATGTAATATCATCTCAATAGATACAGAAAAGGCATTTGTCAAATTATGATGTCCATTTCTGACTTTAAATAATCAGTCAGCAAATTAGGAATTGAGAAGAATGTCCACAACCTGAGGAAGAACACCTACAAAAACCTAAAGTTAACATCAAAGGCAGACACGCATTAAATATTAGCTGTCATTAGTATTTTACTGCTTTTCAATTCCAACGGAATAAAGAAAGTAAAACTCAGCTTTATATATACTCAAAAATCTCCTTCACCATATTTTAAGTCTAAACAAAGCAGGAAATAGAAAAATACCAAAATACATATCACTTTAAATCTCTAGCTACAATATACACAAAACAAGGAAAGTTATTAACTGGGACTGATGACACAATAGAGAGCAGACAATACTTTGCATCTGGGAAGAGCTCCGTTTCCCTTGTGAACCTCATTTCTACTAGAGCCCTCTGGCTTCCTCTGCAAATCCATACACAATTCTACTATCTGGTAACCCTGCAAGGTAGCCCAAAGCAATTACTGCTTTCAGGAGATATCACATCTTTTTGATAACTCCTGCCAAACTATCATTTGAATAAACTTCTGAAGTCCTCAAGGTAAAATTCAAAATTTAATTCTGAGCAGTCTGCTCTATTTAGAATTCCTGTCAAATAAGTGATCCAAATTACACCAAAGGTGGCATTAATTCTCCCGTGAAGAAACATCTATTGTCATATTCTGCTTCAACTATCCTAGTTTAATAAATGTCTAAGGAAGATATTCAGTAGACATCCACACTGATTAGTGTTGTGAATTAACATTTTCATTTCTCAACCAAGTCCTAACCGGGACAATGAAACTTGGTAAAAAAGACAAGTTAGCTACGGAACTATCTCCTTACCATCTACCATACCACAGGAAGTTTGAAATATGAGTTCTAGAATGTTACCACAGAAAAGCAGTAGAAATAACATGACACTGCAATATGTATCAATATGAATACTTGCTTAGGCATCGTAATGGCTACTTTATTGCATATTACCTTCATATTACCACCTCACACTGATTGCTACATACCTTATTTCACAGATGAGAAAGCTGAAGCACAAATGGTTAAGTACATCCGTGATATTACAAATCTGGTAAGTAGTACAGCCAATATTTATTCATCAACAAATGGAAAGTAACTAATCTCTTGAATAGCCACCAGGATACATTCAATAAGTTACTGGGCCGTCAAGACGAGATACCTTTCTTTTACCTAGTGGAAAAAGGGCAATTCTGGAAGGAGAGGTGGGTAAGAATATGCATGACTGCAGGGGGCATTAAGCCAAAAAAATTTTAGGGAAGTGTACATATGCAGATGGAATGTGTAGAAATTGATTCCCGACATACCTCTTAGAAATTCTTTACATATTTCCAGGAGCACACATACCCTTTGAAGAGGACCTAGTTAATACATGCCAGACATACACTAAGTACTCAGTAAATGTAGATGATTATAGAGATGGAATGTATTGAACTACACATACAAATACGCTGGTCGTCACAAAAACTGCAGTTTTCAACCTGAATATTAATTAATTGACATCCTGGCTTCTATTGCTCTCTAAACCTGAACTAGGTAGGTGCTGATGCTACCAGACCTCTTTTGGATTTTGATAGTTTTTTTTCCTAAATAAATATGTCAACTGTCCCCTCCTGCCAATATTTAATATTACCCCATTACCTGATATTTGCACATTTATCCAATTAATGTACAATTGGATAAATGTATCCAATTAATTTAATACAATTAATGTATTAAATCTATTTTAAAATAGTAAGAGATAATACTTAAAACTCTTTAAAAAGTCTCTTTTCTCTTTCTTGTTTTAAGTATGAAAAATCAGGTAAAGACTCAAGAAATAGATTGTTTTTATCATATAGTTGAGCAATTTAGTTCAGTATCTATGGTGTCCTGGACTGTGATCATTGGAGGAGGTAGAGTCATCAAAACAACAGCAACACAATCTCAAAACCTAGTGTGAGACTTGCTTATAATTGTAAATTGTGTTTTTTTTTAAAGATATTTGGCTTTTCATTGCTTTCTACCAAAGAATTGATTTTTTTTTCTACTTTTAAATCATTACAATTAGCGAAGCAAGCTAATATCGTCATCACTGTGGGCCTGACCTTTTAGCAGCACCCGGCGGCTCACTCTAGTTTTAGATTCCGATATTATTGTCAGAGAATCAACAACAGGAATTCCACTGTCAATTGAATAGTGTGTCTTAATCTTCCACACATTATCATTTTATTTAATACAACAATACTTTGACAAAATCAAGGAATGATATCTCATAGTTAAGAAAACTGTGCCTACAGATTTCAGTACTTTTTTTCCCCACCACTTCTTGTGCCTCACTGAAGAAAAAGTGAGCCAATAAATATGCTGTACATGCTACTGGGTAGGATGTCGGGTGACCAAAAAGTAAATTTAACACAAATCCTCATTAATTGAGCACGTCTTCCCCAGGAGGCTTCAGTTTGTAGCCAAAGGCCAAAAGCTGTAGGTTCTCTTTGAAGGGCAGGACTGGGAAATACTGCTGTACAGTGAAGACGGTCAGCCAGAGCTGGGGGAGACAGACCCAACAGGTAAACAAAAGCCTTTTTGTTCCTATACACGTGCTCAAAAACTTCTCAAATGCACGGACAGAATATTTAGGGAATAAGTTTTAATTCCAAAGCTAGTTTTGAAAGTAAATCTGTTGCTACTTCAGCAAAGGTGGTGATGAGAATTCGCCATTAGAAAAGAGAAATGTGCCTTCAGCTCTCATAAGTATGTAATCATCCTCTAAGTAGATGCGACCAAGTTTTCCAGAGAATGAATGAGGACGAGAATGGTGTTTCTATAGATACAAGGTAGCTTCCAATGAAAGTTTGCACGTTTAAGAATCAGTATTTTCTCAGGCTGGTGGGGTAGGGAGGGATTCTGTCCTACAGTGTGACTTCAAGCAAATATCTTCACTGCTCTGGGCCTGTTTACTCATTCATAAAATAAGGGGCTCGGACTGTATATGTCCATTAAGTGTGAGCCTAGAACTAAAAGTGAATGTTTCCAGGGGCTAATTGGAAGAAGTTGGGAAATGAGGTCACACACAATTTACAAATCTGTCTTGCCCTCCTTGGCTTGACACAGTGTGGAAATGTATCAAACATAAAATTTTACCTCCTTCCTCAATATTTGATATTTACAAGATAATTTTCATTATATCATATATTATTTATATATATTACTTATATATTATTTCATAATATTATGAATAATTTCCAAAGAGATGATTCATAAACTAATGAGAAATATTTTCAATTACTATTGCTGCTCTATTGGTAATCTACATTTATTGAAACCTTGTTATGTGCTAGGCACCAAGCCAAGGACATCACGTATGTTTTTATCTCTATCTATCTATCTATCTATCTATCTATCTATCTATCTATCTATCAGCTTTCAAACTTATTTCCTACATTGGCAATTTTGGGCTCAAGTAGAGTAAGTTGTGGTTTAAAGAATAAGCTGCAGGAGACTCCTAGAAGGATGTTTATGACCATAAAAGCTTCAAAATCATTTCTTTTTAGTGACTTACAGGGAATACTAAGTTTTGCTTCTAGGAATTTACTTTCATTTTTCCTATTCCATTCCATACATGCATACACACATACATATAGGTGTATTTTAATACCTAAACAAATCTGTGATGGAGGTACTATTATTTTCAGCATTTTATAGAGAAGGACACTGAGGCTCACTAAGATAAAGTCTTTGAGGTCTCTCAGCTCAAAGTTACAAGTTGTGCCTGTCCAAAGCCACACTCTTGGCCAACATGCAATGTTAATATAAAGTTTGATGTCTCCACTGGTAATGCTACCACCTTGTTTGTGGAACAGTTAATAGAAAATTTAGTTTCATCTAAATTATAACATAAGTCAAAATAATAAAATACTACTCATATATCTCTATCATAATAGAGTAAAATAACTATAAATCTGCCTAAAACAGTAACAGTGAAACCTATCACTATGAAATGTGATAAAAGCTAAACTTTACCATTGAAGTTCCCACATTAAGCCAAAAGTTGCTGTGCTTCTAGTTTTTTCCTCCTAATCTAAAAATATCTTTTAGACAGTACCCTGATAATTGCATGTCTTTTAATAAATTAAAAACGAAAAATATGACTGAGAGTCCTCTAAGTATTTTAATGGTATCTCAAATAATCTTGGGCACAAATGACAGCACCTAAATTTGAGGAAACATTGAAGCTCAAATATGAAAACATCTCTGTACTAGGCTAATTTCACTGAAAAATAAATTACGTTAAAAAATTGTAGATCATGCCTAAAATGAGGGTAATGGGATGTGTAACATTTTATTAATTGCTTTTTACCACCTAAACCCAAGATTCAGAACAGTATTGAAAACTTACAGGAACTGCATATTTTAAATTGTGAGTAATCGATCCAGAAAGAAATTAGAGGTGATGTTGCTAGAGGAAAGCAACTTCTATTATTTTGTAATAGCTCAAAGTTGCTCATTACATTTCATTTTTAGAAAAGTCTAAATTCAGCTTCTAAGAATCATCTGCCAATTTATAATTTTAGAACTATAGATAACTTTGAAATAACAGAATTTGCATATTTTTTCTAAAATTACTTTTACATATCTCTCAAGAATATAAGTAACAAGCTTGATTTATAAATCCTGAAAATACTTAGACTTACAGTTAATACAAAAGGACTCATTAGCTACAAACGCCATCTTGTGGTCCAAGTTTTTATTATTTTGTCCTATTAGTCTGACTTCTCTAACTCAAGATTTGCTAAAGAAAGAAAGAACCCAACATAACATAAAAAAAAAAAATATATACTGAAAAATAAACGAAAGAAACATGGATATAATTTACTCCCTTTCTCTCATTTTTACACATGGAAAATTGGAGCTCCAAAAGGTCTAATACATCAGAAATCTTTAGAGAATTAATACAAGAGCCAAAATTTGAAATTTAAATCTTTTCAATTCATACTTTTTCTATTCCTCATCATCGTTTTTGACCAATAATATGCATGATGTCCAGTTTAGTCCCAGACACTTCAAACACCAAGCTTATCTGTGTTTGTTTAACCATACCTTCAAAGTACAGCAAACTATAAAAAAGAGCACATTTACTTTTGAATTACTGAAAAATTATCAAGGCATAGCTACGATGTTTCAGTGCATTATTTTAAAGCATTTCACACATGTGTTGTATTTTGTTCTCCTAAAGATTTATGAGTTCAGTGTGTGGATGGGGTAGGGAAGGGGAGGATTATCAATACCTCTACTGACAGATTAGAAAACTGGGTTTAGAGAAGACATGATTAAGATTTTACAATTAGCTAGTGGCAAGCATCCTGATACCCAATTTTAATTTTTTTCAATCACCTTTTTTCTTCAAGATGTTATATCATGCAGTATGTACATGTGCATGTGCGTGTTTTAAATCCCTTCCTTTTCTTTATGGGAATTACATAGTTATTGGTCTGTAGAATATAGTCTATCATTCACGAAGCACAATAAAAGTCCTTGATTCAGAAACTAGACATTTTTAGAAATTATAAGTATGTAATATTCTATTTAAATCCTTGGTCAGCTTAACACGAGAAAAACTCATCTAATTCAAAAGATGGGAAAGAGGCATAGACGGTCTATACTCTAGCATAAATGGCCATTTCACACCTAAACTTAACTTCATTTGTACAGATAATTGAGAAATAATATCCCAGAATATAAGAGATTAATGAGAATATTTTTAAGAGAAGTTTTTAAGAAAGCAGAAACCTGAAATACACAAAAATCTTCAAGACTTTTATGAAACCTAACAAAAGATGTCCATGGCTACATGAAAACCTGAGTAGCTACAGCTTTTGAATGTACCATTCAGTACAGAAATTCTCAATAAAACAACAGGATACAGCTGACCCTTGAATGACACAGGTTTGAACTACATGAGTCTCCCTATCTGCAGATTTTTTACAGGACAGTACCATAAATGTATTTTCTCCTTAGGATTTTCTTATTTTTTTAAATAAAGATTTTTATTTATTTGTCAGAGACAGAGAGAGAGAGAGAGAGAGAGCACAAGCAGGGGGAGTGGCAGGCAGAGCAAGAAGCAGGCTCCCCACCAAGCAGGGAGTCCAATGCAGGACTCAATCCCAGGACCCTGGGATCATGACCTGACCCAAAGGCAGCAGCTTAAGCAACTGAGCTACCCAGGTGTCCCTCCTTATGATTTTCTTAATAGCATTTTTTTCCTTTGACTTACTTTAGTGTAAGATTACAGAATACAATAAATATAACTTACACAATATGTGTTAGTTGACTATTTTACTGGAAAGGCTTCTGGTCAACAGTAGGCTACTAGCAATTAAGTTTTTGGGGAGATAAAAGTTGTGCACAGATTTTCTGCTGCATGAAGGGTTTGCACCCCTTACCCCCCATGTTGTTCAAGGATCAACTGTAATTAATTACATAATTACTTTAGAAATCTAAAAATGACCAATGATTTTAAGGTTTCTTTAGAAGTATACAAAAATCACACCCTGTTGTATTTAAACTGAATTCTGTAATTGACTGTATTTTATATACTTTATATAATGCTTGAATATTGAATAGATTATAAAGTTTTAAATGAGAAAGGACACTATGTTAAGCATAAGAGTTGAGCAGACTCTTCGAAAATAGATGGAACTTCAGAGCAGTGCTTCTCAAACTATCAGTGGTGAAGAACATAACTCTTTCTTTCAGTCTCCAAGGACCACTGAGTGATACTACTAAGCATGACTAGTGTGCAGTGCATGCCACATGGATCACCACATAAGCCATATGATACTGGCCAATACTTAATTGGCCAATACTTAATCAACACAAGTCTACTAATCATCTCCCTGGATGTCATGGCAATGTCTAATTGCTGTAGATTTTAACTGATTAGTTTCAACTTCTAATTTATCTTGTTATGAATCTGTAATAAACAACTTATGGACTGCACATCAGTCCACACTTTAAGTAGCGTTACTTTAGAGATCAACATAATTACCCCAGGTTTCCCAAATTGTGTTCCATGACATGCTAATCCTGCAAGAAGAAATGTTGATCTAGTCAAGGAAATTATATCTTCAGATTCACAAACCGTATAAGCACATAAAGTATGCTAAGAACTTCTTTAGGAAATAAACCTGTTTAAGTTTATTTAATCCAAACTTCTTTGACTACAGAACTTTTTCTTTCAAAAGTTTCACTCATTAAAATTACAAAACACTAATTTTCTGTAAAATGCATTGAGAGACTCTAGTATAGACAGAATTACTGATTTACATTTTTCAGTAATTGCTTAAAAACTCCCAGTGGCAAGGAAGTTATTTCTTTACAATGCAATTTAATATAATTTAGAAAATTGTAACACATAGGAAATAGTTTTGTGTGTGTGAGTTCAAATTATACAATTTCTAAGAGTTGGTTTTAGATATATTATCTGAAGCAACGATAAAACACGTAATCCTTCTTCCATGACTACCCTCTAAATATCTTTCTTCTTTTCTAATTTTTTGAATGAAGATGTATTTCTAAGACCATTGTCACCATAACCTTATTCTGATTACATCTTAGTTTGTCAATGTTACTTTCAAAATGCATCATTAGGACTGAATTCAGTATTTTGAATAGGTAGTGAAGGATGTAGATAATTACTTGGCTTTTTTTTTTAAGTCAGAAGAGTCTTCTAGCATAACAAGACCTTAATATGGCTCTCATAAAACTTAAATTTGGAAGAGAGCAAATTTCAGTGTGGTCACCAAGATAAAGAATTAAATGAGTGATCTCCACAAAGTATACTACTATTTCACATGCTGAAGATAATTCTATTGCAAAATAATTTTGGCTTGGGTATAAAGACTTCTTAGGAAAAAAACTAGTTAGAGGTATTTACAACTAGGAATATGAAAACAGGACCCTGTCATCAATGTAGAGGATAATATTTACCTTCTTATTTGCAATAGTAGGGGAACATTCACCTATCACCAAAAACCTGTATCAAATTATTGAGGAATAAGTTCAAAAAGTAGCTGGCTACAATAGAGCAGTCTTTTAAGCCAAACAGAATTGAAATTTACTCTAAGAGCTCACAGTTACCTAAACTTCAGATGGTTTTACAGTAAAGGTTCTAACAAGCATTAAAAGTTTCACATTTCTGTTAGTTCCCTAAGTCTTTTCTAAAGAATATTTGTTTATTCCATAAATGCTTCTGTGAGCAAATAATCTGAGACATTAAACAAAGGTGAATAGATTTTCCTCCTGAAGAGTTGCTTGGAAATGCAAATGTGCTAAGGTGCATTGCCAACCTTCCCAATAAAGTGAAACAGTATAACCTAGATGGAAGGCACTTGGCTATTAAACTGTCATAATCAAAGATAACCAAAGTAAAATCAATGGAAATAAATGACTGTGGATCAACTATCCCCCTAAATATACAACAGTTAGAGACCCAAGGAATTGTAACACAGGGACTTCCTCTATTTGCAATAGTCAATTTAAGAAAGTTATTTATACACCATCTTTAATGTAGTTTTCCCTCAGCTAGGATTCTCACCTCTTCACTTATCCAAGAATCCTAGTATAATCTATTAAACTAAGAAGGCAGCTTCCTGGCTGCTATGGTAGCTCATCTCCCTTCCCCACAGACAACTTATCAGCTGTCTCTATTATCATAGAGAACTATAATAGCCTTCCATGAACATTCTCAGGCTTTCACTGATGATTTTATTTCTGTAATCAGTGGTAAAGCCTCTCATCAAACAGTGAGAATATAAAGTTTTAAAATCTTAGGATAACATAGAGTCATTCATTTCTGTTTTCCTTGCTCTGATCATTATTACTGTATACCTTTAGATTCCATTGAAAATAGGAACTGATTGCTCACTAAAAAAATTATTTCCATGGCCTAGAGAGTAAAGATGAAGATAAGATGACTCATTAAATAATGAGTAGTTTTCGTCTCTAAACAGAAAAAAAAAGGGAAAGCTCCTAGGTATTCAATGGGTTACCATTTAATAGCAGTAAGATGAAAACTTGGTGTTTTCTTTTTTTTTCCCCCAAATACATTTATTTTATTTTTTCAGTGTTATAAGATTAATTGTTCATGCACCACACCCAGTGCTCCATGCAATACGTGCATTTTTCTTTATTCTCTTATATTTTTGATTTGAATGATTTCACATGAGACAACTGACCCTCTTATATAGAAAGAAAAAACATACGTGGTGTTTTCTTTTTGATGAAGATGACCATCCCTAAATGAATTGGATGGTCCATAGAAAAGTGGTGTGATGTAGCCTGAATTAGCTAATACAGACATTCAGGCCCCCAGTCAGTGACTTCCAGTAAGTAAGAAAGTAGATAATGTGGTCAGAGGAATGTAATGGATTGAAAATTTTAACTGGTATAAAAATGGTTAGGCTTATTAGAAATCTAAACATCTTAGCCTCTAAAGCTGGGCGTATTTGCTTTCCAGGAAATCTAGTTTACACAGTGGGGATCTATTTAATCCTGGGGTCTATAGAATGTAGTTCTGAAACATTCTTCAAAGAGTTTCAAAGATACAGACTCATCTGAAGAGCCATTTTAGCACCATCAAGAAATCTGTATTTGGGCACCTGGGTGGCTCAGTCGGTTAAGCAACTGCCTTCAGCTCAGGTCATGATCCCAGAGTCCCGGGATTGAGTCCCACATCAGGCTCTCAGCTTCATGGGGAGTCTGCTTCTTCCTCAGACCTTCTCCCCTCTCATGCTCTCTCTCTCTCTCTCGCTCTCAAATAAATAAATAAAATCTTAAAAAAAAAAAAAGAAATCTGTCTTCTTGGGTGCTAGGGATCAGGTCAGGTACCAGCTTTAGCAAATGGTTATGAGGCAATATATTAAAAAAAAAAATCCCCTGACATGGATTAAAAAATACCTGTCTGAGATAACCGAATTATTCCCAGCTGTAGCCAACTTCTTTGTTCTTATGATTAGGGAGTTGAGACACATTAATTTTAAATAACTTAAATGGTTCAATATAGACCACTTATTATGCCTCTGTCCCAACATATCAAAGGAAAGCTTAAAAACTACCTGTCATTCCTTGGGGTCAAAATGATATTATATAACTCTCTGGGAAGAGCCTCTGGCACTCCTACCCTTCTCTCTACAAGAAAAGTGGTTCACAAAGACTTAAGCAGTTATGTGATCGTATAGGGTATATATCAGAAATTACAGAGGTTAACTATCTTGGAAACAGGTGTCATTGTTCCAGTATTCCCTAAAACTTTCTCTGAAACTAATTTTAGTATATACCTAGCAGAGAAAAGCAGTCTGCATTTCTCTTGGGTGAGCAGAAGTCTGTTGATCTTCTTGACTTAAGTCAGTTTAGAATTAAGGGCTACAACTAAGGCTTGGTAAGCACTGCTTTGGGGGCTGGTAAAGAAAGGGCTTTTGCATCTTGCACTGGAAAAGAGAAGATACCCAGACTTCTCTTTTTGTGGAAATGGAGACAGCTGTTGTTTTATTATCTCTTCAAATATACCGGATTTTAGTTACCTTTTATTTATATTTGCCTAAATTTTTCAACTTACCATTTTCATCCTCCTTGATGAGAAAACAGGAATGAAATAGAATTGAAGTAGTTCTGTTTTTTCAGCTTCCATAACATGGTTTCCATTAGAGATTCACTTCACTAATTTAATTAGAGCTTACTAATTTCTAGCTTTCTTGCATCCAAAGAGGCTTCTCTACACCCACTTCCATGTGACTTTGATAATTTTTGGAAATCATTCACTTTTTTCCCCCACACCTCACTTCTTCCTGAAATGAGCTTTCTGATGCTGTTTCCTCTGTCTTCATCTTTGACTGCAGTCCTTTGCCTCTTTGCCTTTCATAGTCCATGGTCCACGGTATAATCTACCTGATTCTTTAACTCCTTCACTTTTACTTTTTAGAATTGTTCATTCCTCTTATATCATATTGTCTTTTCCAGTCTATGCCTTCGTAATTACAACTAAATTTTCTGTAACTTTTTAGAAGTTACTTCTAACCTTACTAAATTCTAGGGAATATGACTGAAAATAGCCAGGGTTTCTTTCCTTTGCTCTCGCCTCCAGAATTTGTAAAGGGTACTTTCTCCCCAGGTTTCTGTCCTGTTACATAATAGTTCCTCTTTGTTGGATGGAATTAAATCTAGGGAACCTATTCCCCCTCAAGGCTTCTTTTAATTCATATAGATGAGCACAGAGTCCATCACTTTATCTGATTTCCAGTTTTTAAAAGAAGAATGAAATTTTGGACAGAAATCTAAATGCCACCCAGAATCCTGCTTATCTGGCAGTTTTATAATCATTATCAGTATAGACTAACTCTTCAAGTCACAATGCTTGGGAGCTCTCTTTACCTGGACCAAAGTGTTTTAAATTTATACAATTTACAACACGTTCCAAATTATGTAATTCTTATGCTAGAATTTATTTTACCATTCCCCAACATAACAAGGAATACATTTTAATTTTTTTTATTTTTATTTTTTAAAGATTTTATTTATTTGAGAGACAGAGAAAGTGAGAGAGAGCATGAGAGAAGAGAAGGTTAGAGGAAGAAGCAGACTACCCATAGAGCTGGGAGCCCAATGTGGGACTCAATCCCGGAACTCAAGGATCATGACCTGAGCCGAAGGCAAGTTGTTCAACCAACTGAGCCACCCAGGCATCCAGGAATACATTTTTAAATAAATACAACTATACTTGAACTTCTAGGATGCTCAGTGCTCATTCATTACTTACTTTACTTACTACTATAACTTAGGGGGGTGTGTGTGTGTGTCTTTTTAAAATTTCTCTAATTTTTAAATGGTCCATAAATACCTGGACTTGGATTTTAGGAAAACATTAGCTGTATTATTCATCTGGCTAGATGATATACTCTTGAAATAATTTTTTTCTTTCTTCATTTATTTTCCAGAAAATGTCCTATGCTATAATCTTTTGTTTCCAACACTTCTATCTTGACACATATATGTGTATTATTTCATAGTGATAGAAACCTTTGATTAAATCTGTTCATTACAGTTTAAGTAAATAAAACTAATTTAAATACTCTTCCATTAAAACAAAGCTATAGTAATCAAGTGAAAAATACATATACTTACTCTTCTTCCCCAGTAAAATCTAAGGTCCTAATGGCAAGATTTAAAGTTTGAATTTAGATGCTGCACGGTGCTTAGCACAGGATTTTGATGTTAACAGAATCTTAAATGAATGATTTCACATGAGACAACTGACCCTCTTAAATAAAACTGATATAATTTGAAATGAAATGTCCTTTGACCTGGTTATTCCTTGAAGTTCTTATCCAGAAAGTTTTTAAAGTCTAATGTTCATAATTATTTGTACTAGTGTTATCTGTGAGAGCAAGAAAAATAACCTAAAGTTTCAACCATTAGTTGTTACCTGTTCCGTTTGCTAACAGAAGTATATCGATGTGATTGCATCACGTTAAGATTATACATTATAGAAAACTAAACAAATGAGAAATATGGAACTCAAAATTACACACAGAATTCCATTGTAATCATTACACAAAATAAGTAAGACATCATGTTTTTATGCTGACACATTCAAAAAGAGTCATGTTGAAATCTTAAAATTTTTTGACCTGAACATACAATTCTATTTAAATATGCCACTCTCTCTAGGAGAAAAGGTTACAAGTAGTCTTTATTTTTAATTTATATATTAGTGTACCTAGCTTTTGTTGTTGTTTTTAGTGTGTGGGTGTGTGTGTATAAATTTTATAACCACAAAAATAAGACTATGAAACAAGGACTTCCATACATTAATATTATAAATTGTGCAAAGGAGTAGGTTATATTACTTTAAGTATTACATTCACTTATGTATTATATTCACTTAACTCTAAACTGCTTTATTCGGCAAAAATTAACATTCTGTGATCTTTTCATTATGATATTAAAATTAAACTTTCAAAGAGTGTATTTTTTCAGTTTCCAATATCCACCAAAGACCACTTCCTTTCAAATCTCTCCACCATCATCATAATCATCATCATTACCATCAGCATAAACAGACACACTTTTTTTTTTTATTAATATACAATATATTATTTGCCCCAGGGAACATGTCTGTGAATCACCAGGCTTACACATTTCACAGCACTTACACAGCACACATCCTCCCCAATGTCCATAACCCAGCTACCCTATCCCTAACCGCCCCCACCCAGCCACCCTTAGTTTGTTTCGTGAGTTTTCAGTTAGCCAACATATAGTACATCACTGGTTTTTTTTTTTAATTATGTTAAGTTAGCCAGCATATAGTGCATCATTAGTTTTTGATGTAGTATTCAATTGGAATTTTGTTATAGTGCTTTGTTAATTCTTGTTTTTAAAAATAAGTGAAATTTATTCTTAATTATTGGTCATATAGGACAAAATGGAAATAGGTTCATTTTACTTATTTAGAGTTCACTTGGAGATACCTGTTTTATATTTGGTGTCAATAGTTTCCAAGTAAATTCACACATCTAAGTACTATATTTCAATACGACAATGGCTGGCTTCTGATACAGACCCCTGCCTCATATTTATAATCTGATTTTCCTCTGTCACTTTGATATTTAAATTTTAAGTTACAAACAAGCTGTGACCATTTTACTTCATAATACAAGTCCAAAGTCAAATGTTTATACCCCAATTCATCTATCATACTAGGAGCAAACCCCTTTGGGGTTTTATATTTGCAAATGTTGGTGGAAAAAAAAGTGTTTCCATAAGAATGTGACTAAATTAAAAGAAGAAATGGAAAGATTCTGGAACAGTTCACTTCTCTGTATATCTAAGATATTCTGAAGTTAACAGATAATAGCAGACAGTTACTGTTTCAGGCCACACAGTCTGTGTGCTAATTAGGAAGCCTTGATTATTTAAAGGCTCCAACTTCCTGATTATGCTTGGACTGATATGGCAAATCAGTTAAAAGTTATGCACTCAGAGGAAAAAACAACAAATAATTGAAACTGTAGGGTTCTTTTGAATTTAAAGAAAACCGATGATTCCTTCAAAGTTACATATTTAAGATGTAGTGCACTTGATACATTTTAGTAACATTTAGAAATATAATTCATTTGGAGGAAACAGTTAAAAAATACTGATAATAAACTGCTGTGAAGAACAAGGATGGCAATATGGCACAATGATGGTAATTTAACGGCTTCTAAGAAAACAGTATTTTTATATAAGCTGAATTCAGCCTATGAGAATGACAAAAATATGAATTTATATGACAGGCATAGTAAAAACCCAAATATCTTAGTTGGAGTTCAGTGGAATCGCTCTGAATGTTCTCCCTTAAAAAAATAAAGTCCAAACTTAAAAAAAATTTTTTCTAGATCCTATCAATTAAAGGAAAACACAGTCAGTGAATTTGTCATGTGATTTTTATATGCTAATATACTTATGTTTTACAATCATAATCACTTAGAGTACATTACATATTCTAATTTTTGAGGCCTTTTCTTATAAATTATTTTGGTTGGTTGTCATAACAATTCTGTAACATCAGAATGGACAGTTCTAATGTAAAGAAGAGAGAAGGTTATTTTTGTGGATTTAAATAGTTAAGTGGTAAGAAAGCCTATGGTGGTCAATGTGCTTTACTAAACAAAATATTTTAAACCATTTCAAAAACTAAGACTTATGGGAAATCCCTTTGAGATACTTGTATTTACTTAAGGTTGTTAATGTAGAATAAAAAAAAAAAATTTAAGGAGAGAGAGAAAATGGTCTTTTCCATCACTTGAGGTTCGAGGCCACTGCCACGAAATCCCTGTGTCACTTCCCATCTCTGGTGCGGCAACACTTCCTAACGATTAGGTCTCGTCACGTCCAGTTGTGTTGCACTCTGACCCACAAAAGCCAGAGGGACCTTTCTAAAAGGCAAGTCTGATAGATATTGTCATTTCCCTGATGAAAACTCTTCAAGCAGCCTTTCCTATTTTCCTTAGGATGAAAAATAAAGGACTTATATCATAAGGCCCTCTTCAGCCCAGTGGGGTTCAGAACACATGGCAGCAAAATATGGCATCTGGCCATACTGAGTACTTTAAGCTAAAGGAGTTTCAGACTATGGCAGAGGCAGAAAACTCACTTGGACCTTTCACAACTCTGACCTCCTGATGCAGGTGATAAAACCCTCATATGAAAGAGGAAAGAAACGTCCTTATCAAAGGGAAGCAACACAAAGAGGACACCTAACAAACAGGCCTTGTTGAGTTTTCCCCAGTTTATTATACAAACCTCATACTCCTTAAACTACCATATGTCTACACGACTATCGACCTTTCATTAAACCTCACATAAAATACTCAGGTCTGTTTCTTCCAGACTCTATGCCCTTAGGAAGGCTTCAGTGTCTCAGAGAACTTAACATTAAATCAATTTGCATGCTTTTCTCCTGTAAATTTATCTTTCTCCTTTTAATTTTCAGACCTAGTCAGGGACCCTAAGACAGTTCAGGAAAACTTTTTCCTCCCCTACAAAAACCTCGTTTTTCAACTGAACACGGCCTGTGGTTCACCAATCTCCAAAAAAAGAACCTCAGTTATTTGAACTTGTTCTAGGATTTTCTGCATGCATTTTCTCTGACTGGAACTCTTTCTCACATCTTTATCTGTACCTTATTCATCATTCAGGTCTCAGCTTAAATACGTCCTCTGGAGAACCTCCCTCATTCCTTCTAGATCAGGTTAGATGCCTTCGTAATGTCTTTCTATGCTAGAACGTCTTATACTTTATTATAATCCTTTGTGTTAATTGTCTGTCCCCTAGGTGACTGCCTCCAAGAGAAAGGCACTGTGCTTGTCTTATATACTGTGGTCCTTCCAGGGCCCAACACGGTGTCTGCTGGAAGTAGGGGCTTAAGAAACTTGTGTTAAATGAAAATATCATTATCGGTGAGTTCATCTTTCAAAATATACAATATTTTATAGTATTAAACTGACATGCACTACAGACTACAAAGCATAAAATAATATTCTTAATGTACCAATTTCATATAGTCATTAATCCAGCCAGAGATAAGGTTAAAGATGTATGTTTAAAATGTACCTGCTAGGAAGAGTATGTTTAGAACATGCTAGATTAAAAAAGAAGAAAGTGGTAGTATAAAATTCATTTAAAATAATAGCTACCGTGGGGAACTGTTAGTTGTAAAAAAAATTAAAAAATAATCAGTTGAAAAGGAAAATGATGCCTAGATTCTATCTTAAACTAAAAAGAGAGAAAGAGAGAGAGAGAGAGAAAACTAAACTAAAATGAATTTAGTTTAGCTGAACTAAACTAAAATGAACTAAAAAAAAAATAGAAGAGCATACTTTTTTTTGAGGTTTTAAACAGCTACAGAAGGCAAGGTAGAATTGGCAGGGACACAAGATTTGATTTTCTGCTCATTCGAACCTCTGGCTCTTTTCTCATGTTGCAAACCCTTCCTAACATGAGAGAGGGAGAGGAAGAGGAAATAAGATAGGAGAATCAGGAGGAAGCATTACCAAATGCTTTTGAAAAATTCAAATCCTTTCAAAACAAGCAACTATGGGGAAAACAAATAAAGCAAAATGGTATATTTCTTTCTCACATCAAGGCTCAAATTAGGCACTTGGGGCATGCTGTGTAAGAAGGAAGACTTTCATCCTTCCTCCACATAAACACATTTGTTTCAGTGGCTGGGTTCAGCATTAGTCTGTTGGCACCGAGCCACCAAGGAGGCTTTTGAATGTGACACTTGGTCCCTTAATAGACTCTTTCAACAAAGAACAGATAGAAAGTTAAAGAGAGGATACCTTTCATAAAATGAAGCAATATCACATATCACTAATTACCTGTTCATAATAGTAGATATTCTCCTCAGCCATATCTGTAAATGCTGACTTGATATCATTTTGCATATTGTGTTTCCATCTCTCCCAATCTGCTTTCAGGGCATTATTAGCACATTCCACTTTATCTTCAAGTTTTCCAATCTCTTCTGTAAGCTGAATTAGATCACAAAGAGAGATGCATCGATCTAAGGATTCTTGTTACTAAATGAATTCATCAAATCTAAGCCAATCATTATATCAAAACAGCTTAATAATTTTTTGTTTGGAAAGTCACGGGCATTCACCCCTTGTACTAACGAGTTACAGTAAAAAGAAGACTGGATTCAGCCAGAGATGCTGAGTAGAGTTCTAAGGTCGGCCACCAATTAGCATTTGACCTTGACTAAGTCCCTCAAACCTTGGGCTTGGGTTTCACCATTTATAAAACAGAGGATACTGAACTATAAGTTATCTCAAAATTCTTTTGGATTAAGTCTCATTACCATTATTGTTTATGGTGATAATATTTATGTTAAGAGGTATGGTGTCATTCCCCAGCTTCTCATTCCTGGTCCTCATTTTTCAGTTGTTTTTAGAAGGATCAATTAACTGACATGTTATAACATCCACTCAGGTTATGCAGTCCAAGCTAGAGGCCCAGGGGATTAAGCTGCCAAGTATCACTGAGCTAGTAACAGAGACAGGTTTATATCTCAAGACGCCTGATATCTAGCCCATGCGCCATCAGACAAGCTTAGTGTGATATTCACATCTCACCCACCGACTTCTGAGCATGTAATCCATCAATTTATTATTTTATATTTGGTGTATTTACATATTAATACATATATTTACAGATACTTTATGTACACTATCTATTCATAAATTCAGCACATGTTTATTAAGTGCCTTCTCTGTACCAGGCATTCTTCTAGGACTTGGGAGATTCAGCAGTGAAGACAACAGACAAAAATCCCTGCTTGTACCAGAGCTTACACTCAACCGCGGATAGACAAACCAAAAGCAAGATAAATGGAACAGGAACTATCAATTGAAAATTAATGCTAAAAAGAAAAAAATGAAGCAGAAAGGTAGATAGGGAATGTAGGATGATGCAAGTTCACATAAGATGACAGGGGCAAGCCTAAATGAGGACGTGTCATTCAGTTAAATACGTGGAGTCAGCATGAGGGTGAACTCAGGCTCTCAGGAGAAAAATCATTCCCGGCAGAGGAAACCCCAGGGCAACAGACTGGGAGCGGGAGCGCGCCTGAATGGCCCAAGAGGAATGTGGAGACCGGCATGGCTGTGGCATGTAGTGGCGTGAACAACAAAGGGGCGGTTCTAGGAGATGAAGTCACAGAAGGAACGGGTGACCAGATCCTACTGAGCCATTCGGCTGGTGGTAATGTTCGTGGATTTTATGGGGTGAGATCCCAGGCCAGGGAACTTGAAGCAGAACTGGCACCATCTCTCTCACATTTTCAAAGGGGCGTCATACATTACCCCTGTGGGGTGACTGAAAGTATTTGAAAGAGGCAGTTCCTTAAGAAGAGCCCCATTTCAGAGGCATTAAAATGGGAAAAGGTCTTATTTTGCTTCAAATGCTCACGTGAATTATTACTCACTCTTCATTATCATCGTTATTATTTTTGCTATGAAATTTCACTTCTCTGTCCTTATTTTATTGCAGCTATATTTGCTTTTATTTCCTAAGAATAGACATTTGGTAATATATAAATCTTCCATTACCAATGGGAGATCTATGTTGATAGTAAAGTTGACTTCCCTGTTTTTTTGGGGGGGTGTGGAGGAGATATTTTTTTACTTGTTTTGTTTGTTAACTATCTCAGTGAGGCCACTTACTACTTTAGAGTACGCATACTCTTTGGGGTGATTATTTTGTTAAATCTCAGAGAATCTGTCTCAAGAGTTGTTAATGGGCTATTAATGGGATGTCTGATGGTGAGCTGTGGATGTTAGGGGATAAGATAAGAGTGAAATTGCTGAAAGTCCAAATATTTCAAACAGGATTTGGGTCTGCTGGAAAAAGCTCAGGGGCAGGTTAGAGAAGTTCACTCCTCTGGGTTGTTGGATGAAATTGTGCCATTTTCATAACCAGATGGAAATTATCAACACAATGTCTCTCTTATGTAGAACCAGGAGGTACCTACACCAACTGTAAGCTCACTACTCTTCTCCTCTGCTTAACTTCTGCAGTGTGAAATCACTATGCACTGGAATGGGATCACTGGCAGACCCTCTCCTAAAATTGGCTTTAGGAAACAGAGTATCTAAGTCATATATTTTATCTTTCTTCCCTTCCTGAAAGTTTAACATGATGTCCCTGCCATAAGGGGTTTATAAGAGTTTTCCCTTGATCACTCTGCAACCCCTCTCCCCCCCCAGAAGCCCCTGGAAGTGGTGGTCTGGCTGGTTGGTGCTTCTGCTCTGGCTGAGAGCTACTAGAGAAGTCCTGACCTGTTTTCTGACCTCATTCTCACCTACAAAAAGAAGGTGTACAGCCTTATCACCACAGCACTGTGATTAAGAAGACTGATGCCGGTCAGAGAAATACAAATCAAAACCACAGTGAGATACCACCTCACACCAGTCAGAATGGCTAAAATTAACCAGTCAGGAAACGACAGATGTTGGCGAGGATGCGGAGAAAGGGGAACCCTCCTACACTGTTGGTGGGAATGCAAGCT